>JAXQQM020075056.1:0-127466 GCA_034641835.2 Pinus albicaulis
TGTGTTGCCATGGGATTCTTATGGAACTCACACCACTTTCTCGTGTCCTTCTTTGGCTTCGCGGTGTTGTTCTTTGCTTGTGTCTTTGGTAGGTTGTCTTGGGCCGCCATGCCTTGGCTTTGCCCTTTTTTCTGCGGTTTGGGGGCACCTTTCCCTTGCTTTTTATTTGCAGATCCAAAGTCTCGCTTCTTCTGTTTGAATTTCTGCTCAATCTTGGCAGCATACCGGTATGCCGTACCAAGCGAGGAGATGTCGAGGAACTCCATTTCCTCCTGAATGTATCTGTGCAGATAGCTGCGATACTTTAGCACCAAATGTTTCTCTAAATCTTTGATACCCAACTTTGTGCGCAGGGTATGGAACAGATTCGTCAGCTCGTGCACATCTTGATCCCTTTGTTGTCGCAGCGTGGTCCATTGTATGTACTTGTCCTCATAGCTCCCACGGGATAGTACTGTTCCTTGACGGCGTCTCGGAAAGAATTCCAAGTTGGTACAGCCGAGAACAGAGAGGGTTCTGTCTGGTCCTTGTTCTCACAGTAGGTTTCCCACCAGTCCTTAACATGGGGGGTAGCTTTGAGGAGTGCAAAAGTAATCTTCTCCCGGTCTGAAAAGTCATGAACAGAGAAATATCCTTCTAATAGATTCAACCATCTATCTACGGCATCTGCGTCTATTTGACCCTCAAATATGGGAATGTCAAAATTTACTTGTACCTTAAAGGGAGTCGCAACTCCAGAGTCGCTACTGGATGCAGATGCGCCGCCGGTGGGCAGCCGTTGAAGGATCTGAACAAAGTTATCCATCATCGCGTTCCTTTATTTTTGAGGGGCCTCCTCGAGCAATATTTCTGATAGGATCTCTGCTCCCTCATCTTTCTTTTCATCCCCCCATGGGCATCGCGGTTTTGTGGTGATCTTTCGGGGTTCCACCGAGATCGAGCCCTAAATCCTTATACCCCAACCTCGTAGGACATGCAAGGATCGAGAAAAAGCGGAATGACTCTGATACCAGCAGTCGATTTGGCAAGAACGCAACGGAATAAAGAAATAACCATAAACATAGAAATACAACGGAAATAAGGCTTCATTTCATTAATATCAAATCACAGAAATATGCTTACAAACATGATGGAAATAAAATAGCTAGGGTGCTGGTAGCGAATCTATGAGAAGAGATTTGGCGGATACAGACCTATGAACTGTGTTATAATGAGGCTAGAGGGCCTATTTATTATGGAGAAACAATGGAAAACTCTAAACGTCCAAAAACCTAAACCTAGGAGATGAAGCGCCAAAACTATGGGCCCTGTTTGGGTAGATTGGTGTTTCAACTTCCCCGGGACATAACTTCGGCATGCTATCTCCGTTTGGGGCTTCAAAATGGCTCCAGAAGTTTAGGACCTGAAAAACTGCTAAAAATAGTAACTTGTTAAAAAAAACTGAAAGAGACAATGGTGGGGCCCCAAGTGGAATAGGCGGGTGGCCACCAATATCCACCCAGATCAGCAAGTCTTGGTTATGGATGATGTCAGTTTACCTTCAATAGTCTTGTCGTGATCAGTTTGATAGTGATATTTTTTTGATGGTTCTGGGTGAAAGTTCGTTGTTTTGGAGGCTATGGTAACGATCGTCGCCAAAGGAAAAATAATGGCAGAACGTCGTCATCTACCCGACCCTCGAAGAGGAGTGGTCGACGTATAGATGCTCATATAATCAAGGAAGCGGTGCAAGCCTATAATGTTGGAACTCTAGTAGATTTCAAGCAACTAATTTCATCATGGTAGGCAAAAATCAACCAACGGGCCACTGCAGAAGTCAAGGTGGAATATTGGTGGGATTTCATTCAGGATTTGAGAAACCCTCATTGGCGTACCACCCTATATAAACAAAGTTTTCACTTATATTGGATTATGAGAATTTTGGTGGGAAAAGACATTATGAACTCTTAGACGAATGCAGAGAACCTGATCCGGATTTTTAGGAAATTCAAAAGGAATTCCAACTGATCCAAGTCGAGATTCAACAACAGAACATGCGGCTTGGTCGCATTGAAGAACATGTTTCGTATCTCCCCCACTAAGAACTTCCGAGTTCGAGTGAAAATCCTGACCCAGCTCCTGTTGAGTTCTCTGATTAGTAGATGTTTCAATGTTTAGTTATGTTGGTTTTTTTGTTGGTTTTTACAATTTTATATGCCAATTTGTACAAATTTATGTAGATATCTAAATAGATAATGGTGGCTAGACATTGAAGCCTATAAGCCCTTGCTGGACATACTTAAAACTTTCAGATTTTGGATGGCATACAATATGTTTCGGTGGCCAAGAGACCTGGTTTCCCTTTGCGTAGGTTGAGGCCACCAAATGTCCTTCTATGGATTTAACTTGCTTTTATAATGAATGAATGAGGAAGGACCTACCCAACATACAAAAAAACATGATAAATCTTTATCATCGTGATGACGTGTAACACAAAATCTCCCCCATTCGTTTAATGGAATCCAACTCGGTGGATGCAGTTTTATATTCCTCCATTTTAATAATGGAAAAGGTGTTGTGTACGGAGGATTTTTTGGGACTTTGAAATAAAATTTCTAAAAAAATATGACTATGGGAGTATTTTAATTGCTTTTGTGATGGTGGAGATGGATTCACCATTATCAAAAGTCCTTGGAGCACCTAAAATTCTGAAGCTTGACAACATTAATTTGGATTTCCAAAAAATTTAGCCAAATTTTATCAAAATCTTGCCAATATTTCCATTATTTTCCAAGGCTAAATTGTGGCATAGTTAAGCTAACTTCTTTTAATATGATATATTATTTGTTTATTTGTAGAAATTACGTCGAAAGGCGTTTTTTTCTCTGGGGTCAGGGTGAGAAAACACTGTTCACCCCGACCAATCACAAGCTTTCATTTTCATCCTCCTTTATCTAATTAAAAATTGAAACATGGAAGATTGTTTTTCAAACTCATGTGGAGATATTTAGTCACATCGTAGATGTAGTTCAACATCCTGACACCTTGGATGAGCTACTCGTGATTGTATTTGTAGCCACCACAATACATAGAAAATTCAAAATCGTCGTAACAAGCCTGGGTGAATTTCACCATCCCTAATGAACTCATTTCACAATATGTTATCCATGGGATTAAGTAGTCCTTCCTAGTTGTTCACATCATGAATTTCCCTCCATATGTTCGCTCTCCGGGACATTTGACTCAGTTTTATCAAAGATGTCAAGTATGGTGAGTAGGGAGCCAGTTTTCACCATTGCACTTGTGATAATCAGCGCCCATTTTTTTACAAAGGTTAGAGGATGGATGAAATTATAGGGATTCTCGTATAGATTATTCCATCGTTGATCCTCCAACATTAATTTCCACCAGTGTGACATAAAGAGAAATTGGAGAATTGTTAACTAAGGGTAGCACTAGAAGAAGGTAAATGGAAAGAGGGATTCAACATGGCTTGGGAATTCATGGGTTCCTTTTAAGTGGAAGACTAATTGCTAATTATGGTGATGAAAATGTAGAAGAAAACGAAGCAATGGGTATGCTAGGTGTAGAATCGCATATTTGTGTAGTGATGGGTGGACTTGGAGTAGTGTCGTATATCTATGAAACAAAGGGTTGACTTGGAGTTGGGCTATTGACACAACTCAATTGCATTGCAATGGAAGTTTTCCACATTTTTACGTGGTAGAGAAATAAATGGATGAGAAAATAAACGAGTGGTAACTGTCAATCAATGTTAATTTTAGCAATTGGATCATTCAGTTAATCAAATACTAAATGAGTAATTACCCACGAGCCATTATTCTAGCGATGAAATCCTGGAGAATTAGATTGATATTGTAATAACTATGTTCAGCGAGTTGGCTTTCAATGTTCCTTCGCTTCACAGGGCTGGAAACTAGATGGAAAATTCCAATGCAATATCCTCTCATTTACCGATGCAAGGGCTATGTCTTAGAGTTGTATCACCTACCTCAATAATTCACCCAAAAGAGTTCAATGTAAGAAATCGTTTTTCCAAGTGGTCTAATAGACAACAAAATCTATACATCATCCACTTTGCAAGTATTTGGAATGTTCTCGAATTTTGAAATACTAACCAACATAGATCCATCTTAAGTACGAATCTAACATGAGTGGAGAGGGATCAAATTTCTTCACGTGCAAGCTTCTTTAGAGTGTAAAATACAATGTGTTATTTTTCATTGTTTAAATTGTATTTTTGAATGCTGAATAGAATATATATAGGACCAAATAAACTTTTGACCATAAAAAATTAATTGTTTCATAATATATACATATATTTTTTTTAAATAATGTATAATATATACTGAAATGACATTAAAATATTTTACATAACATGTACATCAACACATTTTATGACGATTTTGGACGCCTAATACTTCTTGGGTTAGTGTGGGAGTTGAACACTTAAGAGGAGTCCAAGAGACCACTTGGAATGTGAAACCAAGGGTCACTCCAATGTATTATATATGCATCATTTGTGAATAATAAAGGTATCCATGCTGTATTCTTCCGAGAATAGCTTGAGTTTAATATAACAAGCCAGCGATGTGGCCTTCCGAGCATTTATTGGAATAAAGGTTGTTACAATATTTCCATTCCTGTCTCGTGAGAAGACCAGCGCTGCAAAGAGGAATATCCTCTAACTGTCAGAACCGCACCTGAGCATTTATCTACGCCCAGACTGCACTACTCTCCTTCGTAATGCTCTTCCCATACGCTGCTCTTCCCATACTCGACCACTGAGATATTTCCCTACAAAAAAACAACAACCGTTGAGAGAGAGAGCAAACATTTATTCTATGCCCACTTGCTTTGTATATGCGTTTGTTTCAGGGTCGAGTGTGTAAAAAAAAAAAAACAAATCCAAGAGTTGAGAGCGCAGCATTGAGGGCTACAATGTTAAGGATTGTTCCTCCTGTACGCATCCTCAATACCCAACTCCTCTTGACTCCATAAGCTGACTCCCACTCACCTACTCACAGTAACATGACCTCCTATACCCCTCAACTCACCTCCTCTATAATATGGGCCTCACCTCCCTGTAACACACTCGCCCATTGCAACACACCACTCCTCCTGGAATATCCAACTCCACACCTGCATTACCCCTTCTCAACATATATAAAGAGATTCCACACCTGCCGAGACGCGATTCCTCTCCCACTGTGTCTCTTCTCCTACTATGAATCCTCCTCGGTGCTGGTATACACAACCTCTTCCACAGTCCACGACACTTCGTGCTCGACAACGACAAAATTTCTAGAGATGTTCTCTCCTTCGTATTCGACATTCTCATAGACACACTCCTCCAACATCTCCCTTAATTCTATGATTCTGACATTGACATGATTGAGGTGTTTATACTTAGCAAGATCATGTTCATTAGGGATATGGCCAACATGTACGTAAAAGGAAATTGTTGTTGGAGATGAAAAGTTGTTATGAAATAAAAAATTTTACATGCCACTTTATCATGCTACAAATTGAAAATTTTCTCCAGATGTTCCTTTCAAGGAATACACAACATTGCCTACAGGTGTTATTACCGTGAAATCAATTCCACGGTGATGAGAGGATGAGAATATCTCATGGATCTTTACCTTCCCATATACGCAACAGAACTTCGACTCCAAAAACTGTTTCTGTGGCATCTTGGTGTGGTATCACACCATACCATCGCTCCACCAGAGCCATTGTATCACCTATTGAAGTACGCAGCCATTGAAGCTCGCCTCCATCGTCATAATCAGAGAAGTCCACAAACGAGTGTTTGTAATGCAGTAGCGGTGACATGTGCTAGTGCAAGCACTTTTCGTGGAGGTCTGCGTTGGGTGGAGGACTTAGATGCCATATTTTTAAAGACTGGTCAAAAAATATTCTCTTTAAACTGAATGGTATGTTTCCTGTTGCATTGAAGGGAATGGCACATTTCATGGAATAATGGTCTATGTATGATGAATGTTGGAGTTTTGATTAAGATATATGCATAGCATTGAGGTAAATATCATGCGTTTAACATCATTCATTGGCATGCAATAAGTATGGTGTGTATCCTACCTACATAAAATGTATTCCTGTGGATGATTCTCTGCAATAGAGAAGGAATCCATTCATGTATTGATACCATTCATTCAATTTTATGTGTTGAAGCATTGATATGTCAAGTTGAAATTGATAAGCGGCTTGTCTCGGAATAAAGGAGCCCAACAAATATTCCATTTGAAGTGTTGCATTAAATCAGTAAAATACTTGGTCCTTAGTTTTTCAAGCATACATAACGTACAATTTTTTTTAATCAAGGTTAGTGTTATTGTAAGGTGCATCTTTGAAAGGCTAACTCAGATGCGCATGTAGTGCAATTTTATTATTTTCTTATTAAATTGTTATTTAATATTCAAATTGACAATCAATGGAATTTGGACATATTAACCTGGAGGCAGAAGATCCAAGTTGATAAAACTTGGATAAACCAATGCTGAGAGAGAAGTATATGGATATGAAAATTAAAGTTGTATTGGAAATTAAAAGCATTCTTTTGTGTGCCTTAAGAATTTTTGCACATTGTTGTTTATTTGGTGCACTTTCTATGGCTCAAATTGAAAAATTATTAGAGTTATTGAGAAATCTAATTGTTTCTACTACTGACGGCATGGTGATAGTCAACAAAAATACTCTCTGTGATATTAAAACTTGTTTGCAGTATACACAAGAGAAGATTGATTTTTTGCAGCTTGAATATCAGCTACACCAGAAGGAGTTACAACAAAAGAGTTGTCATTTTGAACCTTTTTTTGTTCGGAACACTAAAACAAAATCCCATCAGAAACAAGATATTGGTCAAATCACTAAGTCCATTACAAGAGCATATTTGTATGCAAATGCAAAAACTCACTCTTCACTTCCCAAGCCCATCATCAAACCTTGGGAATAGCTTATCCATAACAAGCACAAAACTGGTCTTGGATATGACAATAAGGTGTCCTTTCATATTTTAGACTGCTCCAAGCTCATCAAATTTCAGAGTGTCAGATTTATTCATGATAGGTCACCTTTAGCTATTCCAGATTCTGCTCCTCTTCCACAACAGATTGTGAAATTCCAACACTGTGACCGAGTTGCCCATATGAAAGATCATTGTTTTGATCTTCACCCATGCAAGCATTGTGGTCAGCACACTCATTCTTCACACAGATGCTTCAGAAATAACACTCCTGAAAGAATAAATATTCATCTTGGATGGATCGCTTCTTGACAATGGGAATCAATAGCCAAGAATATGTTTCAGTCATATGTTAGAACTTGTTCAAGAATATTAAAAGGTCTTGCAGTTGAGTTTTGGCCACCATATCACCTTGTATTTGACAGTGGGGAAATGATGGTCATCTATAAGCTTCAAAGCCACATCAAGCGAGCATGAGCCACAACCTATCATTCCAGATTTAGACTTGTAGCTAGAGACACAGATGCCCATGAGCTTGCCTTTGGTTGGTGGTCAGCCTTAAACCATCTATGCGAGGTTGATATTCTTCATCTTCAAAGAATACGAGGAGCACTTCCTCTAAAAAAAAGACCTCTGCTTCTTGACAGATTTTGAAGAGTCCCAGGAACTGCACTAAGCATTCCATTGTTGGTGGTCATCCTTATACCACCTCCTTATGCAAACATTTTAGAGAGCTCATTCAGCATAGTGCTGCCATGCATACTTTGCACATTTGATTTACAGTTCTCTTCTTGGACTCATACATACCCCTTTGGATTAAGGGAGAGAATGTTGGAGATCTAATCCTCCTAGGGTTAGTGTGGGAGTTGAACAGTCAAGAGGAGTCCAAGAGACCACCTGGAATGTGAAACCAAGGGTCTTCAATGAATTATATATGCATCATTTGTAAATAATAAAGCTATCCATGCTTATTTTTCCCTATGTTGTGTATTCATGCATATTTTGTGGCTAGTTTAAGCAAATTAAAATTGTTTTTTATTATTTTAAAATATTATTAAGTATATGTCAATATTTAATACGTATTAAACATCTTACTCACATATTTTTTTTTACTTCTAATTGATTTACAACATATTTAAATTTTTTTTACTATAGTTGACATTAATATTCTATTTAGAACATAATTTTTAACTTTTATTTTTATTTTTAAAGAGAACATAAGGATAGACAAACATACTTACACATCCCCTCATACTCAAACTATAGAATGAGCCTTTCAACTCAATAAAATAGTCCAGAATTCGATAGAGCTTAGGATCAAAGTGTTGAAAGAATCAGAATTCGTTAGACTTATTCCAATTTTCAGAAAAAGAGAACTAAAATTTGATGTGAGAGCTATGGGTGAGTGAAAGTCGAACATGCTGGGTGCAGTGCGCAGTGGGAGAACTGAAATGTGAACTTTGAGATTTTTGGATACGAACTACCGACCATGTGGATGAAAAAGAACTTTCACCCGGCGAGATCCGAGCTTGCAGTGAAAAATGCATTCCGTAATATGGAGCGATTCGAGATATGTGGTGGAATTCGATGAGCATCCCCATCTATCACAACCACTATATATGTATATTCCTTTGCAATCAAGATTCATAATACATATATCTCGGCATATTGTCCTGGATAACATATGTTTGAGGTGAAAATACTACGAAATAAACATAATAACATGGCCTAGCAAGAAACGTTTGTATTGCTCATATTATCTTGGAGAATCTAAATTATTGATTTTTTTTGTCAACAATAATTATTATAATATTAAAACACACAAAGTGAAATTAAAATAATGTAAGCAAATGTGTTTCATGAAACCGTTTACGAGATTAGATGGTTATGACACAATTTTCTTTTTCAATAGTTGTCACATTCTCTTAGTTTTCCTTGTCCGACCTCTTGAATTTATACAGATATCATTGTTAACTTTTGAATTGTTTTGTTTTACTTGTAATTTTCGCATGGCCAATTTACTTAATTTTACCGCATGTTTTACTGAGTTGTCTCTTCTCTCATGGTGCTGGTTTTATGACACAATTTTCTTTTTCAATAGTTGTTACATTCTCTTAGTTTTCCTTGTCCGACTTCTTGAATTCTTGAATTTATATAGATATCATTGTTAACTTTTGGATTGTTTTGTTTTCTTTGTAATTTTCGCATGACTAATTTACTTAATTTTACGGCATGTTTTATTGAGTTGTCTTTTCTCTCATGGTGTTTAAAGGTTCGAAAAATGTTTTTATTAATTAAATAAGTTAATTATTTCTCACTTTTATGGCTTTTATCTTTAAAAATAATGATGTTTCACGGTTTTGTCTTTTAAAATACTATAAATGACTACCCCTTGCTCCATAATTTGCCAAAATATAATTCATATGATATTGTTAAATAAATTAGTTTTCACTTTTTTTTTTAATACTCACTTCTCTTCACTTTTATTATTGAATAGAGAGACTCAATCTACAACCAAGTATAAAGGGATGTGTAAAATAAAAATTATATTTTATATAGAAAAATAATGTCCGCTATAATATATATATATATATATATATATATATATATATAGTAAAGTAATTAGAAGTAAAAAAATGTGTGAATTTAGATGTTTAAATCTTATACTTTTCAAAAATATTTTAACAAAATAAAAAAATAAAATATTTGAAGATCTATGGTAACTAATTTTTGTTATATATATAAAGTTGTTATGATTAAAATTTTTATTTGATCTTATATGTATTCTATTTATCATTAAAAAATACAATGTAAATAATGAAAAATAACACATTATATTTTACACTTGGAAAAAGTTTGGATGTGAAAAAATTTGATCCCTCTCAACTCATGTTAATTCTGTATGTAAGATGAATATATATATATATATATATATATATATTCTAATTTTTTCCAGCAAACAATCAAAATTATTGTTGACGTAAATCCCTTTCCTCTGTATTATTTAGAGGAGATATAAACAATTATAATATTTTTTTAATTACAAGTGTTTTTTTGTAAATCCCTTTCATCTCTATTATTTAGAGGAGATATAAAAAATTATAATATTTTTTTAATTTCAAATGTTTTTGTTAATTACTTATTTAAATAAATTATTAAAAAAAGATATTAAATGATGTTCATAGTTGTTATAAATATTATTCGATGCACTGGAGATTCAAAAAGAATGTTGTGTTAGTTGTTTCATAAGTTATATAACATATAATGATAACATATAATAATAACAACTATGATGAATTCATGACATGTTTCATGGGATAATGAATAGACAATGATTGGGTGCTTTGTTCAAATGCTCTTTGATGTGAAGTCATGGGATCAATTCCAAGCCCCTAACACCAAAACATTATCACTAAACACTGAAGTAACAAATTTGATCTTTTGACATTTTTTTATAATCATTTTATTTGTAAGTATGAAATTTATTATAGTAATTTTATTTCTAAATTTGAAGGCATGAGAAGAGCGATTAATGGAATCAACTATGAAAAATTAAAATTATTTTAAAAATGATTTAGAGATACTTATATAATTATCATGAGAATATATCATAATTAAACAAGTTTAAAAATATCTAGGAAAATATAAAATTTCAATGGCAAAACATAACAAATTATTCTTTCATCAAATTACATAGTAAACATTTTTCTTTTCATCAAATTACATGGATAAACATTTTTTTGTGGAGTTGGGGTGGGTAGACACTATTCACCTCCCTTGAATCAAAATTTAACATGTAGAACAATTGAACCATAACATGTGACTTATCAATTCCAAATCCCTCACAATATCCTCCCGTGGAAAAGTTAAACAAAGTGTTGGACATGTATCAATAGCTGATGTAGAAGAAAGTTGTAAGAGTAGCATGTATCTTGTGATGAGTGCTATAACAGCCCACCTCATCACCGTTTAACCAAGACCCACTGAAGTATCCCAAATTATTTTAATTCATATAGACTTAACCCAATTTAAACTCAATATTGAAAAAAAACTCATTCAGTTATTTTGAAGTGCGGTCAGACTTAATTATTTTTTTATAATTAAGAGTTTTTTTTTTTTAATAATTAGAAGCTACCACTGTTTCGATTGGAACTTGGATACGAAACCACAAACAATGTCATTTTGACTTATTTTGAAGTGTGAAGAATTTAATTAAATTTTTTTATATGTGGTTTAAAACGGTTATGAATGAAAATAGGTTAACCGTCAAGATTGTGTTCTCTAGATTGTTGTGTTCTCTGTACATCGATAAATTTAATTAAATTTTTAAATAGTTAAATCGTGATTCAAAATCATTTTGATTGGCAATAAATTAATAATAAAAAATAAAAGCATTTTCTTTTGAATTTTTGTACAACAAAAATTTGTTTTATTTTTAAATTTAGTAAATCATTTTAAATATAAAATACATTAAATAATCAAATTTTATTTATATTTATGACGTTATCATTTATCAAATTTTTTAAACTTACATTAAATTTTTTTATTATCGTTCATCAAACAGTGAATATAATATGCCGAGGTCGCAAGCACGGAAGCCCCGACCAGAGTCGCCATGACCAAGTGTACAGCTGAAGATGAGGAAATATCCATTAAAACTCTCGCAACAAATATTCTTCAGCTCCACCAAGAAATTTAAAAATTTTTGGCTTCTTTGGAACGCTGATAAAAGAAAATATTCATTTTAAAGTCCTTTGGGTGTAATAGTTAATAATACAAACTATATATTAATTTAATCTCTAATTTAATTATTATATATATATATATATATATATATATATATATATTACTTGTTAAATATAATTTGAATATATATAACAAAGGGGTTCAATCTATCTAAGGACCTTTTCCCATGATTTAATAGAAAAAATACATCTATTTAGGGTATTTTTTAACAATTTTATGTTCTGAAATCGACTATTTTAACGAATTTCTATCAGATTTTGGGTAAATTTAACTATGTCAAAAAAATTCGAAAATGTGTAACAGCTAGGGTTTGACTTTATTTTATAGTTTGTAATAATATAATTTTCAGACCACGTCATATCACAGCTAAATTGATCCAGGATGTTATAAACATAAAAACGGGTAGCCAATATCGTCCTTGTTATACAGTATTTAATATTAATACCCAAAGAGTTGAGTAACATTAAAGGCGGTGTAGAAGTGCAAATATTGCTGAGCATAAATACTTAGTATATCACAGAACATTTAAAAATAAGTATTAGTAAAAAAGTGTGTACAAATTTATACAGATAAGTAAACAACTTTTAAACATCTAAAGTAATAAATAAAGTCAGTGCTTTCCAGCAAAATGATTGATATGTTTGGTACGTAGGATATTCATGTATTGGAATTTCAAAATGTTGTTTTGATAATTTGCTATATTGTTACTTATTTTTCGATATGACATTATAGTATTTTAGTCAATTCATTAAGATTTTGGGATAAAAACTAAAATAAGAGATTTAGTGCATTCAAAATTGCATCACTTTCTAGATCACTGCATGATGGATATAGATAAACCCTGCATGCCAATCGTGAAGGAAAAAATTAATTCGACTGTGATGTATTTTAAATAAAAGTTGAAAGGTTTTATTTTAATAATGAAGAAAATTTTGTAGTTTGAAACATAAAAATCTTGATTAAACATTTCTTTTCTTCTTCTTTTTTCAGAAAGAAAAAAAAGTTGTATTCATTAACAGTACATATGTCAAAACATTACATTCTCATCTGCAAAGATAAGAAAATCTCAATCCAATTGCCATGAGCCTCCCAATCAATATTTTGAGTCCATATATGAAAATCATCCAAACCAAACCCAATATATGAGAAGATTGAACAAATTCAGATACATGACTCAACTATGCAAAAGAAGGAAAAATGGTGACAGCAGTGTGTGAAAAAGTGTAAGTTGGCTTGCTTGATAAATGCATGTACAGGCTCGCTTGTTGTGTCAGCTACGAAGCATCTGGAATTATAGAAACAGATAGTGTGATCATAATGTTAAGGCTCCAATTAAAATAAGAGCATTGGCATATAATTGTAGACTCACTTGAGGAATTATATTTGTAACTCGTCTCGCTTGAAATTCATGAAAACAGACTCGTTTGATTTGAATGTTTCATATTCTGGCTCACTTGATGGGAGGAAAGATGTATCAGATTAGCAGTAGGTATATCAAAGAGGCTCGCTTGATAGCTTCATTTTCCAAATCACCAGATACCGTTGTTTAGAAAAGAAGAAAAGAAGCAGAAGAGTCGGCTCCTTTAGGAATAGAAATATATATTGCCGATTCATTTGGGATGATAATAAAATAAGCTCCCGCAGATGTCAATTTAGTTGATCAGGCTCGTTTGAGGAAAGTATTATGAATAGGCTCACTCGTATGTGGAATAGAGTATATTTGAATGAGGAAAGAAAAAACCAAAAACAACATACAGAGTTAGCAAACAAAATTACCGGATAGTTAAATCATAAATATTACCGGAGGAAAGCTCCATATGCGTAGTCAGAGTATTAAGGCATTGGAATGGAAGATTCCCATATTTGTGCCCCATCCTTAAAATGAACCACCTGCATAATTCCAAAATCTGAATTTAAACCCTTTTTGGATAGCCCATCAGCTCTCATATTCTGATCTCTATATATGTGGGAGATAGGTGGAGAGCCCAATCTATGCCATAGCCTTTGTGCTCTGCTGAGCTAGCCCTGTAGGTTCGAGATGTGCATTTGGAGCCGACCCGTGATGCATCCAATTATCAGCTCAGAGTCTCCATATATATGGACCTCTGTCAATTCCATGTTGAAAGCAGCTAATAGCCCACCCCATAGGGCCATGATTTTAGCCTTGTTATTTGTCCCCAGACCACCATTCCAATGTAAATGGATCTTTTCTCGGCCCGATAGCTTTATCCTAGCTCCACATCCCGTAATACCATCTTTGCTAGCACCATCAAAAAATACAGCAGGGAGGGAAATCTTGTGTGGCCGAATCTTGCGAGATCCATCAAATGTTCTGATAATAGGGATGGGGCGATAATCGATCCATATCATAATAGCGTTATAAATATTGGGAAGGTTGAAAGGAGTTCCATCGAAAATAAGTCGGTTCCTGGACAACCAAAATTCCCAAATGAAAAAGAAGGGCAGCGATCTAAATTTACTTTTCATTGTATCCCATTCACCAACGACAAAGATGAAATCTATCGGAGTCCAGGCTGGATCGATGATGTGCACAGCGAATAATTTCCATAGTTGAATGACCACAGGGCATTGGAAGAATAGATGTTCGGTAGACTCCTCTGATTGGCCGCATATTGAACATCTACTAGGCCCCATAATGTCTATTTTGTGAAGGTTACTCCAAGTAAGTATTTTGTTCTTCCAGGTGAGCCACCTAAAGAGTATGATTTTGGTACGCAGACTCCACTTCCAATAAAGGGAAAAATTCCGGGAGAGTTGAGTAGAGTATAACTGAATGTTGATCCTACAGTAAATATCTTTCACAATAGGATGGTCCTCCTGTATCGGGTCGTCCCATATGACACAATCACCCCCAACAGAATAACAAACTCCAACCACCTTCAAAGAGTCTAACACTTGTTCCCATTCAGAAACCTCCTCGCCTTGTAGACCCAAATGCGCAGTGTTTTTAAATACAGGGGCTCCAAAGGACCATGACAATATAGTTTGAGATAGATAGCATATACCCCTGTGAGCCAATCTATGTATAAGGCGGTGAGATGGCTTGAAGTACCTGCTAAAACCCTACATGTTAATATCCCCCATAGGAATGAGACTCCCATCTCTAAAGAGCCATGTTAATCTATCAGCGACATGTCCCAGGACCTTCTTGAAGCTACCCCAAATAGCCAAGTAGGACGTTGGAATTTGGAATTCATGGCAAAGAAGTTTATGGAGTGTGTCACCCTCAAGGTATTTACTTTCAACAATATCAGACCAAATATCGGAGCCTTTGATGGCACGCCAGAATGATTTAATAAGAAGGTCTATGTTGAAGATCCTCGTATTCAGTATGCCCCAACCATCATGTGTTTTGGCTCTACATAAGGTTTCAAGCTTGAACAAATGGAATTTGTGTGTATTTCTTGATCCATTCCAAAGGAATCGTGCTATTATCCTGTTGATATCCTCTACAATACTTTCTGGAAGAAAGAACAAGTGCCCCCAATATACAAATAGTTGAGATAAAACCGCTTGAATCATAATGAGCTTTCCGCCCATGGTAAGCCATCTGTGTGTCCACTTATTGATTTTCCCCCTGAATCTCTCTACCAGCCAAAGCCAATCCATACGCTTATATCCACGGGGCTTGATTTTATATCCAAGATACTGCAATCCCTCCATGGCTGCCTTATAACCAATCCCAATGAATTTTGCAATGAATTTGATTTCATTCACATCACCATACTCATATAACATGAAGGACTTAGCCTTATTAATACTTAAACCTGTGGCTGCAGCAAATCTGATGAGAAGGATGTGGACATAAAACCAATGATTCCTTATAAGACTTCCAAACAATAACATGTCATCCACAAATAAAGAGTGGGAGGCAGAAGTAGATTCAGAGAAAGAAAAGCCAGCAATGAAACTTTTTTGGTTCTTCATGCGCATCAATTTACTGAAACCATTCATGATCAAAATGAAAATTAGAGGGGACAAAGCGCATCCTTGTCTTAGCCCCCTACTTGCCTCAAAAAAAGTTGTTGGCAGACCATTAACAATGACAGCATATCTGACCGTTAACCATCTGTTCCTACTCTTCAATTTCCAAGAAATATCTTCAATTTTAAGAATCTCTTTTTCCCTATCAGCAAGGGATTTCAGAAGATCATAAGACTGTGTATATGGAGCCTGATCCTTGAAGCCCAAATATATACAACTCATTTTTTCCTTCATCGCTGTCAGTTCAGCTTTGAGCTCCTTCTTCTTCTTGATCTCCCAATTTTCGGACACCTTCTTCAACTCCTGCATCTTGTGGTGAAATTGATTCCACCCGGACAGATTATCCAACCTCTCCCCATTCAACCACGTCCTCTTAATAAGCTCAATAAAATCTTGGTCCTCCAACCATGCCCTATTGAACTTGAAATGTAGGCCCTATGGTCTATCATCCAATCTCCAAGATAGGAGGATCGGTATGTGATCTGAAATATTAGAGACCAACACCACTGATCTGGGAAAACCCAGAGAATTTATGAGACTATATTTTACCAAGGCATGATCCAATCTTTTTCCAATGTATTAAGTGCCAACCCTTTTATTCGACCATGTCGAAATAATAGAATAAGGGCAGATGTCCACCATTTGGTTTTCAGTCATCAATTCATTCATATAACCAACCATGCAGTCGATCTGAGCCCTGTCACCCCAGATTTCATCCGGTTTCATGGTAGAGTTAAAGTCGCCCATTATTATTAATTCCTTAAAGATAGAATCCCTGAATTTTTAACCTTGTTCCAGAAAGGCAACCTATTTTGATATGGGGCGTAGAGATTGATGATGTTAAGTAGGCCATCGAAACCTCGAATGTGACCCACCAAAATTATCCCTCCAAAGAACCTATATGCCTTAAAATTCGCCCAATAAGGATTCCAAAGAGCGATCAAACCACCTGAATGCCCAATTGCATCAACAGCTATAGCCTACCAACCTTTAAAAATGCTGAGAAAGGCATTAATGGCCTTTCCCTAATACAAAGTGTCTCTTAGCACAGAATAATACAAGGCTTCTCAGAATTGATAATGTTCCTTAGGCAATGATGTTTGGAGGCATCGCCCAACCCCCGAATATTCATTGAAAAAAAATTGATCATTGCGGAGTGGCAGTGGGTTGACTTTCTCTAAGTGCCCAAATATTGTCACTGATATCATCAGTCACAACAATAGGGATGTCTGTGTAATTTTCTTGCCCATCGGAGATAAGTGACAAAGCTCTTAGATTACCCCTAGAAAGACGCAAACCTTTGTTATTTTTTTTCCAGATGGTGACATTGGATACGTTTGAGGGAGAATTGGCTACATCGGAGGAGACAATGACTTTGTCAAAGACCGTTAGGGCAGCAAGGTGTAAGTTAGGGTCACCTAGTAGCGATTCTATGTCACAACTGACCGAATTATGTGGAGACTGAGTCAAGTCAGCATGATCTTTAGCGGATGACGTCAAGGACTGTGGGAGGTAAGAATCATCAGGAATCTGGGAATCATGTACTTGGGATGGTTCCCCAACATGATAATTAGTAGACGTGAAAAGTGGAGGGTCCGCTGCTAACCCAGGAGAAGGAGGGACATTCCTCACTTTTCCGACACATGCAACAGGGATTGTATCATGGTGAAAACGTGGGGAACCAGTGTCATCAACCCGCCCATATATGGTATTAACTTCCACAACATTTAAAGGTTCTTGGTCAACCACCTGCCCAGGTTCTATATTAAACGGGATAGATTGAGTTTCTTCTCGACTCACCCTAATTTCAGAAGGATCCGGGGCAGAATTAAGAAAATCCCGACCCACCCCATCATCAACCAAAATAATCCTATCACTATGACCATTGGCAGAAACATATGCATCTTCATCATCAGAGGTAGAAGGGCAAGAATTACTTGTGATGAGCCCACCCGGTGTACTTGGAGCAGCATTATTTTGACGTTGATCATCCGACCTGTTATACCCATTTTGACCAACCCTCAGATGAAGAGGACAATGATCTCGAAGATGGCCAGTCCAATGACAAATTAGGCACCAGAACAGGATACCCAAACACTTGATGCGTTAGGGATGTCGACGCTGACCCCATATAAGATCCACATCCCCCGGCAGACCCCCAACAAATTCCACTTTGACCAAGATCCATGCTATCCTCTTGTCACTGGCTCCAACGATACTTAGATCAATATATTTAGTTCTTCCAATAGAATTCCCAATGTCTCTAAGCGCCTTAAGAATCCAGAACTACAGGGGAAGCCTGGGAAGCTTGACCCAAATTACCCGACTCTTTGGGGCTTCCATAACAGGGTTGAAACCCAAGTACCATGGAACAATCTGCATGAAACTGCGACCTCTAACCCAAGTCTGATGGATAACCTTGTAAATATCCCTTTCATCCATAAAATGAATACTAAACCATCCATTGAGAATCATACTTACTTTCGGAGCATATCCGATTAAAGGAAACCAAACTTCTCAAACCCACTAGTCCATATCAATGTCATTCCCTTCGGGAAACATTCATCTCCCAATTAAAGCTCTCTTCTGTAAACTAGCCACCCTGCGGCATAAATCTTTGTGATACAAATTAATTTCCTTGATCTCCATCTTCTATTTATAGAAAGCTTTCTTCCTACACCTATGATCTGGTTTCTTCTTCTTGTGTTTCAGACAATCGATTTTCCCTTGAAAATTCACATCTTCAGAACAAAGGTCTTGGCAGGCTTGTCTGATGATCTTGCTGTCAATCTCACATTCACGTCCATATTGCTTTTTGGCATCTATGGAGGCTTTGATGAAGGCTTCATGAGCTGAGGTTTCTGACTCTAAGCCCAAGATTGAGCCATGTGACTTATGCGTGTGGTCTGACATTACTTTGTCAAATAATTATCTTCTAAACAAACCCCACACCCTGTATCACCGCCAAAATGGAACTTTTGTTAAATACTACCTCGTAGAACAAGCCACCAATACTATTCAAAGGCATGATGGCTACCTAATCTCTGTCCAAATTAGGAAGAAAGGACATTGACGAAGAATTCAGAACACACACTTCTATAGATCACATGATCCCGATGAAAATATTGCATGTACACCATCCCAGAATGGCAAAACAAAAAATATAGACGTTGCCCTTATGTCAGACATATCAGAGGGAATACAAATATGTTTGAAACCAAGCCTCGGTTAGCCAACCCTATCTGGCTCTTGTCATCCCCATGTACAGCTTAAATGAGCGTCAGAGATATCAGATGCCGCCAATACACACCACCCTCCCAATATATAAAACCGCAAATAATGTCTGGATACCATGGAAATGGCGAAAATAGTCTAACATCCAAAGGAAAATTGAATTATTAGTCCCTTATAAGTCTGCTTCAATGGAACATCTATCCATAAATGATAATAATCAATCCACCAGTAGACATAAAAAATAACACCATCTTTTCAGTGGTAGTTAATTCTCTTAAATGTCTGTCACTTCCATTTCATTTCCAATCACCATAAGATATGAGAAGATAAAAATTCGCATTTTTCAGCATGAGAAGACAACAAGTATCTTAAAAATTAATAATTGACATCTTATTCCAGTAGATGGACTTTGAATCATATCGGAAATTTCCACCGAAAAAACCAGTCCCGTCGGAGCTACCAAGAACCTATACGTGACAGCAACAACAACATAGACAACCCGGGCATATCCACCACCTATCGCCTATTCTAAAACTAAATTTTTGCATGGTCAAGATATAATAAGAGTATAAACCCACTTACGCCATAGAAAATACCATTTATTGTTCCCTATATAATACTGATAATCAGATTCAGACGAGGATTCCAGAGAGCAAGCAGAGGAGATACAAGGTATATCTGTGTTTTCTACCATTCGACTTGGACTCAGAGTAAAGGGTTGATAGAATCATATATGCAATGATTGTAAGGATAATGATAATGCATATCTCCACCTCATCCGTGAAAGACATAGACCATCGTAGGATGATTTAGTATTATGATTACCTTGGAAAAAAATAGGGAATGAATGTAGACAGGAAAACAATCCTACGATAATAATCACATATTTGTGGACTGTAGGATTAGTTTTGATCGTAACTGTGACAAAAACAGGTAGGCACAACCACTATGACAAACTCATAATCCTACAGCTATGTTCTGGTGAACTGTGTAGAGTGCATGTAGGGAAACAGTGGTGTAACCCGAAAACTTATGGAGCCTAAACTGCTATATTGGATATGACAGAAAAAAGGCTTACACAGCAAAGAGTTTAAGCATAAAAGCATTTTCAGACCATATGACTTCATTCCCCCATTATATTCACCCTACATTAACATATCATATAACATACCGAGTCCGAAGACACCCGACCCGATCCGGATAGCACTTCAGAATAGACATCCATACAAGCTATAAAAGTTGTCACTCTCACGAGAAGGAAAATTAGCACACCTGATGATTTTTGATAGCCTACCTAGTTGCGACGTTTTGAGAGCAACTCTGCAACTTCCGAACCCACTAGCCATGCATGTTCTCTGGTGATTAGCTTTCTCAATATCTTGACACTCGGCCTCCTTGACTATCACAAGCCTCACATGTCTATATTCATCACTATTCTTGTTATTGCTTCTCCGTTCTTTTCCCTCTCATGAACTTTATCCCATAAAGCAAATCAATTCGTGGTAAATTTCAATTCAGTTCAAATCTGATGGCTTGCAACAATCTTACAGTTAATGTCATCGATACCGTTGATGCTAACGCTTTTGTTGTAACTCCTGCTGGGAAACTACAAGTAGATGAGTTAGCCACTGTTCTATGATGTAACTTCATTCAGTTCGATTTGAAAATAATATTTACTAATATTAATATATGTAGTTAGATTTGGTTTGTTTATATATTTTCTCAATAATATTTTAATTTAAAAGTCATTGGATCTCACAAACACCATACAAAATATATAATTTTAAGGTGTAATAGAAAATTTAACTTGGTATACACATCTCTGTTATCTCTGTGTGGTCATTCTTTATTTTAAGGAGATATGGCCAGCCTAAAATAGAAAGTGTTAAAATTATCAATATTGAAGTTCTAATGAGGAACATCATATGCTTGGGATTTACTTGAAGGAAATGTGGTTAATGTATTAGAAGAATAAGAAAGGTAACGTTGCCAATTTTTTGGTGAATTTTATTTTAGATATGTTTTTAGATTTTAATTTTTATAATGTGTAGTTTTTATTTTTTGTTTTTTTTTAAGTGTTGTAGTATTTTTTATTTTTCTCTTTTTTAATTTTTTAATTTTATTTTATTTTCATTAACATGTTTAGAAATATTATTCTGATCAAGGAAATGAATTGAACCTGTGATTAGTGTTATAACAACTGGCCTTGTCACGGTTTAACCAAGACTCTACAGACTGTGGTTTTTAAATTTGAAAGCTTAAGAAATATTTTTTTTTTTTTGTTATTTAGGCTATAGGTGCATTTATTTTCGAATAGGGTTTTGAGAATTATAATTTAATTATTCATAAACTTGTATTGAATATTCATAGTGGTATACTTAAACTAATGGTTGACATTTATATTCAATATAGTTATGTACTTTTTATTATTTTAATTAAAATGATTACTTCAAAATAAAAAGGTCATATGAACAAGTCTTATCTAAGTGAATTATCATTTTTTGGGCATTTTGTATTCATAAGTCATGATATTGTAACAAAGCCTATTTACAAATTAAGAATGACTAGAAATTGCACCACATGTTGCAAAAGAAACGACTTAAGGCAATAGAATAGGAAAGAGTAGCCTAAAAGAAATAAGATGTTGCAGAGAAGGAGCCATCCTGGAGGAACGAAAGGTAAATTTTGCTTCCATGGAAGCATGTCATGGAGGATTCAAAGATATTTATGATAAGAGTTATCAAGCAGAAAGATATAATTCATAAACTCTGAAGCCTCTTCTTTATTGAAAAAATACTAAACTGATAAGATATGGCAATCTTCTAGGGACAATATGTCATCTTGCAACACGTCCAAATAAAACAACTCAAGTAATGTAATTAAAATAGAGCTAGGATATTTTGAAGACTACTTTATTGAAAATTAGAAGCATCTTCATGCCTGTTGGCATCAACATAAAAGTTCAATGATTAGCATATATCGTTGCAGCCATTGTTACACCTTTTCATGGATTAGGTTGTATGTATTGTCAACAAAGGATATTAAATTCTGTTACAAGTAATGCAACTTCTACACAAACTGTTCATAGTCCTTAATGATATACTCAAATTTCTTTCACAATACTAATCAAGTGCCTAAAGAAGGCATCATCACTTCCAAAATCACATATTTAAACATACAAGTTGTAAAAATTGAATTTGTTTCATAAATTTTAATATAATCATGTGCTTAGATCTAAGATATAGTTCTTAAACTCTGAAGCCTCTACTTGATTGAAAACATACTAAACTCATAAGATATAGCTGAAGAGAAAGAATTTAAAAACTTCTTGGTACAACTTGTATAACATTAAATGTTATACTATTTGATATATATATATATATATATATATATATATATATATATATATATATGAAAATTAAAAATAAATTATTTGAATACATTAAATAAATAATTATTAATTTAAGAAAGAATTATATCAATAAATGGCACGGACCATGTTATAGTAAAATCTTACTGCAATACTACTTGCAATATTGCTTCCTTGAACCTTACAAATCATGAGGCCTATGTTGAATTTAACATAAAGACCTTGTCTGATCATGCAAAGATGAATGGCTCATGAATAAATAAATAGATCGTGATTTTATACCTTCAAAACCAAAGGTATTTTTGGTGCAGTTCCTCCATATTTAATCTTGATCACTTCCTATTGAGTCGCCTATGTATTATTTTCTTGATGATATTTGAAAATATTCAAAAGGTCACATTGTTTTTTACTAGTGATCTCCCTGGTGTCTACCATGTTCTTGTTTTTTCAGTATGGTTGATATGAATTTGGTTTCTTTTGTTCTTTGTGAAAATAGTAAAAAATCTATGGAGAAGTGGATTTCATCACTTCAAGAGAAGTAAAAATAAGGCTATTGAGAAAATAACTCCAACACCGAGAGAGATTCGGTAGCATTTATGGAATTCACTAACATGTCTTGTGATCTGGTGTTGGCTACTCAACATAGCTTTCTTGATCTTGTGTAGAAGAAATGAATTTGTATTTAGCTTATATTACATTAACAATGAAATTGCCAAAATTCATGGTAGACTTTCCATCACATTTGTAGAGAAAATTATAACATAGTATCACACTTTTCTTATCAGAGCTAAATGCTCCTATATGCATCAACGATCAATTTCATCACTTAAGAGAATTAAAAACAAGTTTATTGCTAAAAAAAACTCCAACACATTTGTAGAGAAAATTATAACACAATATTACACTTTTCTTATCAGAGCTAAATGCTCCTATCAAAAAGAACTATGGATTTCATCACTTAAGAGCACTAAAAACAATTTTATTGAGAAAAAAACTCCAACACATTATGACACTTTTCTTATCAGAGATAAATTCTCCTATGTAAAAATGATGGCTTTCATCAAGAGCAAAACAAACAAAGTTATTGAGAAAACAACTTCTACTATTTTCAAGCAAATTTATAGTCTTTTTAAAATACTCTAACCTACACAACATGCACAATAGTGACTAATAATTTATTTCTCTAGTGATTAATATTCACCTTTTATTGCATAGTAAGGTGATTAATATTCACCCTTTTATAGGTTGAACATTGAGCTCATAAAAGTGATTATACCCGCCTTGGAATGTTATCTATTTAAACATGGAACAATCTCAGGCTTTTTCCTATTCTAACATTTTAGATCTTTATTTTCATGTGTTTTCTCATTCATATCCTAGTTTTTTGGAGAGTATCGTGACACAAAAAATTAATATTTAAATACATAAATAGTTATTCTCCTTTTTTATAGTGCTTTTTATCCATGCAATTTAAATTAATTGGTTTGTGTGGAGTTTAATTTTATGATATAAATTTTATGTAAGTCTAACAAGTTTTTAATAACGTCATTTCTACTTAAAAGTCACAAAAAATTAAACACCTGTTAGGCCTCGTATATGCCCATGTTTTCATCATGAAATATCACTATTTATACCCTAAAATCCTAGGTTTTTGGCCCATTTTGTACCCTAATTCCATCACTCGCTGTCAAATACTCTCTATAGTTGATTATCATCAATTTTATCTACTTCTCTATGATTAATAATATGTCATGTTTTACTGATGATGGTTTTGTTGAAGTACATTTATCACAGGGTTCCATCGCTGAAATCACTCACAAGCCAGTTAAGGATGGAATGCACAATTTAGGGCTTTGGCACTTTGGCGTGATTTCGAGGAAAAATAAAGGAGGTTATGGTCCAAAATAATGTTTTAATACCTTCCCATGAATTTTATTTCACCCAGGTCGTACATGTGGGTCCCTAGGTGTTGATTAACAAATCTGCTCAACATGTGCAAAGTTTCCAAATTGCCATGTTTGACCTCGATGTGTGTGCATCTAGAGGTGAATATAGAAAATCTAATCACATGGGTTTGTTAAAAATATAACCAATTATGTATATCCAAAACAGTTTCTCCAAATTCGAATTTTTCTAAAAGTTATACGTGGGTCGTGGAGGCAGTTTTGTAAAACATTATTGTTTTTCAGAGTTCAAGAACATTGCAAAAAAATCCAAACAACCAACTTTGGGCATGATTTATGAGGATCTGGATTTGAATGAGACAAATCCAAGAGAGTTTTTTGGTGGAAACATAACAAATTAGTCTCCCTCCAAGCAGTTTTCCAAAATTCCTCATGGTTAGGAAGATATACTAATATCTTTCAGGTCAATTTGTTAAAATTGTTCAATTTTCTAGAATTGAGGAAAATGAATAATTCGCCTTGTGAATCTTATAAATGGCTCAGCCATGGTTTGTGTTGTAAGCTTGGGAATTTTTTGAAGGAGGAGGATGAAAAGGTGTGAACATGAGACAAAATATTGAAGGAATGTATGTAAGTGAACTTATGATTTGAATCTTAATACAATTTGACTTTGCCATGAATTCTTTGTAAATGTTATGGTTTTTTTTTTTTAATATTTAGACATTGATTTAGTTTATACTTGCTCCAGGAGTGGCAAGGATCCACCATCGCCTGGAAGAAAGTTTTGTAAACATCATAGATAGAGGTAGTGTGTTTGATTTTGATCTAGCTAGATGGATTTTATTTTGAGAGCAATTGTTAATTAGATCTCATAATTTTCATTATGTACTTAAGACTATAATTCGTTTGTTTTCTTAAAATTAAATACAAATATCATTTTCAACTCATTGCAAGCTAATGAATGGCATTGATCAATGATTTTATTACATGAATAGCCCCTTTGTTACAAGTTTACGATTGAAATATTTAAAGGTGCTTCTTAATTGGATAAAGAAGAGATCGATAACTCCATTTGTTTTAAATATGAATTGAAATCTATTATGTACCTTATTGATTTTCTTATAACATTGTGTTTTGGTAACCAAGTATTTGAAATCAATGAAATGAGACCATTAAATCATTGTTTGAAGTTGTAGTTTAGTTTGAAATTCATTGTGATTGTAGTTAGTTATTGGTAGAACCATTCGCCAATGTGCTCATGCTTGAATGATTTCTTGAGTTTTATTAAATAATTTTAAGGATAGGATAGTTTCTTATTTTGTAGTCTCTTAGATTTGAAGCATGTCAATTAAAACCTTGTTTTGGTTAGTTTATTTTGAAGCAATTGCAAAGTGGTGACAGACGTTAGCTTGAATGCTTATTTGATTTGTTTTATGCATCCCAAGAATTAGATTAGTTGAAGTCTTCTTTTTTCATTGCCTTATTTTAAGATCATTTGAATTGTTGATATTTTGCATATTATTTTGGCTAAAATCTCATGGATAATTCCAACAATAGGATTTGTTCCAAATCTGATGGCATCAAATCCTGAAGATGAGATATCAATCCTATTTTCTCGTGATAGGATGGAATTGAATTTAATATTCAGTTTTCTTCTACATCATAAGCCCATAGAGGAAAAATAGATATATGAGGGATGAGGAAGAGGAAGTGCAGATGTGCAAATCTATTGTTGTAATCTCCTGTTGAATAATAAGAAAGCCAATACCTCTATTTGGTGGATGTAGCCCAGATTGGTTGGGTGAACCACGTTAAATTTTGTCTCTATTGTTAATGCTGTGTTTCTGATTTATTTAATTTCTGTTGTGCATACTCTAACTGGTATCGGAGCAGCAAGATTGATTTGCTACCTATTGGTGAAATAATTTTTGTTTGTTGCGTCAATCATGGATTTGTTGCTAACGACAAGGATCCCGTTAACCAGTGAAGTGTGGAGCTTTCTGCCATATGAGAAGTAGAAGCTAGCGACGTTCTCTGTTGCTGAGCATAAGAGAGTGAAGAGATGAGTGTGAACGCTGAGGCAGTTCACGTAGGAAGCTTGCATGAATGCCCAAGTGAGTTGCACGTGTATTAATGATTGAAGTGCTGAGGACTGTGAGCTGCCAAACCGTGAGCTGCCGAGCTATGATATGGCTGCCGAGAGCTATGAGCCGCCAAGCTGTAAGCTATAAGAACTCGTTTGATTGTGGATTCTTCACAAGAGTTTAAACAGTGCCGTAAGCTTATCATATTTATTGGAGATGCGAACGGCTACATATTTTAAAGCAAGAGTTGGAGAGAGACGCGTTTTTTGTTGTAGAGCGTGTTGAAATGGAGCCGGTGGTGATTGTCGTGACGGAGAGGAGGATCAAATGAAACAAATTTGGGTATGCTTACTGCTCTCAATGTCGTCTTGAGTTTCAATATAATTTAATGGAATGTCGATCTGGCTATATTTAGATTCGGTCGAGATATTTATGTTGGTGTAATGTGGCCAATTACTACGTTGCTTATTTGCGTGCCAACATTATGGCTGAGCGAAGACGGATATATGGAAATCAATGAATGAGGGGTATCATAAGTTCAAGATATTGTTTTATTTTGTTTCCTTTCAGAATCTTTATATTTCCATCATTCAGATTTTATGTGGGCCATGAAATTTCCACTTATTAATATTTGAAATTGAAAATTGTTTATTTCAATATCTAATGCTAGACGTAAAGCATGAAAATTAAAGTTGCATTCAACAAAAGATACTAAATATGGAAAAACCTCAAAGTGCTCGATTTGAGATCGATAATTTTAATGGGAGGAATAACTTTGAAATCTGGAAATTCAAAATGCACGATTCACTTGTACAACAAGGTGTGGCGAAGGCACTTTTGGGAAAATCCAAAAAACCTCTCGCCATGACAGATGACAAATGGAGTGACATCGATGATAGAGCACTGAGCGGCATACAATTGTGTTTGGAGAATGATGTTTTATTTAACATCGTGTCAGAGAAAACAGTCGCTGGACTATGGACAAAGCTAGAAAAACTGTACATGACTAAATCCTTAACTAAAAGGATTCTTCTGAAAAGACAATTGTACAGCTTGCGCATGAAGGAAGGTACAACAATAACCGATCATTTGAATACTTTTAATAGTCTCTTGGTGAATTTAGATAGCATAGAAGTAAAATTTGATTCAGAAGATAAAATTGTAACTTTATTATGCTCTTTGCCTGAGTCATGGGATCATTTTGTTACTTCTGTAAGCCTTAGTTCATCAGAAACCCTTGAATTTGATGATGTTTTTGGAGCTATGCTGTCTGAAAAAACCCGAAAAAGGTCAAATTTAGAAACCTCTACATCAAAGGCAATGATGGTTAGAGGTCGATCTAAAGAAAAATGCTTTAGTTAGAAAAACAACTCTCGGTCAAAATCAAAAGGGAAGAAGAGTAAGCTAAAATGCTGGTTTTGCAGCAAATCAGGACATTTGAAGAAGGATTGTTGGAAGAGACAACAAACATCCAAAGGAGACTCTTCAACAGAAAATAAAGAAGCAAACACGATAGATACAGGTTCAGGTTTGGCATCTAGTTTAGGTATAAGTGATGAAGTTTTATCAGTTAATTTTTCAAATCATGATCAACATTGGCTATTAGATTCTGGTGTGTCCAATCACATGTGAATCCATAAACAGTGGTTTAAATCTTATAAGTCAATTAATGATGGAGTATTTTACATGGGAAATGATGTCTCATGTAATGTTGTGGCAATTGGAAGCATCCAGATTAAAATGTTTGATGGGACAAATAAAATCTTAACTGATGTAAGACATTTGCCTGAAGTCAGAAAAAAATATTATTTCTCTAGAAGTGTTAAAGACAAAAATGGATACAAAACTTTTATTCAAGGTGGAGTAATGAAAATTTACAGAGGAATCCTATTAGTAATGAAAGCAAAGAAGGTTGGAAATATTTTTCAGTTAGAAGGAAGAACAAAGTCAGATCATGTTTCAACTGTATCTGAAAACGACAATGATTCTATTTTACTATGGCATCAATGGTTGGGCCATATGAGAGAAAGAGGATTAAAAATCTTATCTGATCGTATGTTACTTCCTAGTTTAAAGTCCTTTAAGTTATATTTATGCAAATATTGTATTTATGGGAAACAAATCAAGCATAAATTTAAAACTGGAAAACATACTAGCAAAGGAATCCTTGATTATATCCATTCTGATGTTTGGGGTCCATCTCCTACAACCTCATATGGAGGATCATCATATTTTGTATCTTTTATAGATGATTTCTCTAGAAAAGTATGGGTCTACATGTTAAAAATAAAGTATGATGTATTCACAATTTTCAAGAAGTTTAGAGCATTAGTAGAAAATATCACTGGAAAAACCATTAAATTTTTAAGAACTGACAATGGTGGTGAGTTTAATTCAAAGGAATTTGATAATTATTGTAAAGAAGTAGGGATTGAAAGAAATAGAACTACTACTTATACTCCTCAACAAAATGGAGTTTTTGAACGCATGAACATGACTCTCTTAGAAAGAGCAAGAGGTATGCTAAGTAACAAAAATTTGCAGAAGGAATTATGGACAGAAGCAGTATATATGGCTTGTTATTTGATAAATCGATCACCATCAACTGCAATAGGATGCAAAATTCCTCAAGAGGTATGGAAGGGTCATCCTTGTGATTATTCTAATCTAAAAGTTTTTGGTTGTGATGCATATGCTATAATTTCGAAACATTAGCGTTCTAAATTAGATTTTAAATCAAAAAGATATATCTTTGCTGCATATGGTGATGCGATTAAGGGATACAGGTTGTGGGATTCTACTACTCACAAGATCATCATTAACAAAGATGTTAAATTCGATGAATCTTCATTTGATAATACAGATGTAGATATTAAATTGAAACAGGAAAATGTACCTAAGTTTCAACATATTCAGTTTGAAACTAGTTCAAATACTGATGATAGTAAAGATGAACAAGTTTTAGATGAAGATCATGAAGAAGTTCCTATAGATAATAATCAGCAAATTGTGGAAGAATCAGAAACATCTTTAAGAAGGTCCACGAGAATCAGACATCCTCCTAAAAGGTATGAAGATTATGTTACTTGAGTTGCTTTAACCACTAA
Organism: Pinus albicaulis; assembly: GCA_034641835.2. Classification (NCBI taxonomy): domain Eukaryota; kingdom Viridiplantae; phylum Streptophyta; class Pinopsida; order Pinales; family Pinaceae; genus Pinus; species Pinus albicaulis. The sequence goes on from JAXQQM020075056.1 coordinate 29,436, forward strand.
TGATGATGAACCTTTATGCTATCAGGAAGTTGTAGTAGGTTCTAACAGTGATAAGTGGAAAGAAGCTATGAATGATGAGATGAAGGCATTAGATAAGAATGCCACATGTGACCTTATAGAACTTCCCAATGACAAAAAAAATATAGGATGTAAATGGGTTTTCAAATTGAAAAGGGGTGTTGATGATAAAGAAGACAGGTAAAAAGTGAGGCTGGTTGCGAAAGATTTTTCTTAGAAAGCAGGAATTGACTTTCATGAGATATTTTCACTAGTTGTTAAAATTGTTTCAATTCGGATTGTGTTAGCATTGGTTGCTTTACTTGATTTAGAATTACAACAACTAGATGTTAAGACTGCATTCTTACATGGAGATTTATATAAAGAGATTATATAGAAAAAACTTAAGGGTTTGTTCAAAATCGCAATAAGAAATGTGTCTGCAGGCTCAAGAAATCATTGTATGGTTTGAGGCAGTCGCCGAGACAATGGTATAAGAAATTTGATTCTTTCATGATGAGCCAAAATTATATAAGAAGTGAATATGATCATTTTGTTTACTTTAAGAAATTAAGTAATGGCATATTCATTATCTTAGTATTATATTTTGAAGATATGCTTTTAGCAAGAAAAATCATAAGTGAGATCAACAGGTTAAAGGCTCAGATGGCTAGGAAGTTTGATACGAAAGATCTAGGAGCAGAAAGATAGATTTTGGGCATGGAGATTTTCAGAGATAGGAGCAATGGTAAGCTGTGGTTATCACAATAGAAGTATATTGAGAAAATACTCTTAAGGTTTGGTATGAATAATGTGAAGCCAGTTTCAGTCCCTTTAGCTTCCCATTTTAAGTTTTCTTCAAGTTTATGTCCTAACACAAATGAAGAAAAGGAATATATGTCTCGAATACCATATGCTAATGCAGTAGGAAGTTTGATGTATGCAATGGTTTCTACACAACTAGATATTTCACATTAATTTGGGGTTGTCAGTAGGTATATGGAAAATCCAGGGAAAGAACACTGGGCAACAGTGAAATGGGTGCTTCAGTATTTGAGAGGAACACGTGATTATTGTATCACTTATAACAGAAGTAGTGAATTTGTTTTCGGATATGTTGATTCCAATTTTCTAGGTGATTTGGATAAGAGAAGGTGAACTTCAGTATATGTCTTTACTCTTGCAGGTGGAGCTATTAGCTGGATGTCAAAACTACAAAAAATTGTTTCTTTATCCACTACAGAAGCATAATACATAGCTTCTTCACATGCTTGCAAAGAAGAAGATTGGTTGAAAGGTTTGTTTGGTGAGTTTGGTAGGTTGCAAGACAACATAAAGTTATTTTGTGATAGTCAAAGTGCAATTCATTTGGCTAAAAATCCAGCCTATCATAGTAAATCAAAGCATATACATATAAAGTACCATTTTGTAAGACAAGTTATCACTGAACGGGGAATCTCTCTTGAAAAATTGCATACAAAGGAAAATTGTGCAGACATGTTCACGAAACCAGTTTTATTAGAGAAGCTACAATGGTGTCTGGCTTCTCTTGGTTTGCAGAAAAAATGAAAATAATAACAGGAACAAGGTATTAGGTTAATTGTTGTCAAGGTGGAGATTGCTGAGATTTTGCATATTATTTTCGCTAAAATCTTATGGATAATGCCAACAATAGGATTTGTTCCAAATTTGATGGCATCAAATCCAAAAGATGAGATATCAATCCTATTTTCTTGTGATAGGATGGAATTGAATTTAATATACAGTTTTCTTCTACATCTATAAATTGTAAGCCCATAGAGGCAAAATAGATATATATAGGGATGAGGAAGAGGAAGTGCAGATCTGCAAATCTGTTGTTGTAATCTCCTGTTGAATAATAAGAAAGTCGATACCTCTATTTGGTGGATGTAGCCCAGATTGGTTGGATGATCCACCTTAAATTCTATCTCTATTGTTAATGCTCTGTTTGTGATTTATTTAATTTTTGTTGTGCATACTCTAACATGAATGAGAGTGAATTTTATTGGGATTAAGATTTAGCATAAGTTTGGTATCATTTTAAATTAATCTTGATTGGTTTAAGATTCTTGTATTTAGATTAAATAGATCTTAGTATTTAGATTGAGATTTTCATTTAGATTAAAATCATTTCAATGGTAATTTGTATTTCTTAGTTTATGATTAATTAGAGTTAGTTTCGATTGCACAGTGATTAGAATTTCTTATTTGTTTAAGCATTTTTTCCTCAATTGATTAGCTTCAATTATAAATAACAATTTTGTACTTAAACAACAAGTTGATTCCTACTGTAGTCTAGGTTAGATGCTCTATTCTTGCATTCCCTGCGCTTGTACCTCAAAGCTTACGAGCGCTGGATTGATAATTTAATGTTGGAAATATAGCAATATATTTCTCAACATTTTGGGGCCATTTCCAAGGAGTTGAAATTTTTGATTCAGGTAACTATTATCAGAGTTTCAGGATCTTGCAGGGTTGTCAGAGGGCGGAGAGTGTATGGTAAGACGTGAGTGAAGAGCCATGCATCCACTTTTGTGGGGTTTCTCCAAAGTCTGACTGATTACTACTTGTTCTTGAGTTTTTATTTCCTTTTCCCTTATGCATAGATGTAAAGGTAGATTCATTTCTAGTGCTAGTTTTCTTGAAATTAGCAGTTTTTTATTCATTTAGATTAAAAATTCAAGCTTTGAATGATAAACCATTTTTTGGGTTATGTAAGAACCCCCTCTTTTGTACTAATCCATGTTGCGAGTAGGATAAATTCAAGAATGTCCGAGAGCTTCAAGAATGTCCATCGAGGCACTTTCTCAAATCCTAGCAGTAGCTGGGGTATCTTCTTCTCAGGTAGAGTTCATCCTTACTGCATTCAAGAAATTATTTGTCCCTCCACAGCCAAAACATAATTTGGAAATATCCCTTAAGTCCTCTTTCCTATCCACCAAGGAGATCTCTGAGCCATGTACCAAATATGATGGGGAGCATCCAACTAAACTTGAGATTGAGGAGCCTTCACCACACCCAGTAACAAGCCTTTTATGCATTCCAGAGACCAATTATCTAAGCTTGTCTGGCATGACCAAGGAGGACATTCAGAGTGGTACAAAAGAAGAAATGAGGCAATACCACCAGTACTACATCGAGGATTGGTTCCAGATCGTAATCCAACCAAAGTACCACTCTCATCTTCAAATACTCTTGGTATCATTTTAATATAATCCACTGGTTTCTCATACTCCGGTATGTGTTGAAATTTATTCTTTCAAACTGAGTGTGAGTATATTTAGCATGATCTTACAAACATGGTTGCATTGGAAGTACTCCTACACTTGAAGGATACCTTCCTCTCTCTAGATTAGGGTAGGGTAGAAATGAGTAAAATTGTTATATGAAATAAAATTGTTGTTATGACATCACTATTGAAATTGAAATTCCTAAGCCATAACCATTGAAATTTTTGTCATTATGCACTCTTGTGGTAAGACTTGTCGGAAGAAATTCTCTCTTAATACCTCATCTTTCATAAAGTGACTTTGATTATTGGTCGAGATTATTCATTGGGTCAGTTAGGGTAATTGTTATTGTTATACTTCCCACTCATAAAGCTTAACATACTATCATCCAATAATCTTTTCAAGTTTCTCTTTGAAGGTATTGATGAAAAGCCTCGTATGGTGGGCCACTCTTATAAAACCCTAATGAGCTCTCATAAGAACCCTAGAATGACCTACTCGAGGAATATTCTAGTCATTATTTGAGTTATTTTCTTTTCTTGAGTCTTTAGGGTATAAGGATCAACCAGTAAATATTATTAATTAAAAACTTTTCACGTCATCTTGCGCTCTTAAGGAGTAGATCTGTCTCCCCACGTATTAAGTAATCTCTAAGGTTAATCATAATCAGAGTCTACAAAAATATTTAGGGGAGGATAGGAGGTCTCGTAATGAGCTGACCTACCATGATCATGAGACCTAACATGCATGACATTACTGCTTCTGGTCATCAAGCCAGAGTAATGGCTTTCAGCCCAAAAAGCGGGAAGACAGGAGGTTTCATCATGAGCTGACATGTTCATCCATGTTACTTCTTATGAGTGGCACTACCATCATCCGGTTACCAGGCTAGGACAATGGCCTTTATCTAAAACTTAAATAATCTAACTCTGAATATATATCTAGTAAGTGGGACACAGAGATTTCGTTAGGTTAAAAGGCATCCCTGTCAAGGCTATAGATGCCTACTAGCAGCAGGGCCATGTTTGTGGTATCAAAGTCAATTTTACACTATGATTTACTTGGTTGTTTTTGTCTTTTCCCTGAACCCACTATCATGTTTCTCTGAGAATGGATTTAATATCCTCCAGTAGTGTGCTTTGGAGTTCTATATTTCAGGAATGATTTGGTTTTTATGGATATGAGACCCTTAGTGTAGGTGATTCACTCTGCTTGAATAAGAGAAGCTTCGACTATATTCTTTGGTAACGGTAAGACAATCATCCTCGGAAGGTATCATTTTGTAATATTTATTTTTCCTTACTTTCGATCCATTTTAAGGCCTTGGATTTTAAATAAAGTCACTTTTACTTGTAATGAAGAGGCTATTGAAAGTGAATACCTACTGCTTTGGATTACTCTTGAGATGCTTTATGGAAATTCTTATGGTTAATCATTTTAGGATGACATTATCTCCGCAGTATCAAAATTGTTAAGCATTCCTTTAGTAGACCTAGCATGGGTTCTTTAGGTTAGGAAAAACTGATGAGAATTTTCAGGTTTGATTCATATTTTCACCCTATGCTTACTCATGGTTTTCATTATTATTGTTGGGCTAGTATCTTAAACTTGTAGCATGATGAGGTAATTATTCATTATTTAACCTATTTCCTTTATTTCGATAAAATTTGCATGAAAATAATATTATTGATGATGGTTCTTGTGTTATTTCAAGAAGCCCTATGAAAAATACACATGCATCAACATTTTCGGGATAATGTGGATATTGAGACCTTTTTCCTTCTTCAGTAGATCATATCAGCAGTCACATCATCTCGAGCCATTCCATTATTTACTTCATCTTACAGAACCAACTACATCAACAACAAGGGTAAAACTTGAGGTAGAGGTGGCTTAATATTCTTTAATTGATTAGAGATTTAAGAAAGCTATGATGATTACCCACCACATATTCTGTATATTTGGTTTTCCATATACCTTCCATTTGCATGCTACTCAAGGTCATAATAATATTGGTTCATGTAAACAAGGAAGTAACTATAGTGCCTTTCCCTCCTACATTCACACATTGTCAGAGGGTAAATTCATTGCTGCCTTTCATAAAGGAACCATCCATAAGCATTGGCTTCGCAAAAATGGAGCATGCAAGTACATATCTTACTATATCCATTACCACCTCATCTCATCCACCATTTCAATTGTCACCTATCATCCTATTCATCATTTTCCTCCTACCATATCTATTGTTTTTCCTCGATTTGTATCACTCTTAAACTCAAATCTATGAAAATCAAATCTTCATGTAGTGTTGCTTCACAAGAGCTAACCCTACCTAAAGCTATGATTCAATAAAAACCTAGATATGAATAAAATATTTGTCTTCACGAGGACATGAAAAAACTCAGGCATGGGTGGATTCTGGGCCTCGTATATGCCCATGTTTTCATCATGAAATATCACTATTTATACCCTAAAACCCTAGGTTTTTAGCCCATTCCGTACCCTAATTCCATCACTTGCCGCAAAATACTCTCTATGGTTGATTATCATCAATTTTCTTTACTTATCTATTATTAGAGATGATTATGTCATGTTTTACTAATGACGGTTTTGTTAAAGTACATTTAACATAGGATTCCATCGCTAAAATCACTCACAAGCCAGTTAAGGATGAGATGCCTAATTTAGGGCTTTAGCACTTTCGATGTGGTTACGAGGAAAAATAAGGGTGTTTATGGTCCAAAATAATTTTTTAATACCTTCCCATGCATTTTATTTCACCCAGGTCTCACATGTGGGTCCCTACGAGTCGATTAACAAATCTGCTCAAAATGTGCAAAGTTTCCAAACTGTCATGTTTGACCTCGATGTGTGTGCAGCTAGAGGTGAATGTAGAAAATATAATAAATTGGGTTTGTTAAAAATATAACCAATTATGTATATCCAAAAAAAATTCTCCACATTAAAATTTTTCTAAAAGTTATACGCGGGTCTTGGAGGCAGTTTTGTAAAAAATCACTGTTTTTTCAGAGTTCTAGAACATTGCAAAAAAACCAAACAACCAACTTTGGGCACGACTTTTGAGGAGATGGATTTGAATGAGACAAAATCCAAGAGATTTTTTTGTTGGAAACATAAACAATTAGTCTCCCTCCAAAAAGAATTCCAAAATTCCTCATCGTTAAGAAGATATACTAATATTGTTTAGGTCAGTTTGTTAAAATTGTTCAATTTTCCAGAATTGAGGAAAATGAATAATTCGCCTTGTGAATCTTATAAATGGCTCAGCCATGGTTTGTGTTGTAAGCTTCGGAATTTTTTGAAGTAGGAGGATGAAAAGGTGTGAACATGAGACAAAATATTGAAGGAATGTATGTAAGTGAACTTATGATTTGAATCTTAATACAATTTCACTTTGCCATGAATTCTTTGTAAATGTGATGGTTTTTTTTTAATATTTAGACATTGATTTAGTTTAGACTTGCTCTAGGAGTGGCAAGGATCCACCATCGCCTGGAAGGAAGTTTTGTAAACATCATAGGATAGAGGTAGCGTGTTTGATTTAGATCTAGGTGCATGAATTTTATTTTGAAAGCAATTTTTAATTAGATCTCATAATTTTGATTATGTACGTAAGACTGTAATTTGTTTGTTTTCTTAAAATTAAATAGACATATCATTTTCAACTCATTGCAAGCTAATGAATGGCATTGATCAATGATTTTATTGCATGAATAGCCCCTTTGTTACAGGTTTACGATTGAAATATTTAAATGTGCTTCTTAATTGGATAAACAAGAGATCAATAACTCCATTTGTTTTAAATATTAATTGAAATCTATTATGTATCTTATTGATTTTCTTGTAACATTGTGTTTTGGAAACCAAGTATTTGAAAGCAATGCAATGAGACCATTAAATCATTGTTTGAAGTTGTAGTTTAGTTTGAAATTCATTATGATTGTAGTTAGTTATTGGTAGAACCATTCGCCAATATGCTCATTTTTGAATGATTTCTTGAGTTTGATTAAAGAATTTTAAGGATAGGATAGTTTCTTATTTTGTAGTCTCTTAGATCTAAAGCATGCAATTAAAATCTTGGTTTACTTAGTTTCTGTTGAAGCAATTGTAAAGTTGTGAGAGAGGTTAGTTTGAATTCTTATTTGATTTGTTTTATGCATCTCGGGAATTAGATTAGTTGAAGTCTTGTTTGTTCATTGTCTTAGTTTAAGATCATTTGAATGAGAGTGAATTTTATTGGGATTAAGATTTAGCATAAGTTTGATATCATTTTAAATTAATCTTGATTGGTTTAAGATTCTTGTATTTAGATTAAATAGATCTTAGTATTTAGATTTAGATTTTCATTTAGATTAAAATCATTTCAATGGTAATTTGTATTGCTTGGTTTATGATTAATTAGAGTTAGTTTCATTTTCACAGTGATTAGAATTTCTTATTTTTTTAAGCATGTTTTCCTCAATTGATTAGCTTCAATTAGAAATAACAAATTTCTTCGTAGTCTAGGTTAGATGCCTTCATCACAGTTCTTGTACTTGTACCTCAAGCTTACGAGCCCCGGATTGATACTTTAATGTTGGAGATATAGCAATATATTTCCCAAACAATACATATATCAAGACATTTGATCTCTCTTGGCTCTTGATATTGATTTGGGCCATCTTAATTCCCCCCTTTAAATAAACTACATTCCCCATGAATACCATGGGCCATTGACCCATAGGCTGTTTTTATAGTTTATTATTATTATTATTATTATTTATTGTATTTTGACCTAGTTAAAGGGTTCATTACATTATGTCAATCTTTTTATCTTATTTATTTTTATTCTTATTTTTGTGTAATTTGAAATAGTCAAAATGTTAAACATGGCATAACAACATTTCTATCATACTTTGTTAGAGAGCATTGTTACACAAATATGTAATATTTAAATACATAAATAGTTATTTTCCTTTTTTTATAGTTTTTTTTATCCATGCAATTTAAATTAATTGGTTTGTGTGGAGTTTAATTTTATGATATAAATTTTATTTAAATCTAACAAATTTTTAATAACATCCTTTTTACTTAAAAGTCACCAAAACCTAAATACTTATCTTAATTTCCCCTTTTAAATAAACTACATTCCACATGAATACCATGGGTCAATACCATGAGTTGTTTTCTATTTAATTTACTTTTATTTTTATTTTTGTGTAATTTGACATAGTCAAAATATTAAACAGACATAACAACATTTCTAGCATACTTTGTTGGAGAGAATCGTGACACAAAAATGTAATATTGAAATACATAAATAGTTATTTTCCTTATTTCTAGTGTTTTTTATCCATTTAATTTAAATTAATTGGTTTGTGTGGAGTTTAATTTTATGATATAAACTTTATTTAAATCTAACAAATTTTGAATAACATCATTTAAACTTAAAATTCACCAAAACCTAAATACCTATTAAAAAGAAAAAAAAAACTAACATTATTAAAAACATATATAAAACTATTTACTTGTGGATCTAATAGCTTAAAATATTTCAATCGTCTAACATTGATCCAATGCCTCAGATGCATTGGCAACTAGGGGGTTGTTTTCAAATAGGATATACTTCATAGTTAGGAGTATTGTTGATTTTTACAACTAGGCATATTGTTGATAGTTTTTTTAGAGAAAAATTTGTGCACCTTTAGATAACATTAAATATGACATCTCCCTTCATCTACACTCTTCTTCTATATGCTATTGAGTATAATGGTTATAAACATTTAAAAATAATTTTATTAAATAATTAGTTTAGATCTATACTATAGCATAACAACATTTCTATCATATTTTTTTGGAGAGCATTGTGATATAAAAATGTAATATTTAAATACATAAATAGTTATTTTCCCTTTTTTTAATGTTTTCTATCCACTCAAATTAAATTAATTGGTTTGTGTGGAGTTTAATTTTATGAAATAAGTTTCGTTTAAATCTAATAAATTTTTAATAACATCATTTTTACTTAAAAGTCACCAAAACCTAAATACTTATTAAAAAAAAAAAACTAACAACATATATAGAACCTATTTATTATGTATCTAATGGCCTAAAACATTTCAATCTTCTAACATTTGATCCAATGGCTCAGACATGAACACATTGGCAGCTAGGGGATTATTTTCAAATAGAAATGACTTTAGGCATAAAAATTAAGAATCTCCATATTAAAGTGAGAGTAAATCTTCATGATAAAGAATATTGTGAGATTATATTATACATACACATGAAATTACCATGAAATAAATTTTTTGATGTATATTATAAATTGATATAAGATTTTAATTTATATAATCATATAAATTTAGTTGGTTACTATTTTTATTAATTAAATGAAATATTTAATAGCTAAATATGAAATTTGAATGAAATAAAAAAAAAATATATCAATTTATATATAAAGAGAGATAAAAAGAGACAAAAAAATAAAAATATAATCATACTAGAACAAAATTTAAAATTAACAAGGAGAAAAAAACACCACATTTCAACTAGTTAAACAACTTATTAAATCACATAGTAAGTTACTTATTACTAATTATAAATCAAAAAATTATGTATAATTATAAATCTATTAGGAATTCCACCCAAAAAAAACAAGTGTTTCACGGTACATAGTCCCTTCCATTTAAATGAAGAATTGTGTTGTAGGGGAGCATTGTCCCCTCCATTGAAATTAATGATTATGTTCTTACAAAATTTCCATATAGAAATGGCTAGCATAATCATTATAAAGCATAGTATGAAATATTTGAACTTGTATTAATATAATAGGGAGAATATTAATAATATTTTTCATAATTTTAATATATTAAAAAATGATTATTTTGTGAATTTGTTTTACAAAGTAAAATTATATTCATATTTATATGACAATGTTTGACAAGTTATATATTCTAGTTAATAAAAGCTAAATGGATTTAACATTCATATATATTTGAATTACAAATTGTTTATTACAATGCACAATTACATAATGTTGCTTGGCATGACGCTTAACATGATGTTGGAGCCTTGGGTGACCAAGGACTCATAATGTCAAAATTGTAAGAGATTTGTCTTGTATTTTTTTGTTTTAAGAATTCAACCATTGACCATCTCATAACTTGTAATGTTTTGACCAAGAGATGAAGAAACAATATTTAATAATGTTTTTTGGATTTTATTTTTTTAATTATCACACTATATCTTATAACTTCTAAAAATAATGAAGAAAGTGAAAATTCCACTAGAGTGGAAAAAATAATTTCTAATTATATAAATAAAATAAAAATAAACTACAAAGTTTTATATTAATACAATTATATATATACTTATTAAGACAATATTATAATATATATTTTAAAAAAAATACTTCTTAAACTACAAACTAATTACTTTAAGTTTAAAAAGACAAACATTAATTTATTATATATATTATTAAATTTCATTATAAAAATATAAATAAATATAAATAAGATTTTTTCTCAAATAAAAGTTAAACAAAAATGATCCGTCTCAGATAAAATGTTAGAAAATCTATAAATAAATTTTAACTAATAATACATCTAAACCAAAAATTATATCTTTACAAACCAAAAAAATTGAGCAACAAAACAAATACTGAATACAAATATAAACATTTTTTTTGGTTCTCAATCACATTGAACTTCATTCTATATATCCATAGAGGATATAATGATTGCCCCACTTCATAAACTTATTTATGAGTATAATTTGATTGTATATCAATAATTTTTTTGGGCGCAAAGTAGAGATAGATTAAAATGTTTATGGATTGTTATGTTTTGTGTAGATGTAATCTATATATGTTACTAAAATATATAAAAATATAATCTAGCTAATTTTTTAATTTTTTAATTTTAGTAACATCATATAATAGGAGGTTGCGGGTTGCGTAGACTATACTTTGTTTTCCTGCTAACGTCTGTTTGCTAATTAGAAGCATAGATTTCAAACCTGCGTTTATCTCGTTCCAGTTGTTTGTAGGCTTTCTTTTTATATCTGGAACCTCTGTCAATTCTGGGTTTAGTGTAATATCCATGCTACTATCAGGGAAGATAACATAACTTATGCTACGATCGAGGAGAATTAGAATTGTCCAAATGATGTTATTGGTGACAAGATTCAAAGTTTAATCGTTATCTCTTTCTCTTATTTTCTTATTCTTATTCCAGAGCTCAGTCTTACTATAAGTCAGCTCATCACCATGGTTAAGAGGCAAACAAGAAAATCATTGGCCCGTACTACAGAAAAAGGGAAACAGAAGATGCTACAACCTGAAGATAAGAACAAGAAAAGAGGGAGGAAGACAAAGCAAGAGGTCTTAATGAACCTCTCATCAACCTACTTACTTGGAAATTCATAATAGGTCAAACAGGAAATTCATGGATTGGAAAGAGAAATTCAGAGCAATGAGGAAGACAATCAAGAAGAAGTTATGGACTTTGTTACAGATCCTGGAAACACTTGAGGTCGCCAATCACTATTTAATAAAATAGTTCACACTTATTGGATTGTTAAATTCCTCTTAGCTAAGGCTATTCAGAGTATTCATCCTACCAGAGAGAATCCAGAACCAAAAAAATTGGAATTATTGCAGGAAATTGGCATTCAGCTGCAACACATCAAGGTCACCCAATACCAAGCCACTGATCGTATCGGGAGAATTGAAGATCATGTTGGAAGAATTGAGAAGTAGATCTAGCAGCTGCAACAAGCTGATATGCCAGGATCCACAACAAAGGACCCTAACCCAATTGAATCTTCAAATGGATAGGAGTTAAGTTTCTTATATAATATGTATTTTGTTTTTTTTCAAAGGACTATAGCTCCTAAAAGTTACCTTGGCAATAGATTAAATCGTCAGCTCGCTCATGCAACAAAGAGTAGAATGAAACTTTTCTAGTTTTGGATGGCTTTCAATGCTTTAAGGTGGCCAACAGACCTGGTTTCCTCTACGCAAGTTGAGGCCACAAAATTACTATTTTTTGTAACATGCTTTCAAAGATAAGTAGAAAATAGAAAGGCACTACTAAATTGACAAAAAAAAGTAACTGTTTTTATGCTTGTCCAAGATAAATATATATCAAAATTTATAAATTGTTTAATTTAGATGACCGTGCTAATTTTAACATTAGAATAACAAATAATAATACAATACATTGTGTTTAATAGAAAAACAATGATTAATAATAGAAAGTTCAAATAAATATTTAAATATTCAAAACCATATCTATATATATATATTAATAAAATTTTCCAGATTACAAAATTAATTATTAATAAAAAAACCAATTTTATAAAAACAAAAGATAATAATATATAAAAAATTAAATCATCTTATTTAGTTTTTATTTATTGTGAAACATTATTTAATATTAATGAAATCAACACATTTCATTTTTCTCTATTATTTTTTTTGGTAATTGAAGCTAAACTGTATTGATTCGAAAATAAAACATTACATATGCTACAGATTGAGTTGGTAATCTGCGCTTAACCAATCTTAGCCATTGTTGCTTTCATAGTTGTGCATGTATGGGGCTTCCTCCGTGGAGGAAACTAGCCCTGAAATAACATCAGATATAAGATTAAAAAATGTGCCATGGCACTTGTGAAATTAAATTTTATATGATAATAGCTGGAATAACAAAAAACTAAAAAAAGTTGAGTTGCCACACAGTCATGGCTCTTCTGCAACATCCTCGGTATCTGAATCTTCCTCCTCGATACGACAGATGTACTCCTGCACTATGGCCTCCTCTTTAGCAGTAGGTCGTCACAGAGGCCTGGAGGCAGGTGCATAGAGGATGGGAGAGACCGGGTAATCAACATCTGGTACTCAATTCCAGGTGCCCTCCGAGTCAATTATCCATACATCAGTGTCTTCCCCCTCTACCTCCTGTGCTGAAAGAGGCTCAGTTTTGCAGGGCCTGGGGTGCTCTTGGTGCACAATGGTGGATTTACTTGGTCTACTTTTTCCTCTCTATGTTTCATGAATGGGGTCCCACTCCTCCTAGTCATGCACAAGGCTCTGGAGGCATCCCTGGCATGATTGTTTGAAGAGGGTCCCCCAAAAGACTCCAAGTGGTTATCGGGCCCTTGTTGGTAGCGTCTAGGGAATGCACCTCTTTGGACTCCTCGAATTTCTCTTTGTTACAGTCTCGAAGCCATGGAAGAGTAAAGAAAAGGGTAGAAGGTGGGTTGAGAGGTATGGAGAAGAGGCTCTGACCAGAGACAGGGAGAGTGCAACATGGTGCTATTGGATAGGGTGGTGTTCAGGAGGAGGAGGCGTAGCTAGGGGAGCTTGGTGAAGGGAGCACATCGGCTGGAGAAACTAGCAAGGCAAAGGGAGCATATATGAGGCGCACAATCAGGGGTTTCACATCCAGGAGGATTCTACACAGCGCAGCTCTTGGGGGGAGACTGCGCGGTGGGTAGTGCACGCAGGAGGGATGAAACTGAAACAAAAAAGCCAGAAATAGAAATCTTTGAGTAGCATTATGCAGAAGGGCCTCCCCTTTTGTAGGCCTGTGACACGAGTGTACATGTTGTGCATTATTATGACTCGCTCACAGATGTATGCTGCGACAATTTTCATGTGGAAGCATGTACTTCAAGTTATGGCAGAGCATTATATCCATCCGGGAACTCATTCAAATGATTACAGCTGAGAGGTACCACTGAGGGTGGTTGCTCGCTTTGCATTTCTTCATGATGACTTGCCTCTATCACCTCATGCAAATTATTGCAGAAAGGTGGATCCACTTCAAGTGAAGGCCTGTGTTCCATATCTTCATCATCTCGAATAAGGGAGAGACTGTTTTCATACGTGCGTCCAATGTCACTCGAATTCGGGGTGAGATAGTCCTTTTGGATGAGAGTTTGGAATTATCTTCTTAAGGAATCATCCTCAATCTGGGAGAGGTTAGAGTAATGTAATGCATTGTGGTTTTCCACAACCTTGTTGGCTAGGATATCCACAACTGTGTATGCTTTCCTGCACACATGGTTGAAATTTATTGCCTTGTGATTTTGTATCAATTTTTCTAGGAGTTTGAGCTTATTAGCGAGCCTCCAGCTGGTGGAGACCTTTGTGGAGGAAGATTCGTGGAGAATTCGTGTGGCTGCCTGTGTGATAATTTGCAAATCTCCTTCCATTTATAGGGGAAAATAGCTGAACTCGATGGCTCTGGAGATGCCCTGGATGAGTCTCTCTACCTCCATGGAATTGTTGCTATTCCATCCCATATTTCCATAGAAGACCAGAAGGGGCTTGCCCTGGGAGTTCCTAAAGATACCTTGAATCTTGCATTTCCTGGGTTGCCTTTGGAGGCTCCATCGAAGTTACATTTGAAGAAACCATTTGGCAGGGGATTCCATTGTTCAGGAGCGATGGTTCATCCTATATTCCCAGCGGGATTGTCCATAGGGGTGTTTATACTCATATGCCAGTTGCTCCATATGTTACACTCTACATTAGATGTCGGGAGGTCTTCCTTACTCCAGGGAGTTATGGCAAGGGTTTATTTGATATTGCCATGTATCCTTGCCCAGATTTTCCTTGGATTGGATGCCTTGTCTTTGAAGATCCGATTGTTCCTTTAATTCCATATGTTCCATATAAGGAGACCTGAAATCAACTGCAAAAGTCTGTTCAGAAGGGTGTTAAGGTATGGATTTTTCATCCACTTGCTGATGGTGTTGATGATGTTACCCCTTTCTCTATTGGTAACATCAACAAAACCATATACATTAACTTGTATAGAGTTTCGATCCTGTCCCATAGTGCATTGGATATGGGTCAAAGGTCCAGAAAATGGTCGATATTTTCAAGGTCTTCCTGGCATATAAGGAATCTTTAGGGTCCCACAACACCTCGTTTCAATAGATTTTACCATTTCAGGAAGTGTCATTAACTGAGCAACCAAATAAAGGTGGCTACTTTCGGCCAGATCTTGGCAGACCATATCTTCTTCCATGTGAGATTGGATGGATCTGGATTCTGATGCTGTAAGAGATTGTAGGCTTCCTTGGTTGAGTATTATCCACTTGGAGTATGACCCCATCAAAGAATATGAGATCCTTGTTGGGCTCTGATCCTTCTTTTAGTTGTTAGTTCCTCCCAAATGTCTCTGTGATTTTTAGTGTTCAAATCTTCTTGCCACACAGTTCCACACAGTTCCTATAATATTTTCAAGGTCGATATGTCTCTGTGATTTTTAGGTCATGTAGCCCTGAGTTGTGTCAATGGTCCATAAATCTTGTACACAGTTCCACTGCCTTTCCTATAATACTGTGCTCCAAAGGGGTGTGGGAAAAATTGAGGAGAGGCTAGGAATTTACTACTAGGAATCCTCCCAGAATCTTGCCTGAGTACCACTGCGCAGCTCCCAGAAGCTATGGGTTTGGATCAACATTTTTTGGTTGTTGGTCACCTTCCATATTTTAGATCCTCCTGGATCTATTTTGAATCTGATGAGGTCCTCCTTGGGCCACTTTCTCGCATATTTGGTTTCCCATAGGTTTTACCATGGTGTGTGAGGGTTGGTGACCCATTTCCATCAAATACAACCCCCATGATACTGTTGATGTGCTCTGGATCTCGCAGCCCTAGCTCACCATGACCTTTTGGTTTGTAGATTTGTTTCTAGATGACTAATGCCCATTTATTTTTCTCTTTGGTTCCTCCCGAGAGGAAATTCCTTTGTAAGTTGCATATAGATTTAAGGACACATTTTTGGGTTGTGAGAACTAAGAAGAGGTATATGGGGAGAGACTGAAGAATCACTTTGATGAGCACCATGTGACTTGCTATATTGAGAGAACAATGGGTCCAGTTGGATAGCTTGGTTTGCATTATGTCCAGCAGTGCTCGCCATGAGGAATGATTTATGGTTGTGTCTGTGAGAGGGGCTCCAGTATATTTGGAAGGCAGGGAAGCTATGGAGATGCCCAATATGCGGGTGATGTTGCGCTGGGTGATAGGGGAACTGTGGAAGAAGAAGATTTGAGATTTTTCATAGATGACTTATGTGCCAGATGCTTCAGAGAAGCAATCAATCAGGGATTTGAGGGATCAGGCTTCCTGGACCGAAGGGTTTCCCATTATCATATTGTCATCCACAAATTGTTGATGGGAGATGGAAGGGAGGTTGTGGAGGGGTAAGCCTTGTAGGGCACCTGAATAGACAGAACTTTTGAATAGGCGACCCAACCCTTCTGCCATGAGAATTAAAATGAAGGGAAAGAGAGGATCTCCACATCTAATACCTTTTGAAGCATTGAAGGTTGCTGAATGTATGCCATTGACCAGAATGAAAATAAAGGGGGAGGTTATCAGGCTCATTATCCATCGTACACAGGTGTGGTTGAAGCCAAAGGCTAAGAGGACTTGCTTAATGTAATCCCAACTTAGTTTGTAAAAATCCTTGGACAGATAAATTTTGAGGAGAATGCCAGGTTTTTTGGAAGTCTTAAAAGAGTGTATGACCTCATGGGTTAATATGATGCCATCAAGGATTTTCTTGCCTTCTACATAGCCTGTTTTCTTTGGGGAAATGAGCAGGGGTTGGAGCTGCTTCAGTCTGTTACCTATAACTTCGGAAATTATTTTATAGATGACATTGTGGAGTGTTATGGGTCTATACTTACTTGGCATTGCAACATTGTATTCTTTTGTTATGAGAGTAAGGAAGGTGGCATTGAGAGCCAGTAGGAGCTAGTGAGTGGTGCGCGATTCCTCTACCACATCCTAGACCTCTTCTTTGATGGTTTCCCAAAAGAAATGGAAGAAGTTGGTAGTGAATTCGTCTGGGCCAGGATCTTTCCCTTCCTTTAGTTGGAAGACTGCTTGTTCCACCTCTGCCAAAGTGGTGTTTTAAGCAGTGTCCGGTTGTGTTCTTCCGTGACTAGTTTAGGTATGTGCTGAGTGATTTTTCCTATAGTCTCATGCCTCTGATTATTGGGTTCTTGAAGGATGTCCTTGAAGTGGTTGTGAAGCTCCTCCATGATATCCTCTTGCTTTTCCAATCGCTCTCCATTTTGATTTTTGAGAACTATGATTCAATTGTGCATCCTATGTTGGATGGTGGAGCAATGGAAAAAATGTGTGTTTCTTTATCCATATTTGAGCCAACATATCCTAGATTTTTGTTTCCATGGGATCTCTTCTTGGCTTATTCTCTCTTCCATCTGGGTTGTTAGTATTTTCTATTTGTTCTCTTAATCTGTCGAGCGTCCTTCTGAGATGATTTTTTGTTGGAGCTTCTTCATTAGATCTTCCATATCTCTTTGATATTTGAAGATATTGTTGAAGGTGGTCTTGTTCCACACATTCAGTTTCCCTTTGAGCATATTGAGCTTTGTCTCGAACTGATACATCTTTTATCCTTGAGGTGGTGGAAGGGAGAACCACCAATCTGGGACAAATTCTTTGAACCATAGATGTCTAAGCTAGCAATGTTCAAAACAGAATGGTTTTGGCTTGGGTGTACCTAGTATTAACCATTGTAGCTGTATCGGCCAGTGGTCAAAGCCAACAGTCGGAATGGTGGCTACAAGATCTCCCCCAAGCTATATAAAGTCTTTTGTGATGAGAAAAAGGTCCAATATAGAGGTGATCTGATAGTTACCTCCTCTTATATTGTTCCAAGTAAAGATACCATTGGAAGTTCATAGATATATGAGGTGATTCTCTTGGATGAAGTTCTTGAACCCATTGTTGTCCATATCTAGATGTTGCATTCCACTTTTTTTTTCCTGTAGATTGGTTATCATATTGAAATCTCCTCCAAGAAGCCATAGAGGTAGAGTTCGTTGATAATTGATATGAAAAATGTTGTCAAGAAGCTCAGTTTTCTGCTTGATATTATGGGGGAAGTATACATTCGTGAGCAGGCCATGGGTGGCGGTTCAAATCAAGTGAAATTTGGCTTGAATGAAGTGCCTATTTGCATGAAATTTCTTGAGGGTGATGATGTGGGGGTTCCAGATGATTTCCAATCCTGAAGCTCCATTGACATCTACCATTATTGTTTTGCAGCCTTTCCATATCCTTTTGAAGATTGTTTCCAGAGTGGAGCTGGAGCATTTGGTTTCTTGCATGTAGAAAATTGCAGGGTGTTCCTTAATGATTCTTTTCTTGATTATCCTATGCTTTGTGGGGCTATTGAGCTCTTTGATATTCCATTATATGTTCTTCATTAAGGGGGGTTAGGGATGTAGGAGTAGAATCTGGTTAAATTGGGGAATCTCCCAGATTCTACCATCTCTCTGCCCATTTTGACTGTTCTTTGCAGCTCTGTTTTTCTACCTCATTTGCAAGATTATTTAAGGATGAATTTTGTATTCAGGAGTATACCTCCCTGAATGCCCAGAGAGGGGAGTTGTTGTGCTCGAGTGAGGATTTATTCTAGCTTCTGGATCTGATGCTAGGGTATTGAGAGAAAGTCCTTCTTGTTGCATGCATCTTCTAACCCTATGAGGTCCATACCCTTAACGTCAGTTCTCTATAATTCTTCCTCCATGGCTTCTGATATTGGGTCCAATGCCTTTCCTTTGCCTTTCATTGCAGAGTTGTATCATGCATGTATAGGGGTTTGGGACTTTAGAAAGGCTTCCTGTTGAATCTTTTCTTGTTGTGTCTTTGAGATCTGGGGTTTCTCCTGTGAGAATCGCCCTGTATCTTTGGAAGGTTCATTCTCATTTTCACTCAGTTGAGCTAGGGCTTCGAAGTTGTTCCTATTCGTTGGGGTTTTTTGTTTTTTTTAGAGTTGGATCTCTTGTTGTGCCTTTTATTTCTTGCTACTTTCGTAAACCCTTATGTAGCTTGATAATTTGATTCATTATAAGTTGCCTCCTTTTTATTTAGGGTAAATTTCTGAATATGTGATCGTGTTGGTGACATCTCCATCATCTGAATGGAAAATTTTCATAATATATAGTTTGTATCCATTCAAAATCATCATGCAATAGGTGTACCTCACTAGGGAGCGACTCTGCGACGTTCATGTAGACGAAGATTCGTGCATATGCTACATGTCGGTTGATCTTTGTTTCCTCTGCCATTTTGATGAATTCTCCTAGAGAATTTCCTATGTACCATAGAGTCAGCTCATCCCAGTAATCCTAGGGGAGGGAGTAGAGCCGGATCCAGACCGAAGACCATTTGAGATCTTTCTTGTCTGGGTTGAAGCGCTCTACCTAGTTCCGTAGGTATAAATATGTCGAGTGGAAGAAATATGGCCCTTCATCCATGATCCTATTTTTTCTTCATAGCATGTGAAGATCACATTAAAGAAGCCTTTGGCGCACATTTGAAGGTCAATATGACCCATTGGCTTCCATTTGGAGGTTATCCATCCTCGAAGAGATTTTTTGGTGGGCTAAAAGACCATGAACTTGCCTATCAATGCGTGATCCTTCATGAATTGGATTCTTTCATTGATTCTATGTGCAGGGAGCTCGATCATGGTTCTTTTGGTATCCTTGGGTATGCATGTGGATGAGGTGATTTGTTGATTTTTCTTCTGTTGTGGAGGTTTTTTTCGCTGTGGGAGTCGCCCTTGTTGTATTATGATGTGGGACAGAGCTTTGCTGACGGTTGGTGTCAGCCCCTACCGATGCTCCTGTGGGAGGCTAGCCTATGGTGGGGGGAGCAGCATTCCCCCCGTTGGTTTCTATCATGGGTTAGCCTCAAGGATTTCCAGGAGTGATATCATGTCCTCAAGTGCTAGGAGAGAGGTCTTCCAGGGGCAACTTGAATTGAAACCTCCAAACCCTAGGTCATGGCAGTTGACGTGGTGCTCAGTTTCTCTCTTACAATTTTTCTCTCTTATTAAACATGGTTTAACATTATTATTTAATAATATTTTATCTGTAATATCTAAATAATATTATTTAAATTTTGATAAATAGGGTAATATTTAAATCATATTAAAATATTTAATTACTGATTTTTTTTTAAGATTCGAATTTGAGGAAATTTAATAACTGTGAGCATTTGATAAGAATTTAAGTTTGGAATTAGCGCCATATTTAAATTAAATTAATTTATAAGAATTGTGATTTTGAATGTTAAAATTGTTTTAATGTCCTAATGAAACTCTGGATCATTGCAATTATTTTGGATGCATAGCGGCATTGTTTATGATCATATCACTATTTATGACAAATAGAATGAGGAATAACGACATTAGAAACCTGCTTATCTGGATTCGAACAGTTTAGAGAATTGTTTTTTTATAACCTGCCATGGCGATCAGAATGTTCAATATATGATTTACAATGTCATGGCCGAAGGTACCGATTATATAATTCAAAATTATTCGAGTTCCTTGTTATTAATCCCTACCGCACCTCCGAAGAGACTATTGTAATCAAAATTTTGCAGATAGCATTAGTTTCACTTGATTTATTTATCCAAAATCCAGGATAGACAATGTTTTTAGGCTCAAGTGTACACAATTTGTTTTTGTCTTATTGGCCTCTTCCCGAGGCGGGAGGCTATAAACCTAGGCTATATTCATTTTTTTCTCTTAGCATTTTGAAATTACAAAACTAATACTAGCATTAATTTAAGAAAATAAATATTTTCATGATTTTTGATTATATATGCAGTCTATATATTATTTATGCAACATTTTTTAACAAGACTTTGCCACGTTTTCCATATCTGCATGTACTCTGACAGTCGGCACCTTGAAGGTTGTTCATCACATATTAATCTTCAAGGCTGTTCTTGCTCTTCTCCCTGCCTTCGACCCCTTGCAAGCTCTTCATCGTCCCTTGAAGGTTGTTCTCCTTCACCACCGGCACCTTGAAGTTTTTTCACGAAGTTGTTCTCCATCGTGACCCATGTATTTTTCGATGGTTAATGATGCAAGCACTCCTGATAGATTCGAAGATGCTTGAGGATTTTCTGGGTCTGGTCTGGTTTTTCCAACATTAGGTAGTACTTCCTCGATCTAGGGGTTCTTCCTCTTGTAACAGTCAGGATACATCTGCAACTATATCATCCAAATCATTGTTAATTTGGGTATCCACTGGTTCTCTGTATTCGGTATTTTCGCAACTTCCTCTGAGGTATGCTCCACTTCCTCGGTCTGTATTCCTACTTCTACATGCAATTTCTATTCTACCCATCTCCTCAAAATCCGTAGATGAAAATTAGCTACTAAAATCACTTCTCAAATCCATACTTCAAATGACTAAAAGGGGCTTTCCCAGGTCTATCTCTTTCTATTTACCAAAGGCGTCTATCTATGTTTTATCTAGTTACCCTGGTAAAGGATTTGAAGAGGCTTTTATTCTAGAGCCCCCCCCTCTATACTAGCTGGGTTCTCCCCCCTTTATGAATTTTCTGCTCTGAGAAAGTGGCTCATTCTTCAAAAATGCATCGTTATGTGCCTGGTGTGCCTTATCGAACCTGATAATACTAACCACTTGTTTCCATAAGACATGGCCCCTTTACTCTTTTAGTTCGTTGATGTCCTTGAGCCTCACATAGGCCTCCCTCCTCCTTGTCCCATTAAACATACCATCGATCTCATCCTTGGAGCATCTTTACCCAATGCTCCCTCATATCTCCTTGCTCCTCGTGAGGCTAAGGGGATTGAACACCTACTCCAGGAGCTATTGTAGTTGGGCCATAATGAGCCACAGTTGTCTCTATGTGCCTCTAATGCCTCCATCATTCTAAAGAAGTAGATCAATGAATGGTCCCTGTAGGATGGAAATCATCAAGAACCCATCTCGGGTGCTCTATCAATCTCTCTCCTCTAATTCCATCAATCCACACATATACTAAGCCATCTTTGCATCCATGGAAACCATTTTTGAGACATTTGAGAGTCCACAGTTGAAAAGTTGGAGGATTTTCATGAAATAAATGTGACTAAACAACCCTACATCTACCAATTGAAAATATCGAGATTCCATGCAAAACGCAATGTGGATCTCTTTCCAATGAAGGAAATTTGTGATTCCATCCACTCATCAATATTATGTTTATTTGTAATTTTTTTTACACCTTATTGGGTATGGAATGCATGTAAGAGGTGTCCATTTATTTATTTTTAGTATCGAAATGCGTGAACGATTATCTTATCATAGCCGCAAGGTTTCTATGTATTTGAGTACTAGGTCCCTGATTTTATAAAAATCTTTCGATGTTATTTCTAACTTGATTACCATTGTCATCTTCTACAGGTGCAGACATATTTAGAACTGAGTAGCAAGTTTGGCTATGAAATTTTTAATTATGTTCTGGAATCACACAAAATTTTATGTAAGACTTAATACAAAATTTTTACTTAATTTTAAGACATAATATTTCACTTAATTTCAAGATACTAACTCCTAACATGGGGATCTCTTGTGGCAGCTACTATTTTTGGACAACTTTGGAGATTGGAACCTCTCATGCAAGAGAATAAATCAATGTGACGAAAGCTCAATTGGACCTGAGGAGGCTAAAGGGTCGCTGCATAGGGGTGTCGTGCTACATCAGTATCTGCATTAGTTGAATTTGGATGTTTATGAAATTGGCTATGTGGTTTCTTTAGTGCTTTCATAACTAGTTTCTCTTGTCCTTAGTGATAGTTGCTAATCAATGGGTGTTGCTCCGGGTGTGTGCAATTTATGCAACTAACCAACTAGTTTAGGGTTAGCTCCTCAATGTATTTAGAGATAAAGATATATGAATTATCCCTTTCCTAAGCCCCAGAGGCTTCTTTACTACCTTCCCAATCTATCAGTTTAGCTTATTATTCTTTCTACTGACCACCATGATGCAATCCAAGTAGTCAATTGTAGGCAAGATTTTTCAATAAAGGAAATTCATTTTTGTTTTCGTTCCTGGCCAATCCATTCAAGGGGCGTAGCAAGGTGACTCCCGTCAAGTGCTATAACAATATGAATTTGCAGATTAACTTCTAGAAATTCCCATCCTAAAGGCTGAATGGAGCCATAATTAGAAATTGATTTCGATATTCTCATCAATCCTGGATTAAAATCATAATATTGATGCTTTGGAAAGAGGGTTGGTTTAATGTCCACCCTTGATTTCTAAATCAGACGGAGCATATTGAACATGGCAGGAAAATGTCGGCTTCACATGTTGTCTAATGACCGTTACTGGAAATTTTGCATCGAAGATATCTATGGTTATGCTATCATTATTGAGAAATTTAATGTTATCTCTATTGTTGTTGCTGTAAATATTTCATGAACGCTCAAAAAAATTAAAATTGTTAAAAAAATTACACATACAAATGCAATGTGTTTTCCCAATATTGATAACTGGATTTGGGCAAGCTACAAAATGACTAAAGACAATTTTCAGTTGATTTTAAGCCTCAGCAAAGTGGATGATGTCTCCATAAACTATTTCTGTAGAATTTTCCTCACATTAACAGTAGACATGCACACAAAAGCTCGTAAAGCTCCTGCTCAATGCAGGGACTAGCTGCCATGCAACCAATCTTGTTTCTTCCTCAATCCATTTATAGATAAGTGTGGCATGTTCTGGAACTATCAATTTTATAATCTACACATATATCTCTTTCCACCATACAAATATTTGAGAAGGGTGAACCATTATTAAAAAAAAAAGGGTAAATCTTTGTGCAATGATAAGTTACTCTTTCACAAGTCACAAACCATTATTGGAAAAAGAAGTGTCACTTAGTGCAATGATAAATTACGCTTTATTAAGTTAATAGGTTTTTTTCTATTGGTTATTTTAATGATTTTTCTAAATAATCATATTTATAGGATGGTATAAATTGAAATATGTCAGTATATTGTCTTCATTATTGAAAAATGCCAGTATATTCTTGTAGTTGCTAGACATCAACTAATAAAATTGCAAGTGATAATTTCCTTGCATATCTAAATCAAGCGTTTAAACTCTATTTAAATTAATTTTTTACTCGAGTATGATTAAAAATTAACTAGGCCTAACCTTTATCGCCACATATAATGATTATGGAGAATGCAATCACGTATCATTATTAAGGGAAAATAAAAATAAAAATAAAGTTGAAAAGTGGTTGTGTGTTGATGTGTGCGGAAAAAATGCAATTTACAATTTTATATGGTGGCATGGGAAGAGTTGGGTTTGCATGTGCCAAAATGGAATTAGTGGTTATGTACAAACACTATTAAAACCTCATGGCCAATATTATAAAATAAAAATAAAATGAATATGTATGACAATATGAAAACCATGTTTGTAACATATACTCACAAATAAATTAAAAAAACATAAACAATATAATTGCAAGTTGGAGTCATTTCATTAAGTGAGTAGTATGCAATCATTGCGATTCATTTTATTAAGTGAGTGGTATGCAATTGTTTTGTATGCTAATGTTTGGACACATGGGAACCATATTTGTAATGAATATTTTTAATAAAGGGAATTCATAACTAAAATTAATAATGAACTCATGCAATAACAATTATTTATCTACACATATTGGTTTTATTGTGTGAGGTCATTGACTATTGATATTTACGTTACTAGGCTTTTAAGCTTTATTTAGTTACATTTCATTTAATATTATATATTAATTTTTGTTTAGTTACATTTCATTTAATATTATATATATTTGAAAATCCATGTTCTCCAAGCTACCCAAAAATAGCTTTGCACAAAACCATATATACAACATTCTGAAGAGAATTTGAACACTCGCTCAGAAAACGCAAGTTCCCCTTCTTCAAATAGTTGTTCACGTATGGTTGGTTTTTCATTTTATATTTTTTTGATTTTGTATTTTATTGTTGTTTAATTTTATTAGGTTTTTAATGTTATTAAGTTTTAATAAATTGATTTTTGTTAGCACTTTTGTGGAGGTTCAGTACCCTGAGAGAGGTTTCCCAACTCCCATTTGATAGAGGTTTGGTTGCCAGTTTATTTTCGGGGAAAAAGTCGCATATAAATTTCAACGATTAAAATTTTTTTTGAAAAAATTAGAGATCATGCTAGAGTTATATGTCAAGTAAGTGAGCCAATGCTCCTCCCCACAGAAAACAACCCTAAATTGCTTCAAATCTAATAACTAATACAATCTATCCCAAATGTATTTTTTGTGTTTTTTAATTTTTATACACACATTATATCCCGCATTCATACTCTAGTCCCCTACTAGACATGAATTTATCTCTATTCACCTTCTCATTTTAATTCATTCATTTCTAGGTTTAGTTTCTCAATGCATTCTTGACCTCTTCGATCATCATTTTTTCTGTGCAATCACCACTCAAACTGGTAGCTCTGGTAGTCCCAAATTACTTTATCCCACTCATCTTGTGTTTTGATAATATGGCTAGTTCAAAGTTTCTTAGGGCTTCATAATTTCCGAAGTAGTTGAATTCATAGGATTTAACCAATTCCTATTTTTTGGAATGTAGATTTCCATGATTTAATTTTTTACTAAATTTATAGTGAAAAGAAAATATTTGGAGAAAATTGTGTTAAATGAAATTGAAACTTTCAATATTTTCTCGTGAAGACTCTATTCATTTTCAAACAAAATAAAAGAAAAGTGAGCAAGCACTGATTTCAATTATTTAAAAAGAAAAATTTCTGAAGTAATTCTTCAAAGACATTCTCTAAAGTGGCTATGAGGCTAAAAAAAAATTTCAACTGAAGAATCGTGCCTGGAGTATGGAGCAGACAAACATAGTTTTTCCCTAAATTAGACCAAAAAAACTATAGAAACGAAACATCCCTAAAATTATGAGGGAACAAACTATACAATATAACAATTTCATCATTTTTGAACATCGCTGGAACTTTGCCCATAGCCATTGCTCAATCTTCCTATCGTGTTCACCGAATTAAAAGTCTTTTGTATAGCCATGGAATTTGCAACCCTGTATCTCCTCGATACTCACGTATTTTCAAAAATCTAACCTTGAGATAATTTAATAAGAATGAATGGTAGGTCTATTCATTACTGAAATTGGTCGAGAGGAATATGTCACTTTAATATTTAATATATTTAAATTGTGAAATTTGTAGATAATTTTCTTTACTCTATTAAACGCCTTTATGAGGTGTATAGAAAAGATTATTTATGAGGTGTACACATTTGCTCAGCCAATTTCTTTTTAAAAGAAGCTTTACACTTCAAATCTTAAACTTTGTAAATGAGAAACTTATAATTTCAATGTTCTTATTCAAAATTTTCATTGAATGATTAAAGTTCAATTTTTTTTTTCTTTCCACCATGTTGAATTTAGGTTTTAGGTTTTTTTTAATGTTGGATAAAATAACTATTTATTTCATGTCTGTGATTAGATTAGTGATTTCAATTTCCGTAAATTTGTTTTCTTAATTTCATAAATATTGTGATGTTCTTTGTGTGAATCTTTATTTTGTTTATTAAGTGGAGATCATCTATTGTAAAGAGAATGTATATGTATATGAGTATGTTTCTCTTAAAATAACAATAAAGTATTAGCTAAATAAAAAGTAATGTAATTAGAAGTTATATATATATAATATTTTATAATTTCCAAAAATATTTTAACAAGTAAAATCAACTTCATGTATATCTATATATCGAAAAAAATGTTGAAACAATGTATTTTAATGTTATATATAATAAATATATAAGTAAAATATATAAACATATTATAGTACAACCCTAAATATATAAATAAAAGATATAAGTAAAGAATATATATCAAACAATTTTATATTAATATATAATAATAAATATTAATTTAATTGTATAAATTTTATATTCATTTTATTTTATTTTTTAATTAAAACTTTTATTTAATATTTATAGAATATGAAGCATATTGGGTTTAAATATATGTTTAAGGTAGTTATAAGTTTTTTTTTTTTTTTTTTTTTTTTATAGATTTAATTGAAAAATGTTATAAAGTGGTTACTAATGCATTGGTACATGGTATTGTAACAAAAACTATTTACAAGTTAATAATGATTATACAATATTTAAATTTGATCTCCACACATAACTTAAACAGTACATTGAATAATGCATATAAAAATTTATTTAAATATTTAAATGTAAAATCTTTAATTTTATTTTATTTTGAAATTTTAATCACCCAAATTTATATTTTTACCCATATATAAATTAATTATTAATATATTATATTACAATGGTAGTATAAATTATTAATTTCTTTGTCTAATTAGTGAATACCATCAATTTATTAAAAGTGATCTAATATCTTATCTTTCTCTTACTTGGTAAACCCTCATTTAAAATAGATATAAGCTCAGATTCCAAATGCAACTCTTATATTTCAAAATCATTTTCTTCAAAAAAATATTTAAAATATAAATAACTATGCATAAAAATATATCAATTATATATATATATATATATATATATATATATATATATATATATATATATATCCCATCAATTCAAGAAATAGATTGTATCAATTATATATTTGGTCAAATTCTATAAATTATATATTCTAATTATTTTTTATTTCAAATTAGTTTTTTAATCTACTCGTGTCAACTCTATAGAAAGTTAAATACTAATGTTTGTTCTTAAGTTCAATATTTATACTTTTTATTAATATTAATAAACATTGATAAATATGAATGTTTAAAATTTACATATAAATTATTAATATTAATATTTTTACTATTATTAATATTTTGATGATTATTATTAATATTATTGTTTTTGTTAATATTGATATTAATATTAATATTATCAATATTAATAATTTCAAATTAACATAATATTATTAAAATTAATATTGACTGATATTAATATTAATAATAAATATAAGTATTTCAAATTAATAAAGAAATTATTAATATCATCATTAAATATCAATATCTCTTTGATATTTATAATATATAAGTAAATTTTGCATTTATACATTATTGTGAACATTGCTATTAAACATCAATATAAACATTTCATTAAAAAATAGGATTGATAACTTTAGGTTTATTTAGGTTCAATGGCATTAGAATTTGATTTTAGGATTTTTTAGGTTCAATAACATAAGAATTAAAAATTTTGGTATTTTAATATCATTTGGTTCATGTAGCATTAGATTATTTTATAACTTGAGGTTTATAAGATTAATTTTTTTAATATTAAAAAGTATCATTTTATGTTAATATTTATATTGAACATCAAGCATTAGCATCAATATTAAACATGGACATTGATAGAGACATAAAAATAGATTTATTAACATTAATTATATTGGATTGTAAACATTGGGTTTATAAAATTGTGAGTTATTTTTCACTATTGTAATAATGTTCTTATAGCTGATATGATTTTATACAATATGTATATGTGAATTTTACTATATCTGTAGATGGAAACTTGTGCGTGTGTTACTTTTAATTCTACTCAACATTAATTGCAAATTGTCTTGTTGATATCACATGTGTAAATTTCTTTTATGTTAGCTGATTTTCTTGTTTGATCATGGATCCAACTATTTGGAGTTGTCTTCCATTTGAAATTCTTGAAATTGTGTTCCTCTCGCTCCCTTTATCGGTTGTGATAAAGTTTAGCATTATTTTTAAGCAATGGAAGAATGTTTTTCAAAACCATTCCTTCATATTGTGTTGCAAACATATCTCTACAAACAAATTTGGATTTGAGGTTCCTTTCATCAATAATGAAGAAAATTATTTTTTTGTTGAATACCTTCATCAAAATGGGCACATATCTCATTTCCATTTGCGATTCATAGATTCAAGATACAAAGAAGGCTCTACTGTTGGACTAATGGTAGTTTTACCTTACCAACATAATGTTCCCATTCACACAAATATCATTTAATGAATCCATTTACAAAGGCCCTTAAAAACATTGGGCCAATACAAATTGGAGACTAGGATTCTTTTCATTATTGGAAAATGTAAGCAACAAAAAATATGGGTGGGTTGTTCAAAAGCATATCTATGATAGAATGCATTCTAAATTTTATGTTTAGATTAGTCTTCATACGGTTTGGAGAAGGGTTGATAGTCCATTTGGTGGCACTTCACCCCCTCTAAATGGAGTTTTTTATAAAAGTAATTTATTTTAGATCTATCTAGATAAGGGGTATGAAGACTATCCTCGATATGGGTATACAATCTACTGGTTTGATATAATAAAAAATGAATGGGGTTTTTCATTTGTTCCAATCATTGAAATATGGTGTATGTCATTAGAAAAATACAAGAATCAGTTGATATGCCTTGTTAGTGATGGCTCCACTTTTGTATGGTAAATTGAAGAGATAGATAATTTCCAATTTGGCCACCCCTCTGTTGAACGAATAATTGACTAGTTTGAAGATGATTGGGGCTTCATATGGAAGTTTTTGGAAGATATTTCTACATATATAAATAGGAAATGTCTTCGTTATCTTCCATTTCTAATAGTCCAAGGTGTGTTTCTAATGTGCAACTGCAGTGAATTTCATTTCCTATTATATGATGTGAT
This sequence comes from Pinus albicaulis, assembly GCA_034641835.2. Classification (NCBI taxonomy): domain Eukaryota; kingdom Viridiplantae; phylum Streptophyta; class Pinopsida; order Pinales; family Pinaceae; genus Pinus; species Pinus albicaulis. Next base: position 59,218 of record JAXQQM020075056.1, read on the forward strand.
GATTGGCCTTATGGGTGACGTTGGCCAGCTACCTCGTGTGAGAGATAAGCCTTTGTATGTGGGTAATACAATAGGGAAATTCTTGTGGAAAAAATTCAACATTGTTGTCACTCTTGACACATTATTTCCCTAACAAGGGAATAATCGCAAACAATCTTGTTTTCATAGAGTCCTCAATAACATAAGAAATGCAGAACCTGTTCTTGAATATTGGGAGTTTATTATGTCGCGGGTTGATATGAGGTTGCATCCTAGATAAAGGGATTTATTTAATGCAGCATCTCACATGTTTCCAACAAATAATTTGGTGTCCTTAAATAACAGGCATATGTTAAAATAATTAAATTATCCAATTGCATGATGTATTGTTGATAATTCAAGGTGTTTAGAAATCAGTGGTGTTGATGAGGATCAATTGACCATGAATTTTCATTGTGTCGTGGTCAACGTGTTACACTAACATGTAATTTGTGGGTTGAATATGATTTTCTAAATGTTTCACTTGATTATGTGAAGGATATATTTATATTCCTACCTCTAAGCCACCTCAGCTTCTAATGTTTACAACTATTGTTTTCGATAACTAAGTTGGTGTTCCATTTGATGCAAGCAATCCAAACATTTTACCTATCACACCAATGTTAAGAGTAAATTGAAAAAAAATTCCTTTAAAGATAACATGGGCTCTTACAATCTACTAGTCACAAGGATTGACTTTAGAATGAACATCAATTAATATCGGGAATAAAGAGAAACAATATTTAACCTTCACAGCCATATCAATAGTTAAATCAATAGATGGTTTACGCACTGCACCGCCTTTCTCTTTTCATCTTTATGACAATATGAAAGATAGTGCATATGTTATAATTAGGAAGAAAGACGAGGAATGATTAAAGTCCATATTGCTATGACATACAACTATTAATACTTTTAGCTATTTATAGAATGTTTTTTGAATTAATTTTATTTTCCTCTTTATTTAATTTTTAGATAATAATTATTTTCATATATTAATGAGATGAATAAATTCATCATATTCATAGTAATATTTCATAAAATTGTTTACATCGTTTTTCAAGTTGTTCAATTTACTTCTTTCTCTAAGTGGTTATTTTTCTTTTTTTTTTATAATGAACGATATGTATGGGGACTTGCTCAGGTATCATCTCTCAGTGGCTCTCGTTATTATGTTACTTTTATTGATGATGCAACTAGAAAAACTTGGATTTATTGTATTCAAAATAAATATGATGTATTTGACATTTTCAAGAAATGGAAAGCTTCGGTTGAGATTGAGATAGGAAAGAAGTCGAAGTGTCTCAGATTAGACAATGGAGGTGAATATTGCAATAGAGAGTTTGATAGGTACTATTCAGAGCATGGAATTCGCAGAGAGAAGGCAATAAAAAGAACACCACAAGAAAAATGGTGTGTGAGAAAGGATGAACAAAACAATCATGGAGTGTGCAAGGTATGATATTGCATGGAGGATTTCCTTTAAATTTTTGAGTAGATGTTGTAGATACCGTTGTTTATCTAATAAAATGTAGGCCTTCAAGTTCCTTGGATGGTGGTATTCGAGAGGAAGTATGGACAAGTAAAAGGTAAACTACTCTTTGCATAGATGTAATATTCAATGAAAAGGTATTGTATGTATCTCAAAGCTTGCAAGAAAAGGAAATGTGAAAAAGAAAACAAATAATACACGTTTGATGACTGCTAAAAGGTAAAGGTGCCTGAAAATAATAATAATCAAGAGCCACAACAACAACAACCACCACAATAGCAACAAGCACCTCAAACACCTGAAAGTGGTGTTAGAAGATCTACCAGGATAAGTAGACCCCTTGAACGATACTCTCCTTCATTATATTATTTATTGTTGACTGATTCTGGTGAACCCGAATGTTATGAAGAAGCAATGTAGGTTGAAAGCAAGAAGAAGTGGGAGCTAGCCATGGAAGAAGAGATGGAATCCTTAATGCATAACCAGACTTGGGACTTAGTCAGGTTGCCTGCAGGTAAAACTAAATTGCAGAATAAATGGGTTTACAGGCTGAAGGAAGAAGATGGAGGAAAAAAGAGGTACAAAGCTAGACTTGTGGTGAAGGGGTTTGCACAGAAGAAAGGTATTGATTTTGATGAAATATTTTCTCCTGTTGTTAAAATGAATTCAATCAGAACTATTTTAAGTCTTGTAGCAGCGGAAGATTTACATCTTGAACAGTTAGATATAAAGACAACATTTCTCCATGGAGATTTGGAGGAAGAGATATACATGCAGCAACCAGAAGGATATGAGGTAAAAGGGAAAGAAAAATTGGTGTGCAGGTTAAAGAAGAGCTTGTATGGCTTAAAACAAGCTCCAAGGTAGTGGTATCTAAAATTTGACAAGTTTATGTCTGAACAAGGTTATACTAGATGTCACTCTGATCATTGTGTTTATCTAAAAAGGAAAAATGATGGCAGATATATTATATTGTTATTGTATGTAGATGACATGCTTGTTGCAGGGTCTAACATGCAGGAAATAAATGTGCTCAAAAGAAAATTGGAAAATTCATTTTCAATGAAGGATTTGGGAGCTGCAAAACAAATCCTTGGTATGAGGATAACTAGAGACAGGAAAAATCACAAATTAACACTATCTCAGAATGAGTACATAGAGAAGGTGTTGAAAATATTTAATATGCAGAATGCAAAACCAGTTAGTACACCTTTTGCTAGCCATTTCAAACTTAGTAAGGATATGTGCCCAAAGACCCAAGAAGACATGGATTATATGTCTAAAGTTCCATATGCATCAGCAGTTGGAAGCTTAATGTATGCAATGGTATGCACAAGGCCTGATATTGCACATGCAGTGGGAGTTGTAAGCAGGTACATGAAAAATCCAGGAAAAGAACATTGGATGGCAGTAAAATGGATTCTCAGATATTTGAGAGGTACCACAAATCAAGCATTATGCTTTCGTGGTTCAAACATTGCTCTACAGGGATATGTTGATGCAGATATGGCAGGTGACAGAGATAACAGGAGGAGCACTACAGGATATGTATTTACCGTAGGTGGAACAACTGTCAGTTGGGTTTCAAAAATCCAAAGTGTTGTTGCACTTTCAACAACAGAAGCAGAGTATGTTGCTGCTACAGAGGCTAGTAAAGAAATGATTTGGTTACAAAGGTTTATGGATGAATTGGGTAAGAATCATGATATGGGCACGCTATATAGTGATATCCAAAGTGCTATTCATCTTGCAAAGAACTTAGCATTTCATTCCAGGACTAAACACATACATCTCAAGTACCATTTCATACGGTCAGTATTGGAAGATGGAGAGTTGAAGCTGGAAAAGATACACACTAGCCAGAATCCTGCAGATATGCTAAAAAAAGTTGTAACCAGGGAGAAACTGAGAACATGCTCAGTTCCAATTGGTCTTCAAGGATGATGATGAAGATGAGAAAGAGCTAGGTCCAAAGAGGAGTCATTTTTCAGCAAATGGAGCAGCAGTGGAGTTGCTACAATCAGTCTCCAAGTGGGAGATTGTTGGGTGTGGAACCTGATTATCTTGTTTATTTTGTATGACAGCGTTGGACCCCTGTACCTTAATGGGGTGGCAACGCCGCTCGAAATTAAACGTTGTCTGGGGGGTCCAGCGGGGGGGCGGCTGTGACTTTATGGAGCCCCCCCTTTTCCGGCGTGCTCGGTTGCAACAGATGTAAAACTCCCTCGTAAAACTATAGTAATTTCTAGTCAATCTACACCATTCATTGTGCGATGATCCTTCGATGTAGAAGTTATGTTTAGTTTAGGGTTTTTTGTCCTAGAAGGCAACCCCTTGCTTGTATGAGGGTATTGTATTACGGCTGTGTATTGCAGGTGTATTCTCGGAGTGAGAAATACAGAGGGAGAATGTGAGAGAGAACAGAGGATATTACAGCGGATCTACTGTAGGTTGTGTCCCTTCATTTTTCTGGATAATATAAAGGAAGGACTGGTTGTTCGGGGTGGACGTAGCCCAAACTGGGTGAACCACGTATATCTTTGTCTCTCTGGTTTTATGTGTTATGTGTTCTTGTGTTTTCCACATATTTTATGTGTTTCATTGCTCTGTAATATTTAATTTTCTAACATAAGGAAGGAAAAATAAATAGGGAAGTTCAAAATGCAAAAAAATCGGAATATAAAAGCATCTCTTAAGTTGAATCTTGAGTGAAATTCTCTTTCTTATGAAATTTGGCACAATGATAAATACAAGGTTTCTTAAGTAGAAGGGTTTGTCTTGTGGCCACTATGGAATGAAGCATCCTACCACAGAGAGATTGAACACATAACTTGTTACCTAAAAAGGAACATTTTTCATCACATTAGGCTTAAAAGAGAGTTATATTATTAATACACATGTAAGGATATTTTAGATTTTAATGTTAAGTATATTATACAAAAATATATTATTTTTCACCTATAAATTCTATATGTGATAAGAAAAACAATCTAGATAAAAATGATCCTTAAAATGGCTTAGAACAAGATATTTATAGTATTAAAAATGAAGGTGATATCTTCTTGCTAGAAGACGTTAATGATTAAAAAAACAATTAGTCAAGCCATTATTTTAGAAAATAATTTGAAAACTAATTCTCTATGATTAGATAAGTACTTTAGTATAGCTAGCATATATAAAAGAAACTCCAAATATATGGTTGAGATTTTGTTTTCTACTTAGCCAATAAATTTTTGTATCTCTTGAAATCCAATAATCTACAATGGTCTAATAAAGGTGCAAATCCAATTGGATGAGTTGTATCCTCACACGTGTCATATATTATGTCATATTGATATCCATATATGCCTTAATACAGAGAAATAGTTTAATATTTGACACCTTAGACAACCATGAGCCAAACTTTGGACATAGACCTTGAATCCCAATTCATTTATTATGCACAAAATACCCAATTAATAGAATTATAGTAATAAAGTGTCAATTAAATAGAATTATGATAGTAAAAATAAATTGATATTCTATAAACATAAATATTTTTTTAAGGATTTAAATGGTGAATTAAATATACTATTAAATAAGGACAAAATTAAAGACCTATGTGTTAATTTTACAACCACCCTCTCTACTTCCATTAATAAGTTCTTAATTGAGGTGTTTCATCAAGAATAAAATAGAATTAGTAACACTTATTGTCATAAGAGTGCAAGATTGCTAGAAATACCATTAGGAATTTTTCTAATAAGTCCTTAAATATGGAAAAATAAATAGATGTAGATCATTGATTAAAATGGAAAAGAAAATGATATTATATAAATATAAGCTTTTGCACCTGTTTAAGCTAGATTCTATGAAATACTAAAGAAAAAGTCTAATTAGTAAAACGAAAAAGGAAAATATGATTGTCTTAAGTGGTTAGAATTTCTACTTTAAAAATATTTATGAATCCCAGATGTCATGGAAAATGTTCAAATATTTTTTGCAAAAATGAAATTTTCTATAAGAGTGAGAGAGATTTTCAGGTGAATTGGTTTTACAAAAAGAAAGCTAACCACATTGAAAGCTACCACATAAAAATATGATAAATTGCAGGGTTCATCTTCATCCATGACATCCATAGGCTCTTCAATTTAATAAGTGAATGGATTTTGTAAACCCTAGATTCAAAGGCATGTTATATCCTTTTTTTTCCTAAAAAAGAAAAAAGAGTTCTAAAAAAAATGTCCATGGTTACTTTTTTTTTTTTAAGTGAACACTTTTTAATGCTATTTTTTTTTAGGTTAAAATTATATCTCATTTGAAATCATAGCCTAAAAAAATTGACTCATTGCAACGAAAACATGAAAATAAACTATGAAAATTGAAGCACCCCCTTTTCAATAGGGAATTAAAATTGCAACAATTTTTCTAACTATGTTCTAGAAAGTCATAAATACAAAATGTCATGATAATATTGTTACAATTATTTTTTAAATTTCAATCAAAATCACAATAGTGATTTCATTGAGTGAGAAATTAATTCTCAAAGTTATTGTTGCATTGTTGATATTCAATACAAAAAATTATTCATAATTAAAAGATATAATCCATCAAACATAGAAATGACTAATAACTTCAAGTAAGATCGTATGCGTACATCATATGTTTTATACAGTTATCCAAATCGACTCATATATTCTACCACACTATAAGAATATACACCATCTTAAGATGAATGAATAGATGAAGATGTATATGACCCGTATTATTTTCTATTATAACAAATGATCCATATAATCTACATGTATTTCCAACATTGCATGTTTCAAAATTCTTCTAGGTCTATGATTGGGTTCAGGAGATTCCCATCTTGCCAATACTTTTGGTGGTAGCAACCTCTTTATAATCTCTATGGTTTTGAAGAAAAGAGTTTCGTTCTTTGTCAAATCCAAGTCGCAAACAACTGTGAACATCCTTTAATTTTAAGAGGTTAGTTAAATAATGATCTATGTTTGGACCCTTTATTTTTTCTCTTTCTATTAACTTTTTTACCAACTTCCATATCTCACTTGTACACAACCTCGAATGGTTGTCTATCTATTGCATACCAATATACATCAATTTTTTTATCACTAATTTATTTTAATGGCCTTTATAGCATTGGTAACTGAGAATGTATAACCATGTGGATCTCCATATGCTAAAACTATAATCATAAAACCCTCTTTAATATCTTGTAAAAAACATATATAAAGTTGTTTCATGACTTCAAGTTTTTCATCTCATCTTCAAGAACCAATACACATTTCCCTTTCCTCTACATGTGAAGACTCAATAATGCCTTGAGATTTTTCTTGTTAAACAATGTTTCTTTTCTGATATTCATTTGACATATTTTAAGATCAAACAAATGGAGTCTTCAAAAATGTATCTCTATTTCTTGAGCTTGAAATTATATCGCTATGACCATTGAGAAAAGAGTCCAACCAAACATAATAATAGTATAATCACAACAGTTTGAAGGATAATTTAAATTACTTAAATAAATATACAAATCTTCCATCTTCGTGCACTAATGAGATTCAAAAGTTTAAATAAAATTCTAAACATAAAATGACTCTTCATATAACAAAAAGCTAAAAGACAATATGGTTAGCCTTCTTACAATATTATGCATCTAAATATTGAGTCATGTATTTAATTAATTATAAGGGGTAAATAATTTCATATCAATTTTTTCCATAATATTTTGCGATATTTTGTAGGTTTAGTTAATTTTGGTTGTGTTTGGTAATTTTACATAAATAGATATATTTTAATTATTCTTGGAACCATGAGATATTTTTGTTTTTTTTAAGTATTTTTTCCTATACAATTCTATATTCATGATGTGTATCTTATAATATTTGAGGATTGTATCAAAAATTAAATTCTGATTCAATATCTCTAATGTAACTCTTTCTTTTGATTTTCTCAATGTTTAATGCTATTAGAAATAGTTTGGCCACGTTTTTAATGTATCAGGTAAATTATTCATTATGAATTGTTCATGTACGCAAATATTTGTGTCAATATTGACTTTTGTGAAAGACTTTCAAACTAAATGTTGTTGAAACATGACAATTTTAAATATATTTATTGATTAGATCATGAAAAACTATTTTTAATAATTAACATTATCATTATCATTAAATAGGTCACCATCTTTAACAAATATATCTTAATGTTATAAATCATCCTAGAAAAAAAGAAAATGAATAATCTTTTAAACATAAAAATTGACAACTATATGGTCTTCATTTGTAGAATTTGGAAAAAAAATATATTGGATTTTCCCCTTTTAAATTTTAGAAAGACAATAACAAGATTTGTGGAAAAATGGCAGAGAAATAAATGTGGAAAATTTGTGTTTTTAAAGTTTAATCCTAAATAATATCCTACGTGGAAAATAAAAAATTTATATGATTATGAAATTTCTAGTAAGAATTTTTTTTTTTGGGAGAAATTAAAAAATGCATTACAATGTATATCTTATACATCCATTTATAATAACTAGCACAAGCACATTAATAAATCTGGTTGATAAACATCTATAGGAATATATCAACCACATTTGTTAATAATAAATGTGGTTGATAAACACCGATAGGCATATATCAACCACCATTATTAATATTTATTAATAATTTTTAATAATAAATCATAAGTATCAATAAGTGTTAATAACAATTATTTTTTAATAATTATTAATTATTAATAATAAATAATTATTAATTATTAATAATTAATACTTATTAATAATTGTTGACTATCAATAATTATTAATTATAATTAAAAAATAATTAATTAAATTTTATAATTATAATTATAAATACAAATATTATTAAAAAATATAATCATTACTATTACTAATTAATTAATTATTATTAATTAATTAATTATTAATAAGTAAATATTAAAAAATTAATTAGTTATTAACATTAAATCTTAAAAATTAATTAGTTATTTTAGTTGATTAATTATCAATTATTTTAATTAATTAATTAATTATAATTATAATTATTATTAATATTTATTAATTAATTAATTATTAACGATTAATTATTAAAAAGTAAATATTAAAAATTAATTAATTAATTAATTAATAATGATTTATTATTAACAATTATTAATTATTAACGCTTATTAATTTTTAATTATTATTAAATTGTTAACAATTATAAATATTAATTATTAATGATGATGATTATTATTAACGTCCACTAAGTTCAATGTGGTAGATCATACCTTAAGAATGAAAATCTAATTGTAATTCTTTAGAATCTTATTTCTCTCCTCAAAGAGAAGGAAATCTTAATAATTATTATTTATTATTAACATTTATTAATACTTATTATTTATTATTGATAATTATTAATAATGATTATTATTATTAAATGTTGTACATTTATGTCTATCGATGTTTATCAATCACATTTATTAATGTGGGGTTGACCATGACTAATTTTTATATTGAGACAATCTTTCTCAGAAAGTGATGTTGGACCATGATTGACCATGATTGACCATGATTGACCATGGTTGAACATGGTTGGATTTCATTTTGAGACAATCTTTGTCACAATGCGACGTTGGAGCATTGTTGATCATGGTTGATGATGGTTGACAATTGTTGTCCATGGTTGATTTTCATATGTAGACAATCTTTTTTATAGTGTGATGATGGACCATGGTTTTCCATGATTATAAACCCAAGGGATTTATATTAAACCCAAGGATTAATATTATAAACCCTATTAATAATATTATACCATGAGTATGAAACCTTAGATTAATAAACCCAAGGGATCAACATCGCCATCCTGACTGGGAATAAAGTGATTTGGCGGAATTGTTGCTTGAATGACGATGTAACATCAAACCAAGCTTTGGAGCCAAAGGACCTAGCCTTCTTAAAATTTCGAGAGGAGCTCTCTCTATATATGTAAAAGATGTCGGTGTGTTTTACTTGGGTGTTTTGATATTAGACTGAATTGAAGTATGTTTTAGTTTTTTTGGTTTTTAAGTTTGTGAGGAATGAAAGCGTCAAATACATGGCCCGGATAACAAGATGTAGATAAATTGGGCTATGGGGTCAAACGCGAATTCGAAAACTGTGAAGTGATGATGTAAAAAAGGCTATTTGTAGGCGATTTGATTCACGGTAGAAGGGATCTTTGGCGAAAATGGATTAAGTGAATGACAAGTTGGTGAAGAACGAGGGATTTCAAGTGTAACTAGTTAATAACGGAGACAATAAACATGTAATAGCAAGCCATTAATCATGCTAGTATAACTATAAGCTAATTAACACATAGAAATCAAACATTCCCGATATACATAGAGGGTATAAGACCATCTAACTTCGGGGGAAATGGGTATCGAGACTTTGGGAAAACATATAAGACAAACCTTTCTTTCATAACTATGCGGGAACGCCTAAACATAGTCTCTAAGTCATTGGGCACTTGGACAAATAAGTTTTCATAGTTTTAGGCAAAGGGCTGAATCGGACTGAAGCCTCCTTGGTTCAACAGATGATCGACAAATCGATCGAAAGTTTTATGGACGAAACTATGGGCGACTTGTAGGTAGGTAGGGCAAACCATACATCTGCTTAACATACATAGAGCGATGAATAAAACAACATATTAACCAGGTTACTAAAGAAACGGCTAAGAATTCTTTAGCATAACTAAGGGAGAAGAAAACATCAGTTTATCAGGGTCGGGGATTTTGAGGTGCCTCCATGGGCATATCTCAAAATCAATCTTCCTAACGATCTATATCGACAAGAAATATGTAATATGAATGAGAACTAGGAGACAAAACACATTAAGAAGCACTATACCATTACCTTACTTAATGAAGATCCATCGACAAGCACTACCATTCCTCGAAAAGCATCGAGCGGGTCAAAAATCATAACTCGGTGTATTCTTCAAAGCTCATATGACCAATGCATTAATTCTTCTCTCAAGTTCGGCCCTCGATTTACAATGAGAACCATGGAATAAATAGGCTTGAAAGAGGAAAACCTCATAGAGCAACTAAATTTATCCATTGGCCAAGTCAAAATATCTAAACTTGTCCTTGAGGCTTTACGAAGCCAGGCACAAAATATCCCATAAAATATCTAAAAAGCTGCTAAAAACGGAAATTATATTGACTTTACATGATTTCCCCATGATAAAATAGCTTAACACATTTGGGAAACTGATTTTGGAGTTCAAAAATTACAAAAATACTTCATATTTATGCACGAAAAAAGGTCCACGACTTATTTGGATGAAAATGGCAGCATTGCACGTTGACAAATGAGGCTCATGATGGCTGGATTAGGCTCTATGTCTTTGCTTTCCGACTGATAAATCACCTCATCTGATCTGAAAGTCCCCTCAAAAGCATGCACAATATTGTAAAAACTGGAAAATAACATTTTCTTTGATACTGCTTGGAAATGGCAGTGTACAAAATGAAGTACATTTTCACGCCAATTTGAGGGGGTGAATAGATACCAAATGCCCTAACAATCGTAGAACCTGCTCTTGGAATTATGGCATCAGCAAATCATCTTCATAGCTGTCATACAATAAACGTTGGGTTTTGGCACGCTCCAAATGCCCAACAAGTTAAAACGGGCTGAGTGGCATACATGGCAGCCTCAGGAGGTCATAGAAACATCACTCTTAGGAAAGAGTGACAAAAATATCAAGGGCTGATATGCTTTGCTTCCTTGGGTACTGGCGCCTCTCTTATTTCTTGATTTCACTGCCTTTAACTTTCGCACAGCAAACTAATTTAAACACGAAAATGAAAATTCCTCTTTCTACGCTCAGAATCCTATTTTCTTACCTAGCTTTGGTGTGCTGGATAGCTCTCACTGGCGATGCTTCCCCTTGTTTTCCTCAATTTCCACTCTCGAAGGGTAGTGAGAGGGAAAGGCTTCCGGAGGTGAGCTTGTTCTTACTCTCTGTTACTCAGCTCACCTGGCAGGTAGTCCATATGGACCTCTTGGCCTAGAGCAGATACCTCACTCTTCATGTCAAACTACCTTGATAGGCTCTTGGTCTTACTTGCCTTTACATATCTTTCTTATATAGTCTTCTTGCCTCATGAATGGGCGCATGATACTTCATTTGTTTGTTTTCAACCTCAGTGCAGTTGAGGTACTGTACTGAAGGTCTTCTTGCTTAACACCTCAATTTTTCCTTCTTTGTGAATGAGGAGGTTTTCAAGGAAACGAGCCTCATTGTCCTTGCTCGTCACTTTGGATAAGGACTATTAATAGTCACACTCACTCACCTTTGCACTTTCTCCAATTTGCTTTCGCCTTTGTGAATGCCAATCTAACGCTTTTCTCCTTGTGACTAGAAGTTGTCTTTGAGCAATTTACTCTTTTAGGAAACAGAGTTTTGAGTCTCTGTTGTCAAGGAGCGGCTTGACTTCTGTCCTTCCTCAACATCTGCTCGACTTACCTTGGCTCAAAAAGCGCTTCAATTATTTCCCACTCCCAACTTTCTTTGCTCTTCAATTTAAATACTGTGCTGTTCCTCTTCTGTGTAACTGCTTTGTTCCTTGGTATGTTCTTCTTTGATCTTCAAACTACCGGATTTCTTCCTTTGTTCACTAATCTCAGCTTCTTCTTTGTCCCTCGAAATGCGAGCAGCTGCCCCGCTCCTTTACCTTCTTTCTCCACGTAGTTCATGCACCCTCTCCTTCTCCTGATGTTCACTTGGGCGCCGGTGGTCATCTTGAGTTTTTTAGGGGTAGGCCTACTAGACAAAGGCAGGCGATGGAGCTGATGCCGGAAGTGAGGAACACATGAACGGGGAGGGACGATGGCGAAATGCATGGCTAATGAAGGAATCATGAAACCCCTTTCTTCTCCAATTTGGTGTAAGAAGATAATCTTGATCCGAGAATGATGAAAGAAGAGGATTTCTTTGAGGGTGGAGCCTTCTTTTGGTGATGGCATACATTTTCTACATGCTTTTGGACCAAAAGTGGAAGGTTCGCTACTTTGCTACCGTGCGGCTACGCATGACAAGTGGACCTTGATAGGCATACTGAATTTGGTTAAACCTCCCTTACACGACAAATATCCTTCTGGCACTCCTTGTTGAACATAGCTGTCGAAGATAGGAGAAAAATGAGTGATGGTTCCCTATGTTCGGAGCTTGATGAAAGGTTTATAATCACTCCAGTCAGAATGACGCGTTTAAACCACTTTTCCCCATGATACGGGATCTTGGGCGCCTTGGATACACATACCTTTCACGGCAGAGATTTTGAGGCAGAGACACTTCTTGGAAGTGTTTTGACTTCTTGAATTCCAATACCCCAAATGTGTAAGTGGCCAAAAACTCTTTGACTTCTTCTATCTATCATGTGAAAGTAGAAACTGACCTATTTCATGGAAATTAGAAAAGCATGTGATGGTGAGCGACGATTTCTTCTGCTGGGCTAGGATCCTTATCTCTTATGGCAGACCACTCTTGTGATCTCGTACAATAGAGCATTGACTTTTGACCAAACTTTGGAAAAATATTGCCTTCAACTTTGTGAAAAAATATTTTCTTTGGATTGAAACTAGTCACTAGGCCATTTGAATAATTGAAACAACCATGATGTCGATGAAATGCAACAATTTTTCTTTAAATAAACCACCTACTGCCTCTTTAAAAGCAGGCCACTCCAACTGCAGGTGCACTTGACCGGAAAACTTTTATGATGGTACCATGTGTAAAGATGGGATCTTGCTGTAGATTCCCCTTGCAGTTTTAACTGATCACCCCTCTTTGTGAATTTGTTGAGAGCCAACCCTGTCTACATTCTTGTCATTTCCAAAAAACAAAACTCAAATATTCTAAGCTCCCACCTTTCTTGAGTCAATTGTACATAAATACTTATGTGATTTCTAGGAACATAGGTGGAAAAGAAAGGAGACTTTTTGGTTAGGTAAAATATTACTTAACTGTTGGAAAACACCTTTCACTTGTGAATTTTGAAAATCAATCACCACCTTTGTACCTCACAACGGCTTCAATGTTAAGTTCTGATCATCAAAGACTACCCTTTTAAGCCCATGGCCACTTTTCATTAGCATAGAGTTTTAAAAAACAAAAACACTTTTGTACCTACGCTTCCTCCAAAGTTAAATCACAACTCGTAAACTCTTGCCCTTTGGTGTACTGTTTATCTTGAAGTCTCTTTGTAATTGACTTTTCAAAATGATAATATGGTGAAAAAGAGCGGACCTAGGTTAGATGAAAAATCAATACACGGTGCTTTATGAGACACTTTTTCTTGTGAAGTTAAAAGGATCAACCATCACACATGTACGCACTCAATGTTTACATTTAACCTACTAACTCTCTCTCAATATCGTGGAAACTACACCTTTGAAAATCTCTTTGCCAACATACTTGATGAAGTGAAAAATGCGATGAAACGGAGGCGGTTGCTAAAAAGGTGTGCTGTGAGAAGACCACCATGATCCTACGTTCTTTTGAAATCTTTGATATTCCAACGCCGACACCAAAACTCCTTGCTCGAGGGGCTTTCCAACCATTAAAACCTTACCACGTATAAGTGTACCTTGACAATTTGTATCTCGAAACCAACATCTCCATAGCAGTTCAGAAACATCGATACGGAGTATTGGAGCAAACGACGAGTTTTTCAAAAATCTTTTGTAGAGTGCGGCCTTACGGTGATATTGTGAAAACCTTTGCTTGATTTATACTTTTCTTGACCCAGAATCCTCTTTCTATTTAAAATTTCTTGTTCTCTGTGTATGCTGTTTCACTTTAAACAAAATCATCACTCATTTTTAGCGTTACCCTTGTTGTGGATATACATTCAAAATCAAGTTTTAGAGCGGAGGCAACGGGGTTTAAAAGTTCAAAGCTTGAGCGGCGGAGGCTGCAAGGGTTTTCTCTTAAAATGGTTAAGGCCTTTTCAACGATGCATAGTTTAGAACCCGGCACGAGAGAGTTTAATTTTGGTTTTCGAGTTTTTTGAGGTAGGAGTCGAAATACCTCTTGAATTGAGGAAGAAACCTTTTGGAAGGATGTTTGAGTAGCACCGAATCTTGAGGAAGCGAGCGCGGCACTCTTTGCAATGACACGTCGCGCAAAAAAGCCGGTGGCTGTCGGGTCGGCTAGTCGGGCGGTCGGCGGCCTTGTACGAACGCGTCGCACCAATGTACGGGCGCGTACGTGCCAACAGCAGCAAATTCGCCGGACGTCGCAACAGAACCGAACCTCGCGCGATGCAAAAGTAATAACAGCAACAAACCACCCAAACAGATTTCTTCCTTGTTTGATGCTATGGAGGCGCGGGTTCTAGTTCAACCTTTGAAAATGACGTCCTTACTTTGATGTTCCAAACTTATATCCTTTTCAAAAAACACCCCAATGGTCATTTGGAACTTTAAAAGTAACATTGATTTTTTAACTTTGTTTAGTGTTTAAACATGGGCTTGTCGTGTTTTGAATATATACACGTATCATTGATTCTCGTTTCGGAGCTTTTGAAACCTGAAACGCTCAACAAATTCTTCATCACTACCACCTTTGCGTTACAAATTGCCAATGAAATACACGTACAACGATTGATGTGTTGCTGAGGGCAGGTTCAGAAAGCTTTGTTTGACCACCTTTGGTCTTTTGAAGCCCTGTTACTCCAATCTGAAACACAAAAGGGTGCCAAGTTAACGTGACCTCAACTTGGACTTTGGCCATGGTTTTCTCAATCGTTGAGTGGCGCACTCCCTTTGTTCGCTTTCTGAAATAACTTTACCTGCCGCGAAGGCACATTACTCACTTGATGATATGTCTGCCTTTTGGAATGGTGGGAGAAATGCATTTGCCTTTCAAACTCAAAAGCTGACGATTTATCAAATCTCCTCTTTGTCTATTTAATAGCATACTGTATACCTTATTCATCATGCATTCTCATAGCTCAACTTGGCCTTTCGAAGCGCTTTCTAAGTGATAATCCAAAAGTGTCGAGGAAATGACTGTCATATTCGCAGCTTTGACCTCAATCTGGCGATTGTGGTGTGAGGTGCAACATGAGATGGCTCTGTGTTCTTCCGTTGGATTTGATAATTGCTGTCTTCCGAGTGATTCCACGAAGTTTTCCGCGACTGTCACGTGCACTCTTCAGGTTGGCATTCTTTCACACTGAGATCTCCTCTGTTTATCAAAGGAGGGATTTCTTTAGATTTCAAAGGCGGTGACTGCGTGAATGCCTTTAACCATTTTTTAAATCAAGCTGTCCTTTTGGCATCGATAGCATTACAATATGTTCAAATTTTTCTCTTTTCCACTACGGAGTCATGCGTCGGAGCAGCTCTTTGAAAAGGAAAAAACGACGTAGACTTTGCCTCATAAACAAGAATGCCTACTCACGTAGCGATGACTTCTATTCAATTTCTTTTGTATCCTTCCATTGTATTGTTATATCAACTCGCCTTTGAAACGAACTCGCAATGGCTTTGGCCATCTACTCATGCATGGAGGAGGCTCTCCATCGGGTAAGGTATCCGAAACTTTTGATCACTATGTTCGTAGCGTACCTTTCTCTGAATGAGATGCAAGGACCACTTGAACAACATCAATCTTGGCATCACTACTATGCAATTATCCTCTGTATTTTCGGAAGAAACCCCTAGCCACGGTGACATTGTTCTTAAGGGTGAGCGAGATATTTATCATTTCGCTTTGTTCATTTCATGACTCCGTTAGCTGACAAAAAATCTTTGTGACTATGAAGGTCGATTATCTTTTGAAAAACCAAGGACTTTCCTTGCGCTCTGTAATGGCATTCAAGTTGTGACACGATCTATTCAATTTGATCTCTGGAGCAAAACGGGCTACTTTCTAGGATTGGAATGTTTGCAGACTACGACATGCTTTCTAAAGCTTCAGCAGTCCACATGATGATAGCTGGAAATGGGCTTTCCGTTTGCGTCGACCACGTACTCACACCCTTTCCTTTGGGCTAGCATATTTCCACTATATTCTTTGGCAGTATGATCATCGAGTCAACATTCATAAAACTCGGGGTCCTCGTTTCTCTATTTGTTTCGCTCAAGTCAAACCCGGATCTTTGCAATCATCTAAGTCGGTCACTGGCCGCGCCCTCCACTTATGGATGAGAAGGAGGCGCCCTAACCCTACGCTTGTAAATGAAGGAGGTTCGCCTTGAAAACTTTACCGCTCTGGCCGAGATAGTGGTGACAGCACTGCTTTCACCGTGATTCTCATGCTGAAAAGAGTCTGTAAAAGTCCGGATGAGTAGCTTTACTGTTTTGCGTGACATATCTCCAAGGCTCATTCGTTACATTTAGACATTGTTCCTTCTAAACCGCAACTCAAACATTTACGCATGAGATGAAATATATATTTCGCTGCCTTTGTAGAACGATAGAGGCTACTCGTGGCAAAACTAATGCAATAGTCGGCTTGAGACTGGGTTTTATGCGGTCTTGAGATCTCAGGTGTGAGTGGGCGCGACTTGGGGCTACCTGCTCAATTTTCACTTGCAAAGTGTGAGGTCGGTCATGGTAGGCTTTGATGCAGATGGAGGCTTTTGGCTTTTTGATGATTGCCAATTGTGAAATGTCTTTAAAGCGCCACTTCCTAACATAGGGAAAGACTTTTGAAAACGGATGTGGATTTGCCTTTTAAGGTTTCGATGGAAAGCGGACGATAGAAATTTGTCAGCTAGACAGGACTGTGGACCAGGAGGTTTTGATTTCGCGATGTGGGTGGACCGAGTAGGTAGGAAAGGGCAAAAAAGTTTTGGGAGTGGTTTTCCGGATGACATATTGACATAAGGAAACTGCGGTTTGTAGAAAACTCGGACCATTTGTAGATATAGTCATCACTAACATGTAAAAATGCGATGGCTATACGGTGGCTCCATTTGTGGAGGAGCAACTGTCGTCGAGAGGTGTCCGAATTTGGAATTACGGCTTATGGTAGACCGGTGCCTTTATCCATTGGGTGCACAGAAATTTCACCCTTTCTTCTTGGTGTTATTCATGGCATGACGAAGCATGGTAATAACATCAATGATACTTCTACCTACCCCACTATCTTTCCTAACATTTTTTTCTTCCTCTTTACAGCGCATTTGGACTTCTTGACCTTTTTGACAATGCATATTTTTCTTTTGCAAAATGAACCTATCTATTTCTACTCTTATATCTTAGGAGTTCGATTAAAGGTTTGATGAAATCATCGAAACCTACCTAAAAACTTGAATCGGTATCGATAATGCAGCGGTTGGCCAATTTCATTCTCTAATCTACAACATGAAATTCAAAAATGATCAAATCCCGAGTTAGGCGATGCGATTTGTCATGCATTTGCGGCATAAAATCTGTTTTACAAATGTTGTCCTATGATAAAAACTAGACAATAGGAGCTAAGATGTACAATGTGTTTTTCATCCCTCGCTTCTCTCTTTGGTTACATTTTGGTGATATGAACAGTCTCCTAATCTAAGCTCTATATTAAATCAATCTTACGCAATGTTGACTATCTTGGCACTCACTAACTTATCGACAAATAAATTTAAACATGCTCGGTATGATTAGGCTAGATAAATTTGAAACAGACATTAGACACTAGTAGCGGCATTTAGACTTTGCTCGCTTTTTGAAAAACTATTTTTGGAACATGGGGCCTTTGTTCTATCTTCACTTGCCCTCTTTTACGCACTACTTTGTTTTGACTTTCATATCTTTTCTTGTTTTTGACCTTTCTATTTTTTCAATATTTCAAAACGATGGTATGTCTGTTAGTGAAAGTGTCTCAAACTCAAAAATGAACTCGACAAAAATAATGTTTCAATGTCCTACCATTCCACGAGGACCCCAAAATTTCGGTTCATCATGTTCTTGCAAGAAGAAAGCATTATTTCCAACGGCCAGATTTATGATGTAAGGCCCTTTCCATAAATTTTCAAACTTGCCATGTTTACCTTTATCTTCTCTTAGAATCCCATTTTAAAACTTTATCTCCAATCGAAAATCATTTTCCTTGGTTCTCTGATAATCTTTGTTTATTTTGTCTTGTGCTAAGCGAGCCCTTTGGTAAACTTCTTCTCTTGGTTTTTCTAAATGGATAGTCGATTTACTCTCCTTTGCATGTCATTTTCTTCTGTTGGACTTCTTGTAATAGTTTCATTACGGAACTCTAGAGGGTTGGGAAAATGGCGGCTCTAGACCATAAACTAGGCCCAGTAGAGGATACATACCTATGGATTTTGGTAGTTAATCACAATAAGCCCATAAGGCGTGTACTAGTTTCCCATGCCATGCTTTTGATTTTGCTCGAAGTTTTTGATAATGTTGACTAGGCTTTTGGTAGAAGACTCGGCTAAACCATTACCTTGAGGGTAATGGTGTGGAATGCCTAATGAAATATGATACTTGTGACGGAAAGTCTATCATTTTCTTGGAAAGAAAGCCCGACGTTATACGTAATGATTTTCATGGGGCTGACCAAATCTGGATAGGATATTGGTTTCTAGGAACGTGATGATATTTGAATCGATTGGCGTTCGAGATGGTATAGCTTCTATCCATTTGGTAAAGTAATCGATGTTTGTGAGGATCCATTTATGTTGAGCGGAGGAGGAGGGTGAATTTCCCCCGATGAAGTCTGAACCCCATTGTTGGAAGGGTCCTTCAACTATGATGGGATGTAAGGGGAGACGAAGGTAAAGCTTTTTCTTGCCATCAAAAATTTGACATTTATGGCGACTCATGACCGATTTGTGAGTATCGGGGAACAAGGTGGACGATAATAACACGGCTCTAAG
This sequence comes from Pinus albicaulis, assembly GCA_034641835.2. Taxonomy (NCBI): domain Eukaryota; kingdom Viridiplantae; phylum Streptophyta; class Pinopsida; order Pinales; family Pinaceae; genus Pinus; species Pinus albicaulis. The sequence continues at coordinate 78,590 of JAXQQM020075056.1, forward strand.
GATTTTTGTTTTGCGGTAGTTTTCACATTAGAGATGACCTCCATTCCCCTTCATGCATTTTCACGCATAATTTTCTCTTTATCGGTCAGCGAGACATTTAACTGACATACCGGTAGGATTTTTCCAATACGAGGAGAACTATCTTGCTGTGCAAAACTTTAAGATTTTTTTGTTTGAGAAATCTCGCTTTTGTTTTTGATGAGTCAGGAGGAGCATTCATATAAGTTAATACATAGAGAATATGCATACCAAGGTGAATCCAAAAATGTTTGATGATCGATAGGGAAGTGTACACTCTTCTTGTTCTTCTAGAGCATCGACAAAATTTATATACGAAGCTTGGAGGTTGGTTTGACCATTAATCTGTAGCAGTCCTTGCCCTTTAACTTCTTCGTGGCGTTTCTCGTCACCCTCTAGGATGATAGCAATCCACTTTCCTTTTACCATCGGGATCTTGGTTGAGAATGTCCTTGTGACGTGGGGGCAACTGAAATGAGAATGTAAGATGTAGACTCGGAAATATTTTAGTGCCTTTACCAATGCGAATGCATATTTTTCCATGATGTTATATTTGAGGAGCATCCCTCGAGGATTTGCTAAAGAGCAATGGGTTGCTCCTGCCCATTATGACCACACGCAGCAACACCGCGGCTATTGTGTGTTACGAGCAAATGAGAAAATGTAAAAATCTTTGGTGAAGTCGGGGGCTTATCAATCTTGGTGTTTGGTTAAGCCACGAATTAGTTGAAAAGATTTTTGGCTTATAGTCCATTTAACCCAAAACCTCCTTCCTTAACATATTTGTGATCTCTTTCGGGAGCTCGGCAAAGGTTTGGGATGAATCTTCTTAAGAAATTTATCTTGCGCGATAAAGAATGTTGTATTCCTTTATGTTTACGGGGTGACTTATACGTAGGATTCCTTCGATTCTTTGAGGTCTATTTAAATTCCTTCTTAGAAATAATGTGACCTAGGAGTTTTCCTTCCTCTAGACCAAAAAGTGTTTTCTTGGGGTTTAGGGACAAACCATACTTTACGCATTTGTTGAAAACCTTTCTTAGTGTGCTAGGTGTTCTTCGTCAGTTACAGGAATATCTTGTTATATCGTCGAGATATGTGACTATGAAAAAACCTGTGTCTTACAGAAGGCTATGTCCGTAGCTCTTTTTGAAATGTGGCGCTGACGTTCATCGATCAAGAAAGGCATTTTACTTGTTACATAAAAGTGCCCGAAATTGGTGAGGATTGTTTGATCTTTGATGCATTAGGATAAACCAATACTTAGTTATAACCAGAAAAACCATCGAAACGGTAAATTCTTTTGGCGCCTCGACCTTAAAGTATGTGGTCCATTTTGGGCGGAGGTAGTTATCTTTGGACATTATTCACCCTATTCAGAGTTTGATCTATGCAAAGTACGAAGTTCCATAGGTCTTTCTATTGATACTAAATTTGAGACCACTCAGAAATCATCGGAGAATCTTATTATCACGGCATCATACATCTTTTTAATTTCCTTTTTCGACGATGGTAATAACAGGTTTATCCTTCTTAACTTTTGTTTAAAAGGTTTTTTGATTTTCTTTGAGGGAATTACATGTTGGATGATCTTTGAGGTGTCATATGATTTTAAATCTTGGTACCCCCATGCAAACACATCTTTAAATTCTTTGAATAGATTTATGTACCTATGTTTTATGTTAGGGTGGAGGGTTTTGGATAGTTTAATGTTTTTGGCTCTTAGACTATATGTTGTACTCCTCATGTCATCTTCGTAGATTCCATTTTAGGCTTTTTGGCCACATCATTAAAGTCAAACAATTCTTCTAAGGGTGCGAGCCCTCTAGGTATGGTGTCATTTTAGCAGGTGTAGACTTGAGTTCTCTTTGGTCGATGTCTTCTTCTATCTCCTGTCGCATGGATGGTCTCTAGGGTTTAGATTGGTCCATAAAGGTGGATTTAGCTCTTGGTCTTGACTTAGGTTGGGTTTCCCCTCTCTTCATCTCTGGTGTTTGTTTTGGTTATCTCAAACTCATTTCTAGATTGGAGAAATCATCAATTTGATCATCATCCTGGAATACTTTGCCAATGGTCGAGATTATACTGCATAAGTAGGGGCGGTAAGCTTTCACTTGGATGTCTTATTGTCTCACTCATGACATGGTATTTCAGCTAGTGCTTGCGGCAAAGGCGCAGCTCATTTGCCGGACCATTTTCGAATCCTAGATATAGGTGAGTTCATATTTTTCAAAAGTTTTAAGGATATCGCAGACTGCATTCCTATATTCTCTCGCCTTGGGTTCTTGGTTGAATATTATTCACTCCTTTGGTTGCATGATCGGGACAAGCTGCGCAGTCCCTCTTGAGTACATGATGCCCCACTCAGCGCCTGTCTCCTAAGCATGTGTGAGACCAATGAGAAGGGCTTCACATTCCGCAATGTTATTTGTACATTGGAATTCTAATGCGAGTGAATGACCTTCTTTAGTATTGTGTACCGGACATGCCTCGCTTCCGAACTTTGCCTTTGCCACAAGAACACATCGAAAGCTTATACTCCAAAGAGTTTCTTTTTCATACATGATACTGCGCTGTTTCTCGGGTTTCTTGGGACTTTCTGATCATCAATTTCTTCATTCAGTAATGGTTTTGGACATGTCTTCATTTTCTTTTGCTCTGCTTTGTTTGTACTACTTCATTGCATAAGATAGAGAATCCAAATTAGAAATGGAATGTGAATAGATGGTAGGTATTGTTGATGGCTGGTATCTCTAGCTGCTGAACCGCTGCATTTCCTGCGATGTACATTACCTTCGGGGACGCCCTGAGTCGGATTGAAAAGCGATAGATATGCGAATGGACACATCCATTTGAAGGCTGGCTCCTGTATTTTCGCTGTCGTCGATGCTCTGAGGATAGTAGCATTCCTTAGCACTGGGTGTGATGTCGCACTGATTGGCCAGACCCATTGACCAAGTGACTTTGAGGCCAGGCAGTTGTGTTAGGGCAAAGCACTAGATTTTAATATCGGACCTGGAAACATCTTGACTCCGGACTCCTGGTCGAGGTAGAGCAGTCACGGTGTTGCCCAGGCTGGAGCTGTGATCCACCTCCGGCCCTAGGTTTCTCCATGGGATCGCTTTAGGCATGAGGTTATGGGAGTGTGCAACTGTGACCCACATGGCATTACGTAATATTTTGTCCACAGGATGTTTAAACTTATGTAGAAAAGGAGAAATAGATCCGCTTCTTGGTATTCTTTACCTTCCTACCTTAGGGCGAAACAAAAGCTCGGGTTTGTCAGCTTCGCTAGATTCACAGGTGGCGCACCCTTGTTCTTCTAGAGTAGCAGGGTTGCAAGTTTGAAAGACTTTGGAGATACAAGTGGACTGTTCCAGGTGGAAGTTGATGTTGAACTTGCAGCAAGGATGGCATGCAATCTCCAGAGTTTGAGATTCTTCGAAGCCTGAAATGGAGTCGTCAGCAGCCTTGGGCGCATTTGTTTGCGTTCTTCGGACATGACCTTTTCTATGTTCCTGATGTGCCGACTTTGGCTTGGGACCTCTTTGATGAGGGCGACCCTCGTGGGATTTCTTTAGAGGTACTAGGAGTATCACGAGCTAGTACTGGCTCACAGACCATGGCGCTTACCTTTGTTTAGGTCGGTCTTTTCAGCCTGATTTTGTCACCGCTTGATGCTTTTTTTGAGGATGGTATCGGGAAGGCGTTTAGCAAAGATCGCCAGTTACCTTTTCTTGACATTATCTTGGTTTCTCTTTTGCTTCTAAGGTCATATCGCTCGTGAGCTTCTAACTGATAGCATTTTGAAAGCTACATGCGCGTGGTCCTCGAGATCTTCCAGTAATTGGTCTCATCTTGATCATGCGAAAAAGAAGAGCTTGTTCTTCTTCGATTGAGGTACAATCTCACCTTCATTGGTCGAACCCTATGAGGTTTAAATGATGTTCATCGAGAGGTCTGAAGTCCCTGACCATCTCAGCCTCCGCAGAGTAGCTGGGATTGACATGCGCGCGCGATGGCGGCTCATTTTCGCTTGGTAGTAGAGGGTACTCACTCTGTAGTTTTGGCTCAGGCTTTCGGTCTGGAGGGTTTGAGCTCAGGTTGTCCACTGGGTCAGGAGTTTCTTTTCATTGATCTTTTCCCACATTTTAGCCATGGGATTTGACTAAGTCATCTGTTCGGGATCTAGGGAAAGGTGATGAAGTGGAGACCTCATCTCTATATGTGACTCTCTCTCTGATCTCAGTTCTAGCTCTTTTTGCAGCCAAGTCGGGCATGCTGCTTTTGTGGCTATTTGTTGCGATTTCCTCGAAAGTGATCCTTATCTCTCGGAGGATATGTCATGTCCGGATCGTAAACCCTCAGGGACGTGTCGCAGCTAAACGAGTGGAGGTTTGAAATGAGGTGGAAGGGAGTTATATACTGCTTTGTTGAACCTAGTACGGTAAAAGCTTGGACACTTTCCCCATTTTCCGCGTTTTAAGTGTTTGTTATATTACGACGAGTTTGAATGGGGTTTTCTTGATTTCCACATTTCGAAAACTTGATGTGAATTGGGATATCATGTGAATCTTTTGTTTGGAGCTAAGCTTTTGAACCATGCTTTGGGTTCACCACGAAGACTTTGAGTGAATATTCTCATTCGACGGTCTCGTCTTGTACCTCACCAAGTATTCATAATATCGATCATTATACTTATATCTTTGTTGAGGTGTGGTGGTGTCTTCTCCCGGTAAAGTGTGGGATTTTGTCTTGATATTTGTTTGGGAGAAGGCCAAGGTGGTGGTAACACGAAAGGTGCGTACCAGTCGCCATGAAGTAGACTAATGGATGATGTGCAAGATGAGGACTAGTAGGCTGAAATGAAGTGGTTTTGAACGGTGGTGGTTTGACCCGGTGTGGCGGATGAACTTGGACTAGTGATACGGTTTTGAGGAGATTTGGGATGATAGGAGCCAAATTGATAAAGAAAAGTTTGAAATCAGAAGTGGTAGGTGAAGCTTCTCTAATAGGACTCTTGTGGTGGGTTTAGGGGTTCAAGATCGTCGAAGTTTTATCTTACTATATGATTTGTAGGAAGAGTTTGTGATGACTCTAATTCAAAAGGTGAATCTGGTAGGATAGTGCGAGGTTTCGGTACAGATCTTGTTCTACGGGTTAATGCGGAAGCTAGATTATCGAGTTTCGGAAGCTTGCCTGAGGAATCTTTCACCGGGTCATCTTTACTATGATGAGGATTTGGATGCGGATGAGCCTACGGGTATTGATTCTTCGTGAAGCCAGATTTTAGATCCAGAGTTTAAAGAGAATGGTATTGGGGAATGCTCTGGATGAATGGTTTTTCTAAAGTTTTACTAAGGTGAAGGATGGTCAAAAGTAAAGGGATGGATTAGTGGAGTCGCCAGGTGAAAAATGGGTTGTTCTTATGAAGATAGCTATGGTCCACCAACAATAACTATTCTGAGAATGTTTTTTGGATTTTCTGAGTTTTATGTGCAGCCTATGGTTTGTTAAAGTATCCTAGACTTGTTTCAACACTTTGCTAGGGTGATGAGAACAAAAAGAGTTTACTCTAAAAAATGAGTTTATGGACTGCTTGCTTGTTTATGGTACCTAAAGGACCAAAAAGTCTATAAGAGTTTGTTGGACTATTATGTACTCAGTGTCTTACCATCTCCCGCTATGTTGGTGAGTGATGGGAAAGGTCTATCGGATAGTAGCCTAGAGTTTGGTGAAATAGTAAGGCTTACTAGAAGTTAGTGGAGTCGCCAGGTGGAAAATCAGTTGTTTTGAGATATACTTGTATGGTCCACCACCAGTAATGTCAAAAGCCAATCTGAAGGAGTATTTTTTTGGGTTTTTTGAGTTTTATGTAGTTCTGAGGTTTGGAAGAGTTTCCTATAATTGACTCATCATTTTGCTAGGATGGTGAGACAACCAGATTCTACTCTTCTAAGTTTGACTGAGATTTTGAGAGTTCCTAAGGGATACCTAGGATGTTTTGACTCAAGGTCCCACCGTGATCACCATTATGTTAGTGAGCGGTGGGATAAGTCAATCAAACAGTATTCTTAAAAATAAGGGACTTATAGAGTTCTAAGGTGTCCTTAGATTGTCACTAACTCAAAGTCCCACCGTGATCGCCATTATGTTAGTGAGCGGTGGGATAAGTCAATCAAATAGTATTCTTAAAAATAAGGGACTTCTAGAGTTCTAAGGTGTCCTTAGATTGTCACTAACTCAAAGTCCCACCGTGATCGCCATTATGTTAGGGAGCGGTGGGATAAGTCAATCAGCTAGTAATCTCAAAAAGTCTTTAAAGATGAGGGAAACTAAGTTTTTAATCACTCAGAGTCCCACCGTGATCGCCATTATGTTAGGGTCCCGTGATTTGGCCGATTGGCTAGCCAAATGACGATGTAACATCAAACCAAGCTTTGGAGCCCAAGGACCTAGCCTTCCTGGACTCAGAGAGGGCTCTCTCTATATGTGTAAAAGATGTTGGTGTGTTTACTTGCGGTGTTCTGATATTAGGCTAGTTATGAAGTATGTTTTTAGTTTTTTGGTTTTTTAAGTTTGTGAGGGATGAAACTGATCAAATACATAAACTGGATAACAAGATGTAGATAAATTGGGCTATGGGGTCAAACAGGTCAAGGAAGCTTATGAGGTGATGATGTAAAGCTGCTGTAGGGCCGATTTGATTCACAATAGAAGGGATCTCTGGGCAAAATGGATTAAATGGACAATAAGTTGGTGAAAGACAAGGGATTTCAAGTGCAAACTAGTTAATAGCAGACATAAACATGTAATAGCAAGCCATTAATCATGCTAGGAATAACTATAAGCTAATCAATACATAGAAATCAAACATTCCAGCCATACATAGAGGTATAAGACTCTCTAACTTCGGGAAATGGCTATCAGACTTTGGGGAAAACACATGAGACAAACTAACAACTCATAAACTATGCCGGAACGCCTAAACATAGTCTCTAAGTCATTGGGCACTTGGACAAACAAGTTTTCATAGTTTTAGGCAAAGGGCTAGATCGGGACTAGGCCTCCTTGGTTCAACAAGATGATCAACAAATCAGTCAAAGAGAAAGTTTCATGGACAGAACTATGGGCAGCTTAATAGGTAGGTAGGGAAAACCATACATCCTACTCAACATACATAGAACTTATAAATAAAACTTAGCAACAATACCTTAGGTTACTAAAGAGAAGTTAAGAATTCTTTAGCATAACTAAGGGAGAAGAAAACATCAAGCTATGAAGATTCAGGGATTTTGAGGTGCCTCCATGGGCATATCTCAAAATCAATCTCTACTGATCTATAGCAGCAATAAATATGTAATATGAATGAGAACTAGAAGACAAAACATATAAAGAGACACTATACCATTCTACCATGTCAAGGAATCCATCAACAATCCTTCATCATTCCTCAAAAGCATCCAAGAGGCAGTCCAAAAATCATAACTCAAGTGTATTCATCAAAGCTCATATGACCAATGTATTAATTCTTCTCTCAAGTTCAGCCTCTGATTTACAATGAGAACCATGGAATAAATAGGCTTGAGGGAGGAAACCCTCATGGAGCAACTAGCTATCCCATTGGCCAAGTCAAAATATCTAAACTTGTCCTTGAGGCTTTGCAAAGCCCAAGGCACAAAATATCCCATAAAATATCTAAAAACTGCTAAAAACGGAAATTATATTGACTTTACATGATTTCCCAATGATAAAAATAGCTTAACGCACATTTGGGAAAAGCAGATTTTTGGAGTTCAAAAATTACAAAAATACTTCATATTTATGCCTGAAAAAGGTCCCCTGACTTGCTGAAGGAAAATGGCAGCCTTCCCGGTGTCTAAATGAGGCTCATGATGGCTCGTTGGAAATCTCTTTGTGTCTGCTTTCCGACGCAAGTGGAATCACCTCAATCTGATCTCTGAAAGTCCCTCAAAACTGTACCTGTGTACAAAAACCCAGAAAATAGCAGGCTGCTGATATGGCGGGCAGAATGTGCAAAAAGAGGGTGTTTTTCGCCAATTGGAGGGGGCGAATGATCTTCAAATGCCCTGAAAATCGCTGGAGACCTGCTCATGGAATTATGGCATCCATCGGTATCATTCTCTTCCCTTGACGACTCATCAAACTGAAATGGAGAATTTATGAGTTTTTGGCCAAAAACCCAAAAATGCCAAAAAACAAAAAGTTGCCGAAACAGGCCCAAAATTGGCATGCATGACCCTCAAGGGTCCATAGAAACATGCTCCGAAGCTGAAGCCAAAATATCGAGGGCGGATATGCTTTTCCCTTCCTTCCGTGCTAGGTGCCTCTCCTTCAACTTCTTCAATTTCTCTTGTGCTACCTTTAATTTTCGCCTGGCAAACTGATTTAGCTTCTGAAAATGAAGAGTCCTCTTTCTCTGTAGCTCAAGATCCCTATTCGCCCTCTCAAGCTTTGTCTCCAAATGCTGGTTAGCTCTCTCAAGCCATGCTTCTTTGTTTTCCTCAATTTCCTGCTCAAGGAGGGCAGTGAGAGGAAAGGCTTCGAAATGAGCTTGTTCTTCCGCTCTCTGTTTCTCCAAGGCTCTTCTAAGCCCGATGGTCCTAGGCCTCTTCCGCCTAGGCTGGTCTTCCTCCTCTTCATCATCAAACTCGCCAATGAGCTCTTCAATTCTTACTTGCGCCTTTTCTGCCTCTTTCTTATACTTGATCGCCCTTGCCTCATGAATGGTTGCATGATACTTCATTTGTTTGTTTTCAACCTCCAAGAAGTGGTTGAAATTCCTCGTCCTTTGAAGGTCTTCTTGTAACACCTCAATTTGCCCCTCTTTGTGAATGAGGAGGTTTTCAAGGATGCGGGCCTCGTTATCACTGTCATCGCTTGGGATAGGGATGACAGCTGATTTACCTCCATGCTTGGTACTTTCTCCAACTATGCTTTTGCCTTTGAAGGCTAATCTGGCGCTTTTTCTCCTTGGCAAGCTAGAAGTTGTCTTTTTGGGCAATTTCCTCTTTTTAGGAACAGCTTTGGTCACTGTCAAGGAGGCAACCTCAGCTTGTTGTCTTTCCTCAACATCCTGTCCAGTTTGTGGCTCAAAAGGCGCTTCAATTGTTTGCTCAACTTGCTGCTCTTCAATTTCTGTCTGCTGCTGTCCCTCTTCTTGTACCTGCTGCTGTTCATCAACCTGTAGCTGCTGCTGATCTTCAAACTCTAGTTGCTGTTGTTCACTAATCTCCAACTGCTGCTGTCCCTCAATATCTAGCTGCTGCTGTTCACTGCCTTCTTTTTCTCCCTGTGGTTCACTGCCCTCTCCTTCTCCCTGTTGACTTGGCTGCCCCGTGGTCATCTTGAGTTTTTTAGGGGTAGGCCTACTAGACAAAGGCACTGGGCGATGGACAGGCTGAGTAGGAGACACATGAACAGGAGGGACAGTGGCGAAATCTGCATGGCTAATGAATGAATCCCATGAAACCCATTTTTTCTCCAGCTGGTGTAAGAAGATAATCTTGATCAAGGAATGATGAAAGAGAGAAGGGATTTGCCGAGGTGGAGCTTTCTTTTGGATAGTAGAAGCCATTTTCTCTATGCTTTTGGACAAAAAGTATGGAAGGTTTAGTTGCCTGCTTCTGGTAAAATGCATCAACAAGCGGACATGATAGGCATAAATTTGGTTAAACCTCCCTTCACAAGTGAAATACCTCATTATGGCTTTCGTCAACGGAGCATAACTGTCAAGAAGATAGGAAAAAGGAAAAATAGAAGTGATGGTTTCCCTATGTTCAGGCTTGATAAAAGGTTTATAATCCTCTAGATCAAGATGAGCTTGTTTAAACCACTTTTCACCATGATACGGGATCTTGGTAGCCTTGGATACATACCTTGGGGAGATTTTGAAATCAAGACCCGCTAACTGGAAGTGTTTGTCCTTGAATCTCAAAGCGCACAAATGTGTAAGTGGTGAAAAACTCTTGACTTCTTCTATCCTCTGGCAGAAATCAAGACAACCTACTTCATGGAAATTGAAAAGCACTGATGGGTGAGCATTGATTTCTTCTATGGAGGTAGGCTCATATCTCTTATGTGGACCGCTCCTGTGATCTCGCTTTGGAGGCATTCTGACTTTGACCAAACTTTGGAAGAGGCAAACTGCCTTCACTGTATGAAAAATGTTATGCTGGATTGAAACTAGTCACTAGACTGTTTGGACAGTTTAGACAATGTGGTTTGGATGAAATGCAACAATTTTTCTTTGAATAAACCACCTCTGCACTCTTTAAAAAAAATAGCCCTTCACCTCTGGATGCACTTCAGCCAGGCAAACTTTCTAATATGGTACCCTGTGTGAAGATGGGACAAACTCCTGTGTCAATTTCCTGTATAGAGTGTTAAGAAATCATAGCCACATCTCTGTCTTCAATGTAAAACTGCAATCATCAACCACCTGTCCTTTAGAAGTAGCCCTATTCACCTTTAGAGTATCTCTGTCAACAATTTCTCTGCCTGATAAAATATGGTTTCTAGAAAAGGCAGACCCAAGTTAGGTGTAAAAACAATGCACAGTGCTTTAGGAAACACACCCTTTCACTTGTGAAGTTTAAGAAATCAAACACCACTTTTGTATCTCTGCCTCTAAAGTTAAATTCCCATCAACGAACTCTGCCCTTCAGTGTACTGTTCATCCTTAGAATCTCTTTGTCAATCAACTTTTCAAAATGATACAATATGGTGAAAAAAAGAGGGCAGACCTAGGTTAGATGAAAAATCAATACACAGTGCTTTATGAAGGACACTTTTTCTTGTGAAGTTAAAAGATCAACCATCACCTGTGTACCTCTGCCTCCAATGTTTAAATTTAACCACCAACAACTCTGTCCTTCAATATGTTGTTCACCTTTGGAAACTCTTTGCCAACAAACTTACAGTAGTGAAATACAGTGAAATAGGGGCAGATTGCTAGAAGGGGCTTGTTGTGATAAGTGTTTTGATAACCCTGTTCTTCAGAAATGACCTTCCTCTTGAAAAATATCACAAACAACAACTCTTCAAAATGACACCATATAGTGAAAGAAAGGCAGAACTAGGTTAGGTGACATATCAGTGCACCATGCTTTTTAGGAAACACACCCTTTGCTTGTGAGTTCAAGAGATCTACCAATACATCTATACCTCTGTCTCCAATGTTAGAGTTCAACCATCAACAACCTCTGCCCCTCAGTGTTCTGTTCACCTTTGAAAATCTCTGTCAACAACTCTTCACAGTAGTGACAAAATACAGTGAAAAAAGGGGGGCAGTTTGCTGAAGGTGTGCTTGTGAGAAACTGCCAACAATCACTCTGTTCTTGAAATCTTTGATATCAACCAACACACCTAGCTCCTAGTTCAAGGAGGCTTTCAAACATTTAACAATTCTGTCCTGTACAGGTGTGCCTACTTTCCACCGTTTGCATCTCAAGCAAACTACCCACATATGCTTAGACTGTCAACTACAGTATTGGAGCAAAAACTGACAGAGTTTTTAGAAGACTGTAGAGCTTTTAGACAGGGGTTGTATGACTTTTCTCTCTTTAAAACAATAAATGATCCCTTATAAGTGCGGCCCTCTGGTGATATTGTGAAAACCTCTGCTAGGATGAATAACACTTGCCAAATAGGTTTTGAACAACATAAAACAGTCAAACAACAGTTTTCCCTTGTAGCCTCGAGGTGGCTTTGAATAACACGTCAAAATGTATGAGAAATACCTCTAAGATTGATGAAAAACCCTTGTGCAGGGCCGGAGCAGCATTACAAACCTTTAAAACCTGTGCGGCACTCCTTTGACACCAGCACGTCGCTCATACAATGCTTGTCGGGTCGGCCTGTCGGGTGGTCGGGCGGCCTTGTACAGGCGCGTCGCGCCAACGTACAGGCACGTCACGCCGACAAAGGTGGCCTGCGTAAATTTTCGCCCAGGCACGTCGCGCAAAAACCCAGGCACGTCGCGCGGTGCAAAAACGTGAAGACTATGTTATTTCGACCAGAATCCTTCTTGTTTGATGCTATGGAGGCGCGGGCTCTATTTCAACCTTTGAAAATGACATTCTTACTTTGATGCTTCAAACTTATATCCTTTTCAAAAAACACCCCAACGGTCACTTCATTTTAAAAGGTAAAACGGAACTTTGGTTTGGTATTTTGCAGAGTTTTTTGTTTTGAAAAAACCTTTGATTCTCTTAACTTCGGTATGCTCAAAACTTACTTTGGAGAGCTGCCATACCTTTGAACACGTGTATATCATGGACTTTAGCACAGGTGTTAGAAGGGGGACCTCCAGCTTTGTCCTTTGAATGATGAGAGAGATGTATTTGTTCCAAACTCAAAAACTAACAATTTATCAAACTACTTCTTTGTCCACTTATAACATTGTATACCTATTCATCATGCATTCTATAGCTCAACCTTGGCCACTGTTTTACTTTCTCAGTGATAATCCAGAGAAAATTAATCAGAATGTGTCAAAGAGCACTTTGACCAACCTTGGCGATTGTCGTGTTATTCAACATGAGATGGCCTGTGTCCTTCCGATGGATTTGATAATTTCTGCTTCCAGGTGATTCACAAGCTTCTCTCTGGACTGTAAGTGCACTCTTTTGATGACATGTTTTCATACTGTACTTCTATGTTTACTCAAAAGGAGTTTCTTTAGGCTTCTGGGCAAGGGATAGTGGAGTACTGTTTTAATCATTGCCTTTAAAGAAACTGCTCCTTGTGGTATAAATGCATGCATATGTTCAATATTTTCTCTTTTCCACTACAGGTACAGTCTGACAGACAACTCTTTGAAAAGGGAAATCAATACCTTTGCATCATAACAGTAACACTTATCTGTGCAATGACTTCTATTCAATTTCTTTGTATCCTTCCATTGTACCTTTTAGACCCATCAGTTTTCAACAACCTGCAATGGCTTTGGCCATCTGCTCATATATGGAGGAGGCTCTTCATCAGGTAAGGTATCTGAAGGTTTTTTGACAACTCTGTTTGACACAGCTTTTCTCTGGATGTGATGGTAAGTGAACCTCTTGAAAAACATCAATATTAGCATCTCTTCTTGCAAGCATCACTGTGTTTCAGCAAAAACCCTAGCCAAAGTAACACTGTCTCCCTGCACTGTTCTAGGGGTGACTGAGATATTTATCATTTGGCTTGGTCATCTCATGACAGATTACTTGTCAAATCATCTTTGTGACTTATGGAGGTTAGTGCATTTTGAGAAACCAAGAACTTTGTTTCTGCCTGGGTAATGGCAGTTGTTGTCAGCATCTGTTCTATTTGATCTTGTGGATAAGCAGGGTACTTATGATTTGGAATTTTCACCAATGACATGCCTTTCTTCATTTCAACAATTTACATGATTTGAAAGCTTCAGATGACCTCCTTTATCAGACCAGACTCTTTTTCCTAGCATATTCCAAACTCTGTTCCTGTTATGACCATTACTCAAATTCATAAAACCTGGAGATATTGTTTCACTGTTCAATACAAAGCAAACCTGGACCTTTGCAATCTTCCAAGTCAATATTGGCCAGCGCCCTCTGCTTGTGGATGAAGGAGGCGCCCTAACCCTCTGCTTGTAAATGAAGGAGGTTCTGGGCCATGACAATTTTCCAGTTTGCTGTGACAGTGGTGTCTTTCTTACTGTGATTTTCATGCCGGAAAGAGCTGTAAAGTCTGGATGAGTAGCTTTCTGTTTTGCAGGCATATCTCAGGCTCAAGTTACATTTAGAAGCAGCTGTTCCTCTAACTGTAAATTCAAGCATTTACTCCATGAGATGAAATTATATTTTCTGCCTTTGTAGAAACCATAGAACACTGTGAAAAACCTAATAGTCAGCTTGAGATTGGGGTTTATGCAGTGCTGAGATCTAGGGGATATGAGTGGCGCGAATTAGGGCTGTTTGTCAATTTCATTTGCAAAGTAAGAGGTCAGTCATGGTAGGTCTGTTGCAGATGGAGGCTTTTTGGCTTTTTGATGATTGCCAAGGGTGAAATGTCTTAAAGCGCCACTTCCTAACATAGGGGATACTCTTGAAACAAATGTGGATTTGCCTTTTAAAGCTGATGGGCAGACTAATAAGGCTGAAGCTAGATAGGATTGTGATAATGAGGTTCTGATTTTGGCATGGGCGAACTGAAAAGGTAGAAAGGCGAAAAAAGTTCTTAGGAGGGTTTTCTGGATGACATATTGACATGAGGAAATCAGTTTCTAGTATGACCTATGGGAATTGCACAAATCCCAATACCAATTAGAACAGCCCGATGCGTTGTATCACCTACAATGCACTCGATGTCGTTTTAGACCTTTACAACCCAGTGCATGCACCTTCGACCGCCCTGAGCCAACCGTCTAGATGACCCACACCGGTGCGTTGACACCTGAGTAACGCACCAATGAAAAAAACATCCATAATAACCTTCGGCTGCCTAGTTCTTTTAGTTGTGTTGAAATTCCAGTAGAAGCTCGGACAAAACCTATGTTACCGAAAACGGGTGTTGTAGAAAATGTTTGTTTTGACAATTTTGGCCAATTTTATAACACTAAAATCCTCTTTTATAACCTCTGCTAGAAAATATTTTCATTTTAGTTTTTGTTTGGGCTCTTGTCTATCTCACATAACTCAGAAGTAACCTCAGTAAGGAGGTAAATATTAGGGCCTTCTAGTTTCAGTCTTGATCTGGATCTATACCTCATATAGTTCGGAAGTGCCTTTCTCTTGAAAGGTGTCACGTATAAGATGCATAAATAAGTCTAACGAAGGAACCCAAGGAGGTTGTGAAGCATACTGTTTGGAATAGAAAAGTTAGAGATGAAATTTTCTAGTACTAGTGTAGAAGCAGTGCAGAAAGGAAAATCAACATAAGGAGAAAATAAGAGTAGTGACAAGGGTCTTGGAGTCATATTGGTGTCAAGGATATTTTTCATGTTCATGGTACTCATCAGTTGAAGATCTATAAGAAGAATTACTTTCGGGTTTTCCTCTCCAAGGGAGAGGTTTTGGCCCTGCCTTGAAGAGCCTAAACTTTGTGTCTCTTGTGTTTTGATAATTGAAATGATGAAATAAATAATAAGTTAATGATGATAATATCTAAGTAAAATAAGAATAACAAGTATAACACAAGTTGTTATCAAGTAAGTTTGGTCCTCAGAAGAAAATAAGAAACACGGATAAGATACGATGTTATCAATGTAATGGAATTGGTCACTATAAAAAGGATTGTCCCAAATCTAATAAGGAAAAGAGGAAAAATGAAGAAGCCCATATCGTCGAAGAAATTAAAGAAATAGATTCAAAGAAACCTAAGAAATAAGAAGTGAAATATCTCTATTATGATTGAGATCATCTTCCTCTTTAAGAGGTATCTGTTGGTTGTAAATTAGTATGTTAGGAAGCATTGTATATTATATATATACATCACTTTAAAATTTACATCATGATGGAAGCATTGGAGGAGGATCACTAGTCATAGGAGGATGTCTGTAACACATTTATGTGACAACTATGATATGAGATAAGTGGCTCTTGGGAACCTCAATGAAAAACAACATTTATAGAAGGAATTCATCAAGATCAAGGGTAATCATTCAATAATATATATGGAAATAGGTGCTCACATTTTCTAATGGAATCCTATTTGAATTCACTAGTTAGAAATAAAGAAAAAGGTTTCATTGAGAATTATAAATTGCAGAATTCTGGGATTAGGATATGATGACATATTGACGAAGTAGGTCAAGAGAATGAAAAATTTTCATTCTAAGTAAAAATATTGTAGGATGAATCAAAAGGAAAATATATAAGGTACATGTATATTTATGCTTACATTGGATGCTATGAAGTCATGTCATATTGTTGTAGGTAGTGTACTTATATCTTTAGAAGCGTGATCAAAGGAAAATAGAATTTCCTCCGATGCACATGTTTCCAAAAGGAATGATCCACACCAGATGAAATCAAAATAATATGAGGTGGTTGTAAAATATTAAGGAATTTCACACTGAAGCTCCTCAGAATAATATTAAACTGTGCGATGAAATAAGGAAGAGATCGTGAGAAGTGCAACCATGATAAAAAGAAGTCAACATCTACGGAAGCCAAGAAGACTTGACTAGAAAATCTCCTTGGAAGATATTGAGACTCTGATAGATGTCTAAAAAATATGGAGACCCTTGATGATACAGATCTTTAGGAGATGTTTCAATCTGTAACAAAGGATGTAGATGCTTACAAGAATGTCATGGTGAAATATCATCACTAAGGTAACTTTTGATTTAAAAGTTATATTTAGAATTAATTAATATCTAATGAGAATATGCAGGGATGCCAAAGGTAATTATATGTCTTCCATAGGTTTACAACCATATGACAGGATGAAATATCCTTGGAAGAATTATGGTTCGAAGAAAAGAAACATGGCATGAAGCTAGACCAAATGAGAAGGTTTATGGATCAATTTCTAATAGAAGACATGAATCTTGGATGAAACTGATGGATTATCTGTGCCCTATGAAGAGATCCAAAAGATGAAGAATCCTCAACAAATAAGTTCATGGCATTGAAGAAAGGATTCCCTCATGAGTTGCTGGGCATTTTCATCATTGTTGTTGCAGGTCCTTGATTAAGAGGGAGCCTGGTAATAAGTTTCATACTTGGAAGAAACTTGGTAATTACTAAGCCAATAGGGAGCTTGGGTACATCCCTTGTGTAGGAATGCGTACATTCCTTTGTGGAATATGTCATACCTAGTTAAGAGGGACAGATAGAAATGTCATTGTGGTCTTCACCTGGGAAGAAAAAATGAAGGATTTAGTAATCATTTGGCATCTGATAAGGCATTTAAGATGTATTAGGTCATACAATAAAAGAGTAGTCGTGGAAGGAATAATATATTTGAGGACTGGAAATCCAACAATAAGAATAGTCCTGGTGAACATATCCTAAATGAACCCGAGTGGGATATGATCCAAGAGAGGCAATGATGAAGGTGTCTACTCATCATTGGACTCACCATCATTGTAGCTCAAAGATATTGTGGAAACATGGAGTTGTTAGTCAAGGCATTGCACTATGAAAATGATGGTTGATATGATGATATATAGAAGGGATTACCAATCATATTCTTCTTATGAGATTCTTCAAATTGAGAGTGATAATGTACCATTATGAATACCTCCCTAGTTAAGAGGGAGTGTTGAAAAGTGTAACTAGGTTTGGTCTTCATAATGACTTGTAATTATGAATTTATGCAATGAAGAAGACATAGATAATAAAATGTATTTCGTAATACTTGCATCATGGGTTTCATGAGAAAGGAGTTTTTATTATAAGTCAAAGACTTCTTCGTGATGACTTTAAGGTTTTTTCATCTGGCCATAAATGTATAATTTAGAGTCATGTATATGAAGTGTTTTTACACTTGTAAAATAAAATATATTGATGTAAAATGTATACTCCAAGACCTTGTCAATATTCTCCACAAAGTTGGTTTAAGATGTGATGAATATCCTCCTTCGGTGAAGTCGGCCTACCCTCCAATTCATGTCAGCCTAGAAAATAAATGATAATCACTATATAAAGGTGATTTCGGCCTCATTGTAACCGTGTGAATTCAGACAAGTGTGAAATAGAAGTGCGAGATAAAGGGTCTGCATTTGGTGTGAAATAAGGAGACAAGTTCAACGAAGAAATAAAGAATTTCATATATCTCTGTTTGGGTATATTCATCTTGGTCAAAGTCTGAAGAAGAGATCTGAACTGCAATTTGTAGGATAAAGACTATATTGTAAAAGAAAAGGATACAAGGACATGCAAATAAGAGGACTGTAATAACATCAAGAGGGAGAGTAAAGTGCTCTTTGTTTGGGCTCTTGTCTATCTCGCATAACTCAGATGTAACCTCAGCAAGGAGGTCAATATTAGGGTCTTCTATTTTCTATCTTGATCTGGATCTATACCTCATATATTTAAGAAGACTTTCCTTGCTCTTGATAGTTGTCACATATAACATGTATAAATAAGTCTAACGAAGGAAGCTAAGGAGGACGAGAAGCATACTGTTTGGAATTTCCAAGTTAGGGACAAAATTTCTCTAGTATTGGTGCAGAAGCAGTGCATAAAGGAAGATAAACATAAGGAGCAAAGAAGATCAGTGATAAGGGACTTGCAGTCATACTGGTGTCAAGAGTCTTTGTCATGGACAGGTTTTGGCCCTGGATTGAAGAGACTAAACTTTGTGTCTCTTGCGTATTGATAATTGACTTGATGAAATACATAATAAGTTAATGAAGATAAGATATAAGTAAAATAATCATAGCAAGTATAACATAAGTAATTATCAAGTAATATAATTGAATTAAACACTGCCCTATTAAATTCTCAATATAAATAAACTGTGGAAAAGAATTTAGCGATAAATGACAACATGCCCTTGCTCAATTGGCTATCAGTGACATATTTGGAATGGAAAAAATAGACGTAGAAAATCCTGTATGCTTCTGTTCATTCCAATAATTGTCATATTTTTTTGAGACATAAAACCAATCTAGAGGAAATTTAGATTAAATTTCTAGTTAATAAGATGAAGGACATCGTCATTTTCAGAATATGTAGTGATCTTTGTCATTTCTCTCAGTTGCATTTGAAGAGGAAATCTATATCAATCGTTTTTCAATTATTTTCCCTTGTAACGTTTTCATAAGAACTATGTTTCTCTACAACCTACTTACCTACTTAGCATTCAAATGCTCAAGATACTTGTCTATATTTCATATTTTCTTAAACCCACATTATCCTTCCCTTCATCAACTGTGACATCTTCAAATGGAAATAAAGTACAATAAGTTTGTCACTGTGATGCTATTCAAAAACATCAACAAGAAAATGAACATCAAAATATTGAGCTGACCATTATGTATTTTTTTAAAATTCAATGATGAAAGATCAAGTCTAATGGGAGTGAAAAAGGATGGCAAATTATCACTACTAACTATTTTTGGCTACCATCTAATCATAGATCATGTGTAATTTATTAGCAATAAAAATATTGAAAAACATGAGGCTTAACAATTTAATGACAAACAATAGTAACTAGACCATATCAACATCTTATCTATAGGAATACTAGTATTGAAAAACTCAAAACCGTTCCCAATCAATAAATTTGACAAACTCAAAACCATTCTATTAAGCTTCTAAATTCCTTTAGCAAGGCAAGCCTACAAATTCCTCTATGCATGAAGATTGTGATGATTATGAATAAAAATAATGACAAACATGAGGCTAAAAAAATTAATTCAAACAATAATAACTACCAGATCAATATATAAACCAGAAAATGAACCAGGTGTTACTTTTTTTAGTTGAAATTCCTCCTAGAGCTTCCTTCAAGCCTGAAGAGTGTTATCTATAGGAGTAACAACACTATTGAAAAACTCAGAACCATTCCCTATAGATAATCTATTGAGCTTATATTAACTGTCGTGAAACTAAGAAATATTGACAAACATGAGGCTAAACAATTTAAGTCAAATAACAATTTATAAAAATAACTAAACTAGATCAACATCTTAACCGGAGAGATCACTTTTTTAAGTTGAAATTCCTCCTATAACACATAATTTTTTTTATCCAAAACATATATTGATATAATTGAAGACATATAACCAATTCTAGGTCAATTTCAACACACTATCAGTAGTTTTCCAAGTACAAATACAATCATGGTATTGTAAGTGTAAAAACAAGTTATAAAAACAACAATAAATGATATATTTGAAGACATAGAACTAATTCCTTCTGTAGATTTGATTTTTCAAGGATATTTTCAAAAAGGCATGTGCACAAAAATCTCTTAAGTTGCTACTAACATACATGTTGATAATTTCCTGTAATAAAACACAAATATTTTTGGCTTGTATGAAACATAGTTTTCAATTATTCTTATGCAATAATTATGTAGGTATTTTCATCTATGGAAATATTTAATTATGTTTCTCATACAAGGAGAAGTGGCAGGAGAGTGACCAGGGTTACCCAAATGTGATGCCTTTCATCAGATGAGGATGAGACAGGTGATGTGAATGTCAACAATGCTCCAAGAAATGTTGTTGAGGATGACCATGCGACTGGAGCTGATGTTTTCACAGCATCACCCATAGAGCCACCGGTCCAAGGGGAAAGTTCAACTAAAAATATCAACGCTATAATAGGTTGGAAAAAATAAGAAATGTTAGTTATAATTTATGACATAAACTTTAACGGATATTCAGTTCGGGCATCTGCAAAAACAACATGGTATTTCTCCCTCATCAATACATTATTGGATAAACAGGCTCACTCATACAAAACGTAGAGGGCCTCTTACAGTTATGACTAAAGAGGAGGAGGCTGAGGTGGTTGAGTGGTGTAAAGAAATGTCCCAATTTGTACATGGGCTAGAGATGATACAAATCAAGTCCACAGTTGCTCAAATTTGTCAAGGGAGGCCAAACCCATTCAAATATGGGTTTCCTGGTAAATCATGGTGGTTTGGGTTAAAAAAAAGGCATCCATACCTTGTATTGCATACAAATGAGGGCCTTGATAGAGACACAACATTAAATTTGTGCCCTGCAGTTGTATGTAAATTCTATGACACTCTTTATAGTGCATACGATAAACATTTATATGGTTCAGACCATATATGGAACTGTAATGAAACAAGTTTACAGGCAGGAAGGAATTGTGGCATCTGGCTAATTTCCAAAAGAGAGAGCTGAAACGTGCCAAAGATTTTTCCTAAGAGCAGGGAGTGGATAACTATTCTATTTTGTGTCAATGCAATTAGTGCTTCAATCCTAGGATTTTATCTATTCAAAGGTAAAAATCAATTAAAACATTATATACAAAACTGTGAACTAGGTGCATGCATGGCTGCACATCCCCATGCATTGATGAATAAATATATATTTTTTAAATTAGATTTTTCACTTTGCTGCATGTGTGCCAGGTGGTATCTCACCTAATAAAAAAAACTTATTAATATGAGATGGTCGTGGAAGCCACATTGAACAATTGAGGAATCAAACAATTTGGGTGTTAGCATGAATCTTCATTGCAAGTGTGCAAAAAAAGAGCACTTTAGATGTGCATAAAAAAAATCCTAATAGAAAATATGGCTGCCAATATCTTTAGATTTGCAATTAGGTGACCAAGATAAATGCTGCAAAAATCTAGATCTATGCATTAAAAGACATTAAGCAGTAAATAAAAACAAGAATTGCTCTATGCATCCAATAGACAAGACAAGAATATGTTGAATTAATTTTATATTAATGGCACCTAGGAGGAAAACATAGAAGGATGTTACCAGTTCTCCTCAATGGGATGGGTTCTTGTAAGTCCTCAGCACTTCAGATCTAAAATTCCTCTCTCTTGATGGTGTAGAAAACCCAGACAAAAATGGAACTCAAAGGGAGTTCACAAGAAAAAAGATAGAAAAATATGACAATGATGGTGGATCAAAGTCAGACCAAAAGTATAGATCCAGAGTGATCTTTAGGCAACAAAAGGTAGTGAATGAATGGAAAAACCCTTCTATTTATAACAAAATATTAAGTTAGTCTAGATATTGGTGCATAATTAAAATATTATTAACCAAATATAGATCCAACTTTTATGGAATATTTTATTATATTTGTTGGAGGGAAAAAGAATTTGACTTGGGTCAAATCCCTTTATTTGTAAATAATAAATAAATAAATGATTTATTTATTGTTTTAAGGATGTGGTTGAGTAATAATTAAATAAATAATGATTTATTCAATTATTTATAAATGATTTAGTCAAATTTAACAAGGAATATTATTTAAATAAGGTTTAAATAATTATTCCTAGAAAATAATAAGATAAATAATGATTTGTCTAATTAATTTTCTTGTTTTGGGTTAAATATGACCAGGAATATTAATTAAATTGTTGTTTAACTAATTATTCCTTAAGGAAAATCAAACAAATGTAGATTTACTTAATATTTCCTCATGGGGTTTCCTGTTTAGACCATAAACAACTTAATAAAGGTGGTTTAATAAGTTATTTTTCATAGTGAAAGAAATTTTACTTCAGGTAAAATTGGTCTTACATGGTGTACTTAGGTCCATCTAATAGTAACAGTTTAGATGACCAAAAAATGGTGTAACAGATTTCCCCCCAATGTGCAAGGGTTAGGAGCTAATCGTATGACCGAAGTACATTGTAAGAACTCAATCAATAGACATCAAAGGGGAAATCATAGAGAGAGAAATATAAGGTAGAACGAAGTGCTAAAGGACTATACCCTGAGGAGGCGAGACTTATAGGTGTGACAAGTCTCTTTTATGAGTGAGTACCTGTGCTATAGGCGGCGGGGGAGGCATACCTATGCCTGCCGAGACAAAGTACAAAGAATAGTGCGTCCAGTAAACAAGGGATTGAACAATATATTACATGCTGGCATAAAAATGAACCAGGTAAAAACACGATAATGAATCCCACATACATACTGTGCTTGGGATAACATCCAGGAATTATACAATAATATCTGAGTACATGAGATACAAATACAACCCAAATGCCCCTGTAAATAGGAAAGGGCTCTGAAAATCTGACTGATACATGCAAACAAAAAGGCGATGAAAGTGGCTAAGGCCGACATCATCAAATCTATGAAGCTGCATGAAAGGCTGTAATGAAGAGGTCATCCGGGCATGTGGGGGGATACCTGTAGGGCCACCCCCTCATGAGGGCTGAAACATCTCACACACACCCGAGAATCACCGGTATCATCTGCTGCATCACTGAACCATCAAGTAAACAGATCTTGATCATGTTGAAAGGAGCTGGAGCTAAGAAACAATCAAGTCAAAGGGAAATAAGGAGTCACTTTGCCTGATTCGAGGCACCGAAAAAGAGTGGAAGATGGAACCAAGGTACACTGCCCTCTAGAATTGTCTTCTGGAATGAATGATCTGATGTTGACAGAAGGAGGTCCGCCATATGTGAGGCAATGAGTAATCCTAA
This sequence comes from Pinus albicaulis, assembly GCA_034641835.2. Taxonomy (NCBI): domain Eukaryota; kingdom Viridiplantae; phylum Streptophyta; class Pinopsida; order Pinales; family Pinaceae; genus Pinus; species Pinus albicaulis. The sequence goes on from JAXQQM020075056.1 coordinate 101,701, forward strand.
ACTAAGGAACGAGATAAAATAGTAGAGCGACTGACGTAATGACACCAGGGATGATGATGAAATGGGGGGTACTGAGTAGTGGATGGACGACTTCCCTTGTTAGAGCATAAAGGGCATGGATGACCTAGCAGCGACTAACACAATATCATAAGGGATAGGGGATATTATGACTAAAGACCATAATGTGCGACATGAGAGAGGAATCAAGCAATGAAGGATGGAGGACTATAGCAGGATACAAATGGACTTGGGATAGACTCCATGGATGCAATGAAAATTCAACTCAGATACTCTGAAAAAGGGTGACTCGATGATGCTACCACATAGAAAAGGTCCAGTGGGGACCATAAAAACATGAGTTCAAGATGGTAACTCACGACAAAAATTGACACGAGAATGGACAAGTATGAAGGAAAAATGGTAACCCAAGTATAAGTGTTGCAAGTGAAGAAATTCAATTTTGAGGAGTGGTGAAGTGACCCTTCTTGGAAAAAATGTGTCGTGGTGAAGTATCAAATCGCAAAAAACTAACAGATACCCATTTGAGGGCTCAGTGAGAGCTTTCCAATGGTACAGATGGTTTGTCAAACTAAGTTACGGTTTGGCCACATCGGGCGAAATAAAAATCTGGGGTTTCTCTTTTAATAAGGCATTTTCCTTCCAAATTCACTCATTTACAGGTGTAGATGTGGTGAATGTAGAGAGGAGAGAAGGCCCTAAATCTTGCGGTGATGGTAGCGAAAAAACCGATTGTTGGAATCGAGATTCATCAGTTGCAGGTAAGAGGCCTAACCCTACTCTTTTAATTGAGGGAATAAAAAGTTTAGTTTAGGCACCCAGAGCTCATGAATAGGCCAGGTTGGCCTTTTTGGGGTCTGTTTTGTGACCTGGGTAGCAGGTACTAGGAAGAAAACTGCGACCTGTCACAGGAAATGACCTGAAAGTTGCGACTTATCAAAGAAAGGGGGTTTCAGCATTGTTTTTGGCTGAGATCTAGGATTTTTATGGTTGAGGGGCATGGGTGCCCCCAAGCATGTTATGGTCATGAAAAAATGTATTTAGACTAGGGGAATCTAAACACATTTAAATGATGCGGTGCGCCATTTGTTTTCGGTATGGTTATGCAGTTAGAGAAAGGGAATGGAGGATTACCAATCTCTTTTGGTACTGCATATATGAAGAAAATGGAATATGTTTCTTGGTTGGCATACATGGTGTCACTATCCCAAAGAGTGGATTTGGAGATAGTGAACTGGTGCTCTCATAGAAAGCCCACAGGTTGGTCAACAACAATGTCTAGGGGACTGGGTTGTTGATGTAAGAAGAAGGAATGATGAGTGGTATCATCCCTAGAGTGATCTAAAGTGATATGGAACTCTAGAGGTTCTTCTAAATGGGGAATAATAATGGTACTAGAGTCAACATGACTAGATACACTAGGAGAGTTGTGGATAATTTTTTCTCCTGGACTCTCAAATATGGGTTCCCCCTTACCAAAAAATTGGGTGCCAATGTAATGGCCACAAGGTGTATGTGGTTTGAATGCATGAGTTCGATGTAAGGGGGGATAGATAAAGTCACGGGTGGTAAATGCTTCCATAATGTTGTCATCGTAATAGAATATGGGGTGACTGGTGGAAGAAAGACCACCTGACGTGACAAAACTACCTAACTCATCATCATGAGAAGAGAGGTTCACATGTGCTTCATCATGGGGGGTGATGAAAGAAAAAGCAGATAATGGATCCACTGATGTTGAGCCCAAGGTGATCGCTGAAGGGAGGTCGAGCAAAATAGAAGGGGAAGTCTTAGAGGGAGCTTCCACCGTGGATTTCATGAATGATGATAGGTAGTGGAAAGTGGCCGAAGACTCTTTCATTTTGAAATCTAGAGGGGGAATGTCTATGGGAGTCGATATGTCCTCTGGTTCTGCTGAAGCAAAACACTCAAATAAGTGACCGGTGGATTTGTTGCGCTTGGCCTCAAATTGGAGAATTGCCGCTAGAGAGGTGCGGAAGTCCTTGAGGCGGGGACAAAGGTGGGTATAATGGATATGGAGATCACACAAAGCATAGGGGTGGTTGGTGTGAATAGTCTTGGGGTTCTTGGCTGTAGTCGAGGAAGGAACAGAGGTTTCCAGGACTGTAGACTCAGGGAACACAACATTAACCATGGGCTTGAGATGAGGCACCTCCGGACAAGTATGGGTGGCATGACTGACAACATCACACAAAGCACACTGGATGGTATGCTTTGGAGGCCGAGGAGGGGCAAGGTTTGTTAGGGTAGACTTGTCTTTTGATGCCCTCTTGCGAGCTTTGCCCTTCTTACCCAAAGCTATTGCAACAGGAGGAGGTTCCTGTTAAGGTGGTTGAGGCACTATAGCAACGGAAGAATTCATAGGGCCCGGTTGAACTGGGGTCAAAGCAATATAAATTTTGGGTTGACCAGGCAGGGTAGCGGCTGGGGGATCAAGGTACCAGATGGGAATCCCCAGAGTCAAGTTAGGAAGATATAGGGTAGACATGATAGGTACCGAGTACACTCCAGGAGGGGGAGCTAGGAATGGTATCTGACTAGAGGAGTAATGGCCAGGCGGGACGGCTCCAAGATGGTTAAGGCCTGCAGGAACTGTTCTAGGAGGGTAGTAAGGCTTATGGACACTAGTTGTAGGTAAAGGGCCAGGAGGAGGGGGTCCAAAAGGCTAAATCGAAGGGCTAGGAGTAGGCTACAGAGGGCGAGGCTGCTGAATAGCCGAATCAAGCCGCTTGAGGGAAGCCCGAGAAGATTGTATCATGCAAACATTCGATAAGCTGGTGTCAGAGACAGGAGGAGGAAGACTAGGGAATGGAACAATCAAAGATGAATCTTTGTAAACTATGGGTGAAACACTGCTCAAAGGATTGATGGTTTGCTTATTGGCCACCGAAGATATGATGGACTTAGGGGAGGTCTGAGACTTCGGTTTTTAATATGTCAATTGGTCAATGGCGACTATCTTTTTGTTATGAGGGAAGGACATCTTGTGGTGAACTGTAGATGGGACAACAGACATCGCATAAGTGTAGCTACGACCCAATAGAATGTTGTAATATAAGGGGACATCAATGACTTCTACGTCAACGCAAACAGTCTTTCCTACAAGAGTAATAGGAAAATTATGGAATAGGCCAATGGGATGGGAGGTGTGGCCATCTCACGCTCGAATAGTGATCATGGAAGGAGCCGACTCATGTGATCTAAGTTTCTTCCAAACCGAAGCGGACATCACACAGGTGGATGTCCCCTCATCAATGATACACTAAGAAATGTTGGTGTTCCGGATCTTGACTAGGATTTGGAAAGCAACAGAAGCAGGGAGAGGAGGATGTTCTGATTGGTGAACATAAAAAACAATCAATAGATCATCTGAAGGATCTATAGTGCCCATGGCAGATAGTATATATTTTTGTTGTAAAGGGCACGACTAAAGGAGTTCCAGCATTGAGATGGTAGCAGAAGATTGCGCCAAATCATCTACTATACTATACATATGCGCAGCTTTTCTAGAAGCAGCATTTTGGTGTAATGTTCCCTTAGGGATTTTGGTATGAACCTCCACCTTAGGCTGAGGGATATGAAAAGGACCATTAGTGTCAAAAGAGACTCTGTAGAACCTAAAGAAGGGGGCGCGGGGACAGATGTAGCGGGAGGCTTGTTGTACTGACAGGACCGAGTTTGAAAGTTGAGGTCTACGGTTATAGGTTGGTCAAAGTTCATCATGAGAATTTGGTAATCAAAGGTACCAGATGGAGGAGTTTGAGTGGACACCTGACCTTTAGGTGGTTGGGTAGCCACGAATCCTTACTGAGGGAAAGGATTAGTAAACATAGCCGGCTGACTAGGCGCAACACTGGGAGGGATGGAAGGGGAGGCTTGCTGTCCTCGTAATGTTTCTTGATACTCCCACATCTACTTCATATGTGGTAAAAGAGGACAATCGTGCGTGTAATGACCATAAACACCACAACCAGAACAAGGCTTGTTCATGTGAACATGCCTGTCCTTCTTGGGATGAGTGCCCTGTTGCTGGTGAGTAGTGTTAGGTGCATTATTTTGAAAATTAGGTACAGTATTACTGGAGGCAGATTGATTTTGAGTGCCTTTCCTCTTCTTTTTGGAAGGAGGAGGATTAGTCGCGCCCTGTTGTGCATACACCTGCCCCTGAGGGTGTGGTGGCTGTTGTTTCAGGGGTTGAGAAGGAAAGGGAGGGGGAGGTGCTAATGCTGGAGGAGATGTAGCACCAGGCTGTGGATACAGATAATAAGGAGGTTGGATAACATTGTGGTAAACAGGAGGTTCGGAAAAAGGAGGAGGCATGCCATATCTTGGATACATGCTACCGGGAGGGGAAAAGTGCAAGAGGTGCTATCCCCCCTTGAGGAAAACCATAGCCCATGGAAGGCTGAGCATATGAATGAGAGAGAGATCCAACGATATCGTCGGCGACATGAGATTCCCTTGGTGCATTGGCACCACTAGGTCTAGGAAAATCAGGTAGAACGGTATAAACATAACTTGATTGAGCGTAGATCAGGTCATATTTTAACGCAATTTGGAGAGCGAATTCTTTGGTTTGAGGGAAATGCGATGCGACATCCTTGCTGATAACATGCAAGAGAGATCTAAGGAACCAGTCCATGTAGACACGGTCTTCGAAGGTAGGGGCTCGACATAAGCTCTTTCTTCTCCGCCATTCCTGGACATGATTGGATAGGTGGGTCGTAGACGATTGACAGAAAGAAGTCAGAAGTTCAGTACCAGTGTCATAACGAAGGGGAAGCTGAAAATAAGATAGAAAATCCCAGGCAAGAGTCGCAAAGGTGGTATGAGAGGATGAGGCCTGATCAACATATCACATAGAAGCTTCACCAGTAATCGTACATTGGAACAACCAAAGACAGACATAGTCATCGGTAATGGAGTTAGATGAACACCACATGTGGAAATATCGAACATGATTTGTAGGATCTTCTCCAGCAAGGCCTTCAAACTCGGGGATGTCAGAAGGGAGCTTGGTTGGCATAGTAGGCCAACTAGCATCATGGTGTATAGGGTAATTGATTAACTGGTTAAAATCGGGAAGAATGAGGCTTGCCATATAGGGGAGAAAGGGCGCAGCTGAGGTAGTTCCAATTGCGATCCCACTAGTGGTATTCCCAGCATTAGGGCTAGGGCTACCACCAGTGTTAGGTCCTGAACCAGACATGGTGAAGGGAAAAGGGGGAGAACTGGGGGTAGAACTAGAAGGGGAACCCAATGAACCAAAAGATGAGTCAGAGTGCAGACTCGGTGGAGGACTAACTCGAAACTCGAATCCTACGTGGAGGAGTAAGTCTTCCTACCATAAACTGAGGATGAAGGCCAAGAAGTCTCCGGGATAAATGCCTTGGTGGCGCAATGGTGAAGGCACAAACATGGCACAAAGGGAAGAGAGACCAACAAGGTTGAAGAGGTGCAGGATCAATTGATTACAATGTCGAAAAAAGGGCAGAGAGGAGTAGGATCAATGATTTCAATGTTTAAAATATTTGATTGGAAGTGTTAACCAAGATCTTCTTCACTTAGGGTGTGTGTGTTAAGTGTGTAAATTTTAATTTTTAAATCCAGACGTTTGTAGAGAAAAAGAAAAAGTGTGTTGGATAACTGTAAATAAACCTGCAGATAACAATATATGAAACTGAAATAACATACAATAAACAGCTAATAATGCAATAATCTAAACCCAAGGAGGTAGGCCTCTCAACAAGTTTTCTGTAGGTGGGAACAAATGTAGTCAAAACACACCAAAATAGCCAATAGATCTAAGGTCGAGAGGGACAGGGATCTAAAGTTTAGATCTGTTGGAAATAGGTGCAGAAAAACAATAAAAAATCAGAGGAAAAATTGTTGTAAATGAGGTGGCAAAAGGCTATAACCTGGAGGGAAGCAGAGGGGACCCTAGAGGAAAACCAAAACAAAACTAAAAGGAGGAGATTTGGATGGATAAATAGCCAATATGAAGTGGATATGAAGGTAAGGTATTAGATCTGAAAAAAGGCTGAACACTTTGAAATTTCAGACAACTTGCAGCAGCTAAGACTCTTCCATAAAAGGTGGAGGGTACTGAAGCCCTAGAGGGCTAGGTTCCCACTTAGATGAGTAAAATAGAACAATTACAGGTCCAAAATGGGCAGAGACGGAGGTCAGAAAACCCTGAATAGAGGCCCAGACAAACAAAGAAAACTTTCATAGAAACTCCCGCAAAAATTCTAGGTTGTAGTTTATGACCTGATTTCTATAGAGGTTGCAGGTTTAGGCCTGTTTTCTGCGCCCTAGAGGTTCAGGTCGCAGGTTTTGGCCCAAAAAGTGTGACCTACACTTCTGGCGCTCTCGGGAGCAGGTTTCAAAAGAATGTGTCATCTCAGCTGTGGCTGATGCCTGTCACCTACACAATAGGTCCAAAAACACACAGAAGTTAGAATTTTCAATGTTTTAGGGCTTTATAGGTTTAAAAAAACATTAAGAAAAGAAAAAAAAGAAGTTGAAGAGAAATCATAGGGTTTGAAGCAGCTGGAAATGCAGGGATCTGAAAAACGACAGTGGTCGTAATCATAAACCCGTGTGGAGTCGCCAGTTGTTAGCATGAATATTAATCGCAAGTGTACAAAAAAATGCCACTTTAGCTGTGCATAAAAAACAGCCCTAACAGCAAAGATGGTTGCCAATATCTTTAGATCTGCAATTAGGTGACCAAGATAAATTCTACAAAAATCTAGATCTATGCATTAAAATACATTAAGCAGTAAATAAAAATAAGAGTTGCTCCATGCATCCAATAGTCAAGACACGAATATGTTGAATGAATTTTGTATTAATGGCACCTGGGAGGAGAACATAGAAGGATGTTACCAGTTCTCCTTAATGGGATGGGTTCTTGTAAGTCCTTAGCAATTTAGATCTAAAATCCCTCTCTCTTGATGGTGTAGAAAACCCAGACAAAAATGGAACTCAAAGGGATCTCACAAGAAAAAAGATATAAAAACATGACAATGATGGTGGATCAAAGTTAGACCAAAAGTATAGATCCAGAGTGATGTTTAGGCAACAAAAGGTAGTGAATGAATGGAATAACCCTTCTATTTATAACAAAATATTGAGTTAGTCTAGATATTGGTGCATAATTAAAATATTATTAACCAACTCAAGATCCAACTTTCATGGAATATTTTATTATATTTGTTGGAGGAAAAAGAATTTGACTTGGGTCAAATCCCTTTATTTGTAAATAATAAATAAATAAATGATTTATTTATTATTTTAATGATGTGATTGAGTAATAATCAAATAAATAATGATTTATTTAATTATTTATAAATGATTTAGTCAAATTTAACAAGGAATATTATTTAAATAAGGTTTAAATAATTATTCCTAGAAAATAATAAGATAAATAATGATTTATCTAATTAATTTTCCTGTTTTGGGTTAAATATGACCAAGAATATTAATTAAACTGATGTTTAACTAATTATTCCTTCAGGAAAATCAAACAAATGTAGATTTATTTAATATTTCCTCATGGGGTTTCCTATTTAGACCATAAACAACTTAATAAAGGTGGTTTACTAAGCTATTTTTCATAGTGAAAGCAATTTTACTTAGGGTAAAATTAGTCTTACATTGTGTAATTAGATCCATCTAATAGTAACACGTTAGATGACCAAAAAATGGTGTAACATTGGGCATAGAACTGTTAACATTGCCTACTAATAACACTCACAGATTGCAACCCCTTGATGTTAGTGTGTTTGGCACTTTCAAGAACTACTTTAGGTCGGAAGGTGTTGCATGGATGTAAATGAATCCATGGGTTGAGGTGAAAGGTTCGAGCTAGCAGAGCTTGCAAGTAAATATTTTAAAAAGGCTCTAACACCATCCAATATCAAGGCTGAATTTAGGAGGATAGGAATCTAACCACTGAATTATGATGCTCTTATGCATAATACTGGTTGTATCCTGGCATTTCATGTGGGTGTCAGGAAGAAGGGCATGCCCAAACAGGTGTTTAAGTACAAGAAGAAGTAGATAAACATGATGATGTGGTTGCAATTGTATTAGTGGAATTTTGAGGTCTAAAATGGGCCTCCTAAGAAAAATGTTCAACAAAAATAAACTTTATAAGAATCAATAGGATTCAAGATGATGATGTCAACCATGGGGGATGATTCACCATATTTTAAGTAAAAGGGTAAAAAGACTAAAAATAAAAAAATAATATAACTACTTTTTCAACTCGTATTTTCAACTTATCTCCCAAAGTGTTTACTCAAATTTTGAGTGGGAGTACTCGTTGGATGCAAAATTTAATTCATCATCCAAGGAATACCCATTTTGCATACTTTCGATGGACCATGCTACACGAAAAATGAGAAATACATAGAAAAACATGATTTCAATCACGTTTTTCATGTAATTATCATTTTTCATGTAGCAAGACCCATCAAAAGTATGCAACATGGGTACTCCTTGGATGAGGAATTAATTTTGCATCCAACGAGTACTCCCGCTCGAAATGTGAGTAAAAACATTGGGAGATAAGTTGAAAGTATGAGTTCAAAAAAGTAGTTTTATCTTTTTCCCTCTAAAATTTGATGATGTAATCAAATCTTGTTTTATTATTTCCACTATTATTTTATTATTTCCTTAGGAGGCCCATTTTAGACCTCAAAATTTCCCTAATGGTTAAATATGATTTCCCTCTCTCAAGGACGGTTATATGCCAGATGATTGTGATTATGTATTTGAAACAAAGTATAATCATGAACAAATTGATAATAACATGGAGGTCGTTCTACCAACTCAATCACGTGGAACTTATGCTACTGATATTGTTAACACATTGTTGAACATGTAGTTGACAATCAAGATGTAGTTGAAAATGACATTTTTGATATTATTAATGACATTGAAAATGACCAATTGACATTTCCAAGCCAAGTAACCCCACCATCATGGCTGGCAGAAGCCATGATTAATTTGAACGAACATAGTGTCTCAAGAGCCAATGAACAAAGCATGAACATCTGTTCACAACCAGCTGAATTGAACAATGAAATTGTTCATTTTTTTGTGGAAAATATATTAATTGAAGAAGATGAAGCACATAATGAGGCATCATATGAACATAAAAATATAGTTCAATCAATTTTCACAGATACTGAAAGGAAAGTGCCAAGAAATGACATGCAGGTCGTGGGGGGTGGGGTGGAGAAGTTACTTGGTCAATTCCTAAAGCTACCAGTAGAGAGAGCGTCAATGAAAAAAGAGCAAGAAACACATGGTAGTCTTCGTTTGGGCTGAAGTTCATAGTTACACACCTTAGAATACTATATGAACCTATTAGTTGAGTTTGAAAAAAAGAAATTTGAAATTCAAGAATTAAAATAGAAAAAGAAGTATCTACACAAGGAGAAGAAGGAAGCAAGGATTGTTGTAGCACAATGTTCGGTAGATGAAAATATTGAAATAGAGAAAGCAAGGCAAGAGAAGGATCAACAAAAACAAATGACAAGACATGAAAAATAAGCAAGAAAGGCTAAAAAAGTGCTTGAAAAGGAAGTCAAGGGATGACATATATGGTTGAAAATGATGCAAGCAAAGTTGATGAAACCAGGATTATGTCAAACACATTGGACAATATTGCAGATAATACACAATTATTCCAAAACCTCATAAATATTCAAGTGTCTCACTATTAAAATGGGGGTTTACCCACTTTCCTTATTCCTACCAGAGGAGGTGTCAATTCAAAGTATGCTCATCAGACACCTCCACTTAATGCAGGGGTTATTAGTGCAAGTGTGAAGTATGGGTACTCAATTCCTCCATGGTTGGAAGGGGAAAATTGAACTCAATCATATGGCAGCAATCAACCACATCCTAATCAACACTTTTTAGGTAGCACAAGCTACTTGGCTCAAGTAGGCAACTAAGGGTTTGGAACTGAAGATTCTCAAGGCGATAAAGAATAGGGGTGTCATATTTTTTTGGTTGTAACCGCATTATGATGTGGATTTTAGTTTTACACAGTGACATGAGAATGTTGTTAGTTTTTTGATATTGTGTGATGGTAGTTTTTCATTAACACATAGGATGACGTCAATAGACACTACATAACTCAGCTAAAAACACATAACAAACAATAAATAGTTTTAAAGTAGCGCCAAGGCACATCTATAGTCTATTATAATGGAGTATTCTAACACAGTGACATGAGAATGCAAATAATAGCTTCCATTATGCCTCCACACACCAAATTATTAACAACACATTTATAACTGAGTTATATTAGAAGACAAAGAGAGTGCATGTGCGGTGAAGCATCAAAAAGCCAAATAATGCATCAACAAGCCAAGGGAATAATTAAATGAACATTTCCCATCCCAAATCATGCCCAAGAAAGTGTCAATCTTGACACATTCTAAATTGGAAAACCAATGCACAAATTAGCTATGAATCAAAATGTAATAACACCTTAAAGCCCAAATCAAAACCCATTCAGAATGAATTTTCCTCCATTGTGTGTTTTTATTTTTTCTAGAACACATAGGATAACATCACTAAACACTACACAAATCAGCTAACATCATAGAATAGATAGTGAAAAGTTTTAAAACAGCACGAAGACACATCTATAGTCTATTATAACGGAGAATTCTTACAAAGTGACATGAAAATGAAAATAATAGCTTCCATTATGCCTCCACACACCAAATTATTAACATCACATTTATAACTAAGTTATCTTAGAAGAAAAAGAGAGTGCATGTGATGTAAAGCATCAACAAGCCAAATAATGTATCAACAGGACAAGAGAATAATTAAATGAACATTTCCCATCCCAAATCAAGCCCAATAAAGTGTCAGTGTTGACAAATTCTAGAATGGAAAATGAATGCACAAATAATCTTTTAATCAAATTGAAATAACCCCTTAAATCCCAAATCAAAACCCAAATCACTAAACACTACATAAGTCAACTAACATAACAGAACAAAGATCCACATATTTACAGAAATGGTCAGCAAATTTATGTTATGGGATAGGCTTGCAAATTACACAAAGGAAATTAGTGTACTGCGTGTATGGTGTATTAAGGATACTTTATTTCACTAATAAGTTATACTAAGGACACTTTTGTGCACTCATGGGTTTTTCAAGAGAAAGTACCAAATGCTTGCTTATGTACTCAAACTCAATCACAAGCAACCCAATTCCCTTGAACTTTGTGAATGGTCTAAATGACAAAATTTTAACACTATCCATTTCGAAATCTACACACAAACTAAGAAACAACCTTCCTCAAACTTAAAGCACATGAATGAAAATATGAACTTGCAATAAATGAATTCCATTTGATATCAATAAAATCATCTCCATTCACAATTCACCAAATAAAATATGTTAATTAAGAAATACATAATGAATTAGGGCATAGAGAGAGAGAGAGAGAGAGATTTATATATATAAAATGTAAATGAAACAACAAGGTTTTACCTAATTCTTGTTACCAACACCTTTGTTTCGCAAGACTAGGTTCCAACACCAAAACCACTTATCAACGTCTCTCAGCGACAAAGTCTCATCCTTAATTTATAAGGGAAATAAAATGAAGATTAAGACACTACAAAGTATCCATGTTTTTGCAAAAAAAATTTTGAGTGGAAGACAAGAAGATGTGCACAAATTTATGGCATATCTCCTTAGAGTCTGCAAACAATGTTTGCATCAAGTTGGAAAAGCCAAAAAATGGTGATTTAGAGGATGACCAAAACGAACCATAAAACATAATTAAAGAAATATTTGGAGGCATATGACTATTTCGCTGAGAGCTCCCTGTGCTTGTGATAAGATTAGAGGAATTAAAATTGGACTATAGTAGAAATGATCTATATTTTTACCTGGAGCCCAAAAATGAAGCCAATAGTATTGAAATTGAGGGGATTTTATAAGGCTAGGAAACCCAATCAATCATAATAATTTACTAAACCCAAACTTCCGAATTTTCATAATAATTATCTATAGAAAGTAACATAACAATACCTGAGTCAAAGGCCCTACTAGAATATATTCGATATAAGAAAAATGCACAGATTTTTAGAAATGATCATAGAAATCCATAGATTTACAGAAATGGTGAGCGAATCTACGAGTTCTCGGGTTGACAACAGCTACATGGAGAAAAATCAACAACAACCATGATTGTCACTAAGAACACAAGTTATGAATTTTCATAATTATTATGTACATAAAGTAACATAAAAATAGTTGAGTCAAAGGCCCCACTGGAACATAGTTGATATAAGAAAAATCCACATATTTATAGAAATGGTCATATAAATCCACATATTTATAGAAATGGACATCGAATTTATGAGTTCTCGGGCCGACAAGGGCTGCATGGAGAAGAAGTAGCAGTAGCCATGATTATTAATGATAACACAAGCACTGTCGAGTGCTTCAAGGCCCACATGTTCTACAGTTATCAGGAATTGGGAGGTCATCAGAATTCCCACAGAAAGAAGCAGAAAATCACAAGGCGAGAGGCAACTAAATTAAACGAGACACAACATCTAAATTAAACAACAAAAAAGAAAAGAAAATTAGCTACCAAAGCTAAATTCCCAACATCAAGTTCAAGTGCTCAAAAACAAAGAGTGGCTGGTTAGGACAAAACCTTAACCTTTAATTTTGAAAAACCAGAAACAAGGAAATTAAACAACAAACAATAAAGCAAAGAAAATTAGCAACCAGAGCTAAATTCCCAACAAGAAGTTCAAGTGTTCAAAATCATAGAGTGGCTGGTATGATTGTGAATCCTACCAGAGAATCGTAAAAGCCACCACCACGTCGCCCCAAATCTCGCCATACCTCTTCAATGCCAGCCATAGAAAATAACTACAACCCACAAAAATATCAGGAAAATTTGCAAAGAAATCGAATAGTCGACCACCAAAGTAGCTCGAATCTCCCACTAGCTCCACAAACCACTGCTGAACCCCCATGAAGTAGAAGGAAAAAACACATGTGCAACCATAAACCCTGAACAAACCTCTGTAAACAACAATTTCTGGTGGGTAGCACAAAGATGGCGGGCCCATAAAACCCCAACCAACATCTACAAATAACAATGCTGGGTGAGCAACGCAACAATGGCAGACCCATAAACCCCAAACCAACTTGTTCAAACAACAATGCTGGTTGAACAACCCAACTATGACGAAGCCATAAACCCCAAACGAACCTCAACGGACAACAATGATGGACCAACAAAACAATAACGACGGACCAAAAAAACAACAATGATGAACCAAGTGAACAAGAATTGGAACTTCACTGGACCATCGTTGGTGGAGTGAAATGGCGAGACACCAGGCCCATACAACATAACAGAAGGCGGAAAAGACACCGCACAAAACATATCGATAGAAACCCTAAACGCTAACATAAGGCAAGTAATAATATATATTACCAACTGCAACAAATGGAAAACAATCATGATAACATGTCGTACAAATAATTTCAGGTGGGCCACGTGGATTTCTGAAATGGAAGGGAGAGCACACAGGTAAGGGCCATGAAAATTTTTGGAGCCAACCATTTGAGAAGGTAATATGGTATCTTTTTATATATTAAGGTTACGAATAATGATAGTTAAGAGTTCCATAATTTTGTTTACAATGACGTGAGATAGTAGTAAAATTGTTGTACAAATTACTTTAATATCTCTAGTTTCTCGTTTGTTTGTGTGAGTAATAAATTCCTAATTACGTGCCATTAGGAGTACCGCTAGCCGGTAACAAGTTGGCATGCTATTTCTATTATAATTGTGGGGAATTTGTTGAAATGCTTGTCAAATAGATTTTATATGTTGCGGGAATTTACCATCTGCTTAATGTTTAGTGTGAGTAGGAATACTGCTAACTGTTATCCTGTTTTCCATTCTGATATCGTGTTTCTGATTGGATGCAGTGATTATCTAATCACAATAGCAACCATTTTTCACATACAATAGAGCAATGATTAGTTATAAAAAGGGTTCGTAAACTATTAGTATTTTTATTAATTATTAATTTGATATGTTTTTAATTGAATATTTTCTATAGCTTTAAAGATTAAATACTTGATTACAATTATAATATTAATAGTTAGTGAATTTTCAGTCAATTCACAATTATAGAAAAAATGATAAAGAATAATATGATTTGTATTATTGTAAGGATATCATGTTTTGTCATATTTTATTGGTACAAAATTATGGCATTACTCATGAATCAATTTTGAGTGGAAAGTTATTGGAATTAATGCTTACATCTTATTTGATAAGTTGATTTGTGATGGTTGATAAATTCTCTCAACCTCTCTATCTAATTTAAGAATAATTTGGATCTTAGAAACTCTATTTAATAAAGTAATCTGAATATAATCATGTGTTTGTTTTTTGATTGCATACACCTTCTATGTGCAATATATGAATACTCTCAAACCATTCTTTATCTTGATATCAGAAGAGCACTAGGCTCATGTTGGGATTGTGCGAGAGGTTATGCAGACAATTGATTGCATCTGTGTGAAGCAATGAAGGGCCGCCATAAGCATTAGAATGGATCATCTCTGGAAGCTTGATGTTGACGACAACTGTAGGATATTGGAGGTTTAGCGCGACGGTGAGGTGGAGGCTACTGTTAGAATAATTTATGAAGTCATTAATTGATGGAAAGATGATAACCGACTGCAAGACAGATGAAAACTAACTGTATTCCTTGCTGGTGATGCATCCTGCCGCGTGCTTCTTCGATTGGCATTTCATAGATTTAGGTATGAGGAACAACAGTATGGGGGATGTCATTGGTGAGAGGTCTGTTTGAGTCAAGATTCAAGCAGTCTATGGATTATAAGAGCTTATAGATCATTGTAGAGAGCAACTGAAGAGTGAAAACAACAATCGTCCGCTTTCACAAATATGTTTCATCTGACTTACGAGGATCCACCATAAAGGAGGAGGGCTCGATTATGAAATCTCTCTGAGGCGTCTCTAAGGGAAGCTAACATCAGTTTCATCTGTAAGATCATGGATGATATTCGGCTCAGAAATAGGAAAATAGGAATGTGGCAATATCTTAGCCCAATCTCGATGTTCCTTGGAATTTCGGCTTCCACGGTGTAGTGCGTAGTTTTGGTTACTGCCCAGGAAGGTGTATGTAAATCCGCAGTGGAGTGTGTGGGGCCTATCCTGTGGTGTTGAATTCAATTATGTAGAAGAAGAGGATCACGATGTTAAAAATAAAAACCCATTAATTTTGGATCCATACATCATGGAGTCAGTGTAGATCTGTGTGTTGAGAGACTTGTACATATAGCTGGATTTGTACCAATATTATTTTTTCATGCCAATTGAGATCTTACCTCTTAAAGTGCAATGGAAGAAACGTGGTCGTGTTGATTCACTTACGACACTCATTTATCCACTGATTTTATATATTTTCTACTTAATATATTTGATTCTGAAGATTCTACCATCGTGGGATTCATCTGCACCAGGGCGCATTCCGTGTGTGTGAACTTTTTTTTGTGTGCAATGGGACCCAAGTGGCATTTTTTCTATTGCAGTCGTAGCAGAATTCACAAACGCAGTGGCTGGAGGATTCTAGTTTTCTCCCTTTCCATAATAAAAAAAAAATGGTTATTACATTTGTTTATTCTAGTTTGTAAAATTTTACATATGATGAATTCAATGAAGAATTTTAACTTTTTAGAAAATTTTAAAAAACTTACAGCTCAGGTTGTTCAGAATGGCAGTTGCAGATCTAGGGAAGGATCCCTCATTAGTTGTAGACATGGAGTGGTCTCCTAATTAGGTTATGCGAAAAAATTGGATGTTGTCCGGTAATTGACTTCGGGAGGTCCTTGATTGGAGAGATCAGTAGTCAAACTCGGGAATCCAACTTGTTGACTACACCTTTACGAGGGTTTTGAGGCAACTTGATGGAGCCTATATTGATAAGATGAAAACTGGTTAAAGAATGATTGTGTGTTTTGTTATTTATGAGTTATTTCAATAAATTCAAGTAATGTAAGAATTAAGAGGGGATGTTGGAATTAATGCTTACATTCTATTTGAAAAGTTTGTTTGTGATGGTTGAGAAAGTCTCTCAACCTCTCTCTCTAATTTAAGAATAAGTTGGATCTTAGAAACTTTATTTAATAGAATAATCTGAATGTAATTGTTTGTGTGTGTGTGTTTTGATCGCATACACCTTCTGTGTGTAATATATGAGTACTTTTAAACCATTATTTATCTAAAGTCTGCATTAAAAGCATTAAAAGGAGAATCAGGTAGAGCAGCAACATCAAGATGGCGTGTGACGCTTTTCCTCTTCCTATCAATTTGAAAGGAATTTTAGATTAGCTTCACAAAGTTGTACAGACTAAAAAATTATTCAAGAAACCATATATCCCACTCCACACATTAACATAAAGGGTTAAAACCAAACAACCATACAATTGTAACTGAAATGGAAGAATTCGTGGTGCATTGCTCTCAATGTTGAAATGTTACTTTCAACAGTACTATACTTAGAGCCACTTGCTATGTTTGTTTTAAGGGCTCTGGCAGAAAGATGCTTTCTAAAATGGTGAAAGAATCAATTTTTGAAAACCCCCCATGTTAGCCACCTATAATATTTGTCATACCAAAATGGTTGTAACTTTTGGAGCCTCCAAGGAAAATTTATCACTAAAAGTTGTTGGCTCTGACCTCTCTTTAAGGCCTCCGCCTTTTTCCCTCTCGGGCCTCGCATCCTACACTCATTGCTTACATTTCAAAGAACTCAGAAATCCCGCCGATTTCCAAGCTAGACACTTCGCAAAGGCCATATTTTCCTCCCCCACTCGTAACCAACCTCATTTGTTTCCCCTTTTTCTCCATGAATTCTCTATTTTTCATGAGTTCTCTTCCATTCATGAAAATTCACTTTATTAAGGTTAAAGACTCACTTAACCTTACCGAAACCCTCCATTTCCTTTGAAAATCATTTAAAAACGCATTTTTCATGCTAAGTATTGTGAAATTGTGACTTAAGCTCTTAGCCGGGGTAGGCTAAGTCTTTAACCCCCTTTTCTTCCATACGCCCGCACCTTGGAACCAAGTTTTAAACCCTTTGGCGCGTATCGCAAAGCGCAAATCGCAAAATCCAAATTGCAGTTTCGTTTTTAAAAGTTCTGATCGCAAAAATATGCGCTGCGATCCATCGCAAATCGCATAATCGCAATATCGCATTTTCATATGTTGGTCAATCGACCCATCGCAAATATTTGCGATGCGATCAAACCCATCGTAGTTTTCCGCCCATCGCAAATCGCATAATTGCAATATCGCATTTTCATATGTTGGTCAATCGACCCATCGCAAATATTTGCGATGCGATCAAACCCATCACAGTTTTCCGCCCGTCGCATATCGCAAAGCGCAGATTTGTGGTTTCAATCCATTAACCCATCACAAATTTTTGCGATGCGATCTATCCGCCGGGCCCACCGTACGATACCCCGTTGTTCGTATAAAAAACGCTTTTTTCCTTTGTAAAGCGGAGAAATGTAAATTTTTATTGTTTACAAAGGTTTTCCGCCGGTTCGTTTTTAATAAATCTCTGCCGTCGATCTGCTCCACAGATCGAACGGTGCGGAGCGTGACTTACCTTGTGGACCCCCCATCTATGCGCTGTTTACCAAACCCGCTTGGTTTTTCCGCACCACTCATCAGCGGGAGGCGGTTTTTTCCCGATGGCCAGCGAATCCATACAATCAGCGACACGCGTCCTTGGCACTATTTCAAAACCGTTGTTTAACCTTAGTCCCCCGCGCATTATCATTCGGACCAAGTCGCCCAGCGAAATTCATCACAGCCGTCCGATCTGCAGACCCTCATCCAACGGTGATCTCTTGCCCAAGATGACCCAACAATTAACAAAAGTGCTCGCGCTGTAACCAAGCCGCTGACTTTCCATTGCCCTCTCCCAACCGTCGATTTTGCGCGAATCGACGGTTCAGATTTGATCTTCTTTCCGCCTCCGTATAACATTTCTCGATTAATCCTGACCGTTGGATGATGCCATCCAACGGCCGTGCTCCTCCACACACCCTCCGATGCAGTCAACCTATATAACGCAGGATTTTATAACAGTTTCTTGTATTTTGCAGGGTTTTGAAGTTTTTCTTATTATAATCGAAAAGAACTCGCAGGCAGAGGGTGATGATCCTCTGGCCTTCGAAATACATTAAAAATCATTTCCGAGGTTTATATTTACACTTTATCAGTGAATTCATGTGTCATTGATGCCATTTTGACCTTGCACACCCCTGCACACCAAGAAACACAGTTAAATTGGGCGCCGTCAAAGAGTATCAGCACCGAAGACATAAGATATCAGAAGAGGAAGTTTGAAGACCCAAAACACGGATTTCAAGTTAATTAAAGGTGTTTTGGGGAACGACGAAGACATCTGTCGAGCTGAGAAACCCTCCACCGCCATAAGAAGAGGCTAATTGAACCCTCCATAGCTCCAAAAGACACCAGCAGCCTCGCAGAAATTAAAGATCGCCGAACAATTAATGCAAATCAAAGAATCTTATCTCTAATTATCGGCAAAACCATTCTGGAAGTTGAAAAACAGTCGGGAAGCAGGTATTTTCAATCATTTGGCCTCGAATGACACAAACAGAGTTATGAAGTAGAGTTATAAACGATTATATTCCCACCTTATGCCTTGCCTGGTTCCCAAAGGCCAGGAATTGCATTAATTGCATAATTGATAATACTTGACCCCTGGGAAATCCTCCCACCTCTTCATTCTTCTATAAATATTGTTATAGAAGATGAGAAAATGTTGGTCTCTGGACATCTGAATGCATGTAATGGTTATTCTGAAGCTATTGATGCCCTGTCTTGTAACTGAAAGATACACAAGCTAATATGAGAATTTCAAAGATGTAGAGACCCACCGGGCTTGCAGATTGTAACTGGTTTGAACATCAATACAA
The DNA here is from genome assembly GCA_034641835.2 of Pinus albicaulis. Classification (NCBI taxonomy): domain Eukaryota; kingdom Viridiplantae; phylum Streptophyta; class Pinopsida; order Pinales; family Pinaceae; genus Pinus; species Pinus albicaulis. Next base: position 120,820 of record JAXQQM020075056.1, read on the forward strand.
GCTGCTGATTCATGGAATCCTCAATTATGTCAATGGTGATGTGCTCCTTACTGTTAATTGTTATTTTGCTTAATGTTTTCACTCTGTTCACTTTCTCTGATAAAGAGCAGCAAACATAGAGTTAGGATGTACTCTCCACGGTACCCTACTCTTACTGAAAGCTTTACTTCTATGTTTTCTTCATTTGAATGTTCTCTTTGAAGAGTATATTAATGCAGGTTAGTTTAAAAGTACTTCCCTGATCTAGATTGCTCTTTAAAATGAGCCTTCCCTGTGTTTTCCTTAGAGTATATTAATGCAGGTTAGTTTAAAAGTACTTCCCTGATCTAGATTGCTCTTTGTGATTATCATCTGTGTTTCCTTATCGAATATGCTAAAAGCAAGCTAGTTTAAAAGCACTTACCTGATCTTAAGCAGTTCGAGCTATTTTTTAAATGTTTCTGATTGAAATTACTTCAATGCAGGCTAGTTTAAAAGCACTTACCTGATCAACATAAATACTTTTATGTTTCCCCTTAAGTACATGTTGAAAGCAAGCTAGTTTAAAAGTACTTACTTGATCTTAGACTGTGCTTTGTCCTTCCTTTTGTTTGGTCTTTCACTTCTTATCTGTTTCATTCCATAAAATCACTTTAAAGATCCTTTGATATAAGTAACTTGCCCCATGGATCCTTCTTGAATCTTGCTGTCCAATTAAATCCTCCTATGACTCCATAGCCCAATGGGTTAAAACTGTCTTTGCCCTTTTCTGTCAACTGAATCATTCCTTCATTGCAGACATTTTCACCCTTTATTTAGAACTTCCTTTCATCTTCATCATGTCTTTGCCGAACCAAAAATAAACAAATCAAACCCATGCTCTTCATAACTAGCCTAATATCACAATTGCAGCCTTTGAAGATCACATCTTTTAACTCATTTATAGAGAGATCCCTCTCTGGATTCAGGAGGGCTAGATCCTTGAATCCCAAAGTGGTATGATGTTACCTCTGCAGTTGGACTTTGCCAATATTGCTAATTACAGGGTGCTAACATAAATGGCGACTCCACTGGGGAACTTTTTGAGTTCATAGTTGCTTGGCCAGCTTTTATAAACTCTTTAGTTTCCATACAACCACAATAACTCAGAAAACCCAAAAATATTTCAAATTGGTATCTAATAAACATGGTAGTGGACCATAAAACCTTTTACCTCTGAAAAGGAGCTAAAAACTTCCACTTGGCGACTCCACAATCCTGAACAGACCTTAAGACTCCACTGGGAAGAACCCTCATCACTATACTATCCTTCAAACTCAGTCAGAGGACTATAGGATTGAAATTTGTGTAAAAAAGATTAGTTAACCTCTCAAAGATTGTCATACCTGGTTGAACTTTTCTTGTTATTAGGGTCTAAAAAATACAGCATAGTGGCTCCTAGAAAGATTCACACTAGAGCCCATCCTGACCCAGATCCACCTGAAATAGTTGATGACCCAGAAAGCATCCTTCGGAAGTCTCCTAGGATTAAATTATCAACTATTTTCAGATCACCCTTGAGAGCTAATTCTGTCCCAGAAAATCTTTCAGCTCTACAACAATCACAAGATGACCTAGTAAATCCCTTTAGAACCAGGTCTCTTGGCGATTTAGATCAGTTAGATTCTGAGTCTTCACTTTCATCTCCTGAGACAAGTGAACATCCTGGTGGTAGAGAAACCACACCTCCCGACTTACATTTCCTTAACAACCTAGGTCTCTCTCATCCAAGATCAGCTCAGCAATCTATTCCTGGTCCATCTACTTCCACTCACCCTACATCCACTGTCCAAACCACTCCACTCCAGCCTACGGTCCCTCTTGTAAATCCACCTCCACCACCTGCCATGGCTACATGGTATGCTCCTTTAGTCCTTCCTATACCCCTAGTCAATCTTCCACAGGACTATCAGTCCAAAATTCCATTATATGATGATAACAATGCTACAACTGCATCACAACATGTGGATAAGATGAATGACTACTTTGACAAAAATGAAATTGATAATGATTCTTTCAAGCTTAGATTGTTTGCTCAAAGTCTGAGGGGAGAAGTAAGAAAATGGTTCAAAGGTCTAGCCCCCCATAGTATCAATGATCTCCAAGCCTTCCATCAAACATTCTTAAACAAATGGGAAGTAAAGAAGAATCCCCTTCAAATCCTTGCTGATTACAACAACCTCCATAGAAACACTAGGGAAAGTGTACAAGCTTATTGTACTAGATTCAACAGTATCTATAATGCACTTCCCCCAGAACTAAAACCTCCACAGGGCTTAGCTTTAAACAAGTTTCCTGAAGGGTTTGACTCTGACATGACCTATTCTCTAAGAGAAAGAAACTTTGCAACTCTTGAAGATATGCAAAGGGGTGCTCTTTCTGTGGAAGTCAATTTAATGGAGAAGAGAGAAAGAATGAAGGCTGAGAAGAGAGTATCTTTTAGAGAAGAGTCCACACCTTCCACTTCAAACTCAAAAATGGAGAAAATGATGGAGGAAATGATGAAGAAAATGAGCATTCTTGAGAGAACGCAAGCCAGTCAAAACCAAAATGCCTCTCAGAACAAAAACCAGAACCAGGGTCAGAATTTTAGAAGAAATCAACCTCCAAACAGACCTAGGGAAGATGACCAACAGATCACCCCTCCCTTTCATCAAAACTTTGTAAGTGAGGTTGAGGAAACATATGAGATAACAGAGGAAGAGGATGTCAACATGCTAGGGGTAGATAATGATGACTACGAGATTCATTATGATAGAACACAAGGTCTATATACACCTTATGATGACACAAGAGATGATGATGAAGATTATTATCAAGACATGCAAAATGTTGTCATAGAGTCTCAACAAGAATATGACCTTAGAAGCAAAACCAATCAACAAACCCCCAACTCCAAAACCTCTGACAAATCTTCACAAAACAGCCCTGTAACTAAGCCTAAATTTGTCAAACAGAAGGATAAAACAATGACTGTGAATTCTGATAAAGAAAAGAACTCAAAACGATGAAAAACAAAGTGCAGACATTAGTAGTACTAACATCTCATCTAGTACTCCTGTGAAAACCATGTTGTCAAGTGTAAATAGAACAAGTCAGCAAACTGATGTTGCTGAGAAATTGACAGCTAATAAGACTGAAACCAGCGCTTTAAAGAGTCAAATTCCTTTCAGCCTAGAGCAAGAAATTTCAAAGATCAAAATCTCTGTCCCTTTGACTGAGTTAGCTACCCAACATGCATATAGAGCCCAAATTCTGAAGGCTTTAAATATTGAGGATAGTAATGACACAGTAAATTTTAATGATGACCAACCAGAGCTTATTTTTGGTCCTAAAATTGAAGGTAAATTTCAAGAAGGGGTAGTACCCCCTTTCTATGTCAGCCTAAATGTCCATGACAAAATCTTGCATAATGCTATGCATGACTCTGGAGCCTCACACAACCTTATGCCAAAAGTGATAATGGAAAGGCTAGGGCTAGAAATAACACGACCTTACAAGGACTTATATTCTTTTGACTCTACCAGAGTGAAATGCCTTGGCCTAATCAAAGACCTTTGTGTGAGTTTGACTCAAATCCTAGCCAAGTGCATGGTTATGGATGTTGTAGTGGCTGATGTGCCCCCTAAGTATGGCATGTTGTTATCAAGATCATGGGGTGCCAAGCTGCAAGGTACAATGCAGATGGATGGAACATATGCTTCTATCCCTATCTTTAGCCAGCTTAGAAGACTATACAGAGAGGCACACTTGAAATTCATGGTCAGTAGCCCAGAGAAGCCTGAGAATTCCCCCATTTACTCTGTCCATACTGACTTGGATTAATTTATCCTTTATAATGACGAACCTTCAAATAAGCCAGAGCTAGAAGACAACGACTCAGTCGAATGGTTAGAAACCCCAAATCTAGAAATGAATGCAGTTCTAGAGACGGAAGAAAACGAGATAGAAACCTTCGAACAGTGCATTGAAACAACCCACCCGAATGAACATAGCCAAGATGGCAAACAAAAGACTGCCCCTCTCCTTCAACTCCATGAAAATCTTGAGGAACAAGATCCAGCACAACATCTTCTGGATCTCAGAATAGAACATAGTGTTGACACACTTACGGAATCAGTCACTTTAACAGGATTGATTGCTGATGGCGAGAAAGAGAAACACAACTCATAAATGTCAAAACAGTTTGATACATGTCAAGGCATTAGTAAACCAAACAAAGGTCTTGAGCCATGGGACATCTGCCCATCGCCCTTAAAACTTGAAAATCAAGACAACAACCTTCAACACAGCGAAAAACCTGAGAACTCGAAACCAATTCAACTAAGTGCCGATTTTCAACAACAATCAGAGAGCACATTAGTTGACGAGGGCACTAACCAGGATGAAACTGAAAACGGTCCTCTGTGGACTATGTACTTTGACGGGTCATGCACTAAGAGCACTGCTGGTGCAGGTGTCTGGATTATTAACACCACAGAATGTATTTCCTGCTGTCAAACCAGGAACCAGAGTAATATAAATCTGAGAATGTGTATTAGCTGAAGAATGTACATGCATTTATAGATGGAGGTGAGGCTATTGGGATTCATCTCCCAATGACTCTTGGCCTTCCTTATTTCCTAATATTAAATAATATACAATATTACATGTGTACACCCATCCCATAGGATTAGGTGTCAACATTCCCCCCTTTAATCCGAAGGGATGTTGGTGAGTCCAAGCATCGATATGAACTTTTCAAACTTTTCTCTTCCAAGTGCTTTGGTGAAGATATCAGCAGTTTGCTCATTTGTGGAACAATGATGTAGATGGATGGTTTTGGCCTGAACATGATGTAGAATTAGATGGTACTTTGTATTGATGTGCTTTGTTCGATCATGGAACTTTGGGTTCTTGGCCAACTTTATTGCAGAAGTGTTGTCGATCATGAGTGGAGTGGAGTACATTTGTTTCATCTGCAAATCTTCCAGGATTTTCCGGAGCCACACAATTTCCTTTGTTGCTTCAGCTGCTGCCACATATTCTGCCTCGGTCGTGGAATCTGCTGGAACTGACTGTTTGCGTGATCTCCATGAGATAGCTCCTGATCCAAGACTCATGGTGTAACCTGTAGTAGACACCCCTGTTTCTTTGTCGCCATCAAAGTCTGAATCAGAGTATCCGATCAAGCTGAAGTCGCCTACCTGTGTATATTTGAGTCCAAAGTCTTGAGTCCCTTTCAAGTACCTTAGCACTCTTTTTGCAGCAGACCAATGTCCTTCACAAGGTTTTTGCATGAACCTTGAGAGGATTCCAACAGCAAATGAAATGTCAGGTCTAGTGGTGGTCAGGTAGATAAGAATTCCTACAAGCTGTCTATACTTAGTTGCATCCTCAAATTCCTTCCCTTCAATAGATGTGAGCTTCAAGTTTTGTTCCATTGGAGTGGTTAAGGGATTACAGTCATCCATGCCAAATTTGTTCAAGAGATCTCCAATGTACTTCTTTTGAGAAAGAAATATGAATTTAGGATGTTGAATTACTTGTTACACCATTTTTTGGTCATCTAACCTATTATCATTAGATGGACCCAAGTACACCATGTAAGACCAATTTTACCCTAAGTAAAATTTATTTCACTATGTAAAATAACTTAATAAACCACATTTATTAGGTTGTTTATGGTCTAAACATGAAACCCCAAAAGGAAATATTAAACAAACCTATATTTGTTTGATTTTCCTCATGGAATAATTAATTAAACCATAATTTAATTATTATTCCCAGTCATGTTTAACCCAAAAACAAAGAAATTAATTAGATAAACCTTTAGTTATCTTATTATTTTCTAGGAATAATTATTTAAATCTTATTTAGATAATATTCCTTGTTAAATATGACCAAATCACCCACAAATAATTAAATAAATCATTATTTATTTGATTATCTTCCAAACACTTCCTTAAAAAGATAAATAAATCATTTATTTATTTATTTTTGACTAATCAAGGGATTTGACCCAAGTCAAGGACCCTTTCCCTCCAACAAATATAATAAAATATTCCATAAAAGGTGGATCTAGATTTGGTTAACATTATTTTAATCATGCACCAAGATCTAGAATGACTCAATATTTTGTTATAAATAGGAGGGTTTTTCCCATCATTATTCACCTTTTGTTGCCTATTAGATCACTCTGGATCTATACACTTGGTCACCATTTTCTGCCATTTGCTGTGTGAACTCCCTTTGAGTTCCATTCTTTGTGTGGGTCTTCTACACCAACAAGAGAGAGAAATCTTAGATCTGAAGTGCTGAGGACTTCCAAGAACCCATCCCACTGAGGAGAATTGGATACACCTTCTTGTTTTCCTCCCAGGTGCCCCATTAATATAAAAATTCTTTCAAAAATTGTTCTTGTCTTGTCTATTGGTATATGGAGCAAACCCTTATTCTTTCTGCTTAATGTCTTTCCATGCATAAATCTGGTTTTTGCAGCTCTTTTATGTCTAACTAACCGCAGATATGAAGATATTGGAAACCACTTTTGTTGTTAGGGCTATTAGTTATGCGTAGCTAAAGTGGTCCTTTTTCGTACACTTCGACAAAGGATTCATACTAACAACTTCAATACCCAAATAGTAATG
>JAXQQM020089278.1:0-220347 GCA_034641835.2 Pinus albicaulis
AGATATGTGCATGATTATGAAAATAGTGTCATCATCTAGAACCAGGAATTGTCACCAGAGGATATGTCAATGTACAAAGGTAGTTCCAAATGTATTTGTCATCATACATGTTGTTCACAACTTTGAAGTTACAGCAAACTATATAGCTCAAGGTTATATCAGTGGCTTACAATTTTTCCTAACCTCTCACGACTTTGTTACTAAGTACCTCCTACTTCTCCTTACAATCAAGGAAATTTTCTTATATTTTTTGTGCAATGGTTGATCCCCAGAGAAGGAGTCTATGATGGCCAACATCTGGTAAGCAAGGAAAGAATAGACTTTGTGATAAAAACTGATCCAATCAAAGGTAGCGCAGCCAAGACATAAAAGACAAAGAAAAATGAGGGCACAAATAAAAAATTTGAAAATCAAATGTGCAATGTATATACCTACGTGATAGCTCCATCATGCGTACGCACATAGCCTATGAGGTGTCCAACCAATTGAAAACTGCTAGAATTTTGCAGATTGACACAAGATTTATATGAAAATAGTGAAACCAACTGACAATTATGTGTCAACAAGGGCAATAGGATTGATAATATATGGAAGAGGGACAAACCAATTACATGAGATTTTCATGATCTCAATAATGATAAATTTTTTGGATTAAAATATTTTAGCACGAGCAAGACGTGTATCTTACCGTTGGATATGAGGTCATGTTGTAGAAATAGGTGCCATAAATATCCCTCAAAAGAGGTATGCATCAAATTAAGCTACTGATAAGACAACGAACTATTGGAAATGATATTATGTGTCTGATTGGCTATCTATGTCAAGTGCTTATCTTATTTTTTGAGTCTTCTATGTCAAGTGCTCTATTTGATATGAAGTAGGAGTAGGTATCTTGCGCTTCCAAGGTGGGTGAATTTCTGGGTGGGGTGCCTTTCTGAGCGGACTGCCCGTGCTTTACGCAAATAGTTACTGTGAAGAAAGGAATAAATAAAGGTTGTTGAATAAACATAAAAAATAGAGTCCACTTATGCTGCATCAACAAATTCCTTAGCAATGATCGAATTTCCCCCAATCTATTATCTAACCTTATAGTTTTTTCATTGATAAACGGTTTCTCTATAGATTTTCTTAGTTTATTTGATATATACGATCCAACCTAAGGCATACCCAGGTTTAGATCAAAATCCAATTCTAACCCTATACCCATATTTAGATCAAATTCCAATTCTAACCCTATCATAGAGAAATAAATTTTCTTGAAAATTCATGTGTATGTGTAGGTTTGAGGGGTCTTGACCCAGGTTCAGATTTGAGGTTAACCAACAAACCCATGTACTACCATCCCTTTAGGAAATGACCTACTTGCGCAGGTCAAGGTATAACCCGAACTAGTATGGGAGGGTGCTAGAGCCAGGTTTCTACACCCTGAGAGAGAGAGATTTAATGAAGTGGGTGCCTTTAAATGTGAATAGGTCTGCGTTGAGAAATCCCTAATGACAGACCCTTAACAATATACGTAACAGAATAAAATTCACACAATCTGTAACTTATAATGTAATCAATTAACAGGAGAAATAGGACTAAACATCACTAGATCTATGCATTCATTATTTGTTAAAGCATCGCATCCACGTGCGTAATAAATTAGATAGCATTATTCAAAATCACAGAGATAATAGAGGAAATAACATGCAGCATAACATATCACAAAGACTAGATATCAAAAAAATGTCCTTCTATTTATTAATACTTCATATCCTTACAGACTCTTTCACCAGCCCGCGCACACATCTAGCGGGGTCCACACACAGTAGGACTTAGGGTCTTCACACACACAGCCAACATGAGCCCTTACAAAGACAAGTTCGCACCAAATCCTCAGAGTGGATCTATCCTTAACATCATATCAAAAACCTATCCAGAAACTTACTCTTCGACTCATCCTAGACTCTTACTTATACTTTTAGCCTGCTCTATCCTAGGGTCCGCAAAATGTGGTTTGTGACCTCTAGATCTACCCTTTTTTCCCATTAAAATGCATGAGGGACTTTGAACCGCCTTGTTACATGTTATTTTATCACCATGACATTTGACTATCCATATAGGTCTATCAGTACCAATATTTTTCTCCCTTAGAAGTAAAAAACCCTAATGTTCCTAAACCAAGTCCTAGAATTGGAGAAAATCTCTTTAAAACCCTTAAAAGTCTACCTCCACAGTTTTTCTAGCTTTTTCCTACGAGTTTGTGGATACTTGGTGTATAAAATACGGCAACCCCCGCACGTTCTGCTACAAAAACCTCCGGACCCATGTAAAAAGTCAAATAAAATAAAAAGTAAATTCTAGAAGCCCAGTTGGTCGAATCTTCTCCCAACTGGAAGCTTCTAGAGATGCGATCAGTTCGAGCATTATCCCTCCACTCATGGAGATCATCCCTTGGTCTATGGAGCTCAAATCCCTTCATGAGAGAAATCCATCCCCCTCTTAATGGAACTGTAACTACCTCTATTTTCCTATAAATTGAGCTCAAGTTTCAGGTTGAAGGGTAGATACTGAAGAAGACTGTAGCTAAAAGCTTGTACATGGTAGTTTCTAGAGAAATTCCCAAGAGTGCATACTTTATGCACTAGTAAACTGTTGTTGGCATAAGAATGATCACACCTTTTTGTCCATAACTCTATGCTGGTATTCAGAGAGGAAGGCTTGTCAACTGAAGGAGGAATGTTTGTTTAGGACCCCGGGAGAAATATGTACGACATCAAGGCATTAGGTTGTAAGATTACTCTTTTTATTCAAGATAATACATATGGATCTCTTTTTCTCATTGAGTTGTTCTTATGCTTATTGAGTGACGTCAATATTTAGAATTCTTGATCATTAAGTTGGATTAGCTCTTCTTAAATTATTATATGTTGCAAATGCTTTGATTCTTTTGTCTTGTCATTGATTGCAGGTTCTACTTATTGGAGAAGCCTCTTCGGAGCGACTGGATAAAAGACCACATTGAGCGTTGGATTTCAAGGTAAGGGCATGTCCTCTCTCTTTTCTTATAATAATTCTAAAATGTATTTAATCTAGAGAAAAAGATTTCCAAATGGATGTTTGTTTCCAGCTATTCGTTGAATACTAAGGAGATCACTCTTGTCGAGGGATTAATCCACATAGAAAAATGGCGACTCCACTGGGGAACTAGAACTTTGTTTTCTTTATTTGTTTTCAGTTATAATTTCAAGTTTTCTGATTTTGACTTATCTGAGAACGGGTTTGGTAGATAAATTTTAAGAATCCTTAAAAAAGAAATCTGATTATTTATTTTTTTAGATTTTTTCCTTTCCTCCGCAGTTTTCAGTAGAAAACAGTGCGGCAACCTCCATAGGTTTTAGTTCAAAACAATGTGCACCCGTTCTATTTTCCATTAGAAAATTTAGACCCCTCGGGAATTTTTTAAAAAATAATAAAATTTGTCTTTTTTAGAGCCAGATTACCTGATTCTTCAAGTTTTCCATGATCCATTTACAGTCTCATCAGTCTCGGTTAAGCTAATTGGGTGTTTCGAGTTTCTTTTTTGAAAAATTCTTAATTTGATTTCCTTTTGTCATTACTTCGAAGTTTGTCTCAATTCTTAACAATTTTTTCATATTTTGTATCTGAGCATTAATCGCCTTAGAGTGTTTATATTTGTTGACCTTTGGAATTCTCACCCAATTTTCTTTACTTACACTTTATTGGTTCTTTAGATTACATTGGAATCATCTTGTATCTAAGAATTCTCTTGCATAGATCACATTTGCATAATTATAATTCTCATTTTCAAAATATGAATGAAAAATGTGCATAGATTACATTTCCATAGTTTTCAAGTGAATTGTGCATAGATTACAACTGCATAGTTTACATTATGGAAAAATCAATCGTAGATTTAGATCAGTTTCTTTGATTTGAATTTACATGTTTTTATTCCTGTTTTAAAAACATAAAATTAAAAATTGGAATTGATTATAATTAGTTTTCTTGATAAAACTAGTGCATTAGAGAATTTGTTATCTTTTCTCTTATTTATCAATTTTTTGCATTGTTGGAAGTGAATGGAAACTCTCTTATTACTTTAGTTAGGATTCATCGAATTGAAAAGATTACATTATCATATTCTACTGCATTCAATTTTGGGTCGGGTCATAACACCATTGGTTTCATATCCATTTACCCCTTGAGTAATAACAACCAAACAACAAAGCACTTAATAAAATTCATTTAGAATTTTTTACATTTTCAAGGGCTCTTTCCACCAATCTAGCTTAGGCTAGTGCTTTGGAATAGGTTGTAGTTAAATTTCCAAAGAAAATAAACAAACAATCGTATCTTGCAGTAAGGAAAAATTCCAATTGTTGCAATTGTGCTATGGGAAGCTCTTCTTAAAAGAGTCAAGCACAAGATAACGTTAGACCCAGTGAGGTAATCGTACCTATCTCATTGGTAAAGATAGAAGACGTGCACGTGATACAAACGATAAACCTAAGATTAACCATTTTCGTGGAGACTGGGGTTACTTGTTAGCAAACCTCGGATTTACCATGTCAAGGGGCTTTCAAGGGGATTGAGCTTGATACTTTGCCCTTGCTTGTATATCAGATCGTAGACTATTCCCCTAGGTGCATTTGTCTCACTTGGTGACCTTAGTGGCCATAATTTTAGGATTTTTCCTAAGGAGACGGTGGAGGGAAGGTCCCACCGCACCTAGAGCAGACGTTGACTAGACCCACTTGGACTTTCCGAAGGGTGCACTTCACTTCAAGATGGCATAGTGGAAGTACTTGCACCAGACTGTTTCATTAAGCAAGTTGTCAGGTTAACTATTTTGATCGCTATGTTTTCACATTGATCTCTGAGACGTTGGATTTCATCACCAACTAGTGATTTTGATGTGAAAAAAAATTGTTTGTATGTGGCTTGACTCGTCGATTTGATAGCATGTGTTCATTTGATTTTTTTTACATTTTAGAGACCATAGGTGTGGATTGTTAATTTGAATTGTTAATGTTTTTTTTAAATTGTTAATACAATTCACTGAATTTGAATATAATGGAAATAGTTTTGGAAATTTACCAATCAAGGAACCCCTCTTAATGAGAATCCTAGTATTTTTCCTTGCTTTGAAAATTTTGGTCCTCCTTATATGGCTACATTGTCATTAATTGGATTTACAATAGGTTTACTAGTATGGTTATTTTCAACTTCGTTGGACTTGAATACTCAAATTGTTCCACCTCAACCAGATGCTTCACCTTAATAGAGTTCACCATCTCATAATCACCAACCTCACGTTGACCCTTTACCTTCTTCACCCAACATGTCTTGCTCCCTTTCTTCTTCTTCACTTGGTAAAAGCCTTGATGCTAGTAACCATGTGACTAAGAAGAAGAAGAAGAAGAAAGGGAGTAAGAAGAAGAAGCAAGATAAGAAAGACGTCAACCAACCAACCATGGTTGTAAGTGTTATTAATGTTGCAAAAACCTCCAACATCCATCATAAACTCAAATACCCTTGCAAGCTTTGTAAGGGTGAGCAACTCCTTAGCAATTATCCTGGTATTCCTAAGATCTTAGAAGTATGGTCAGAAAATTCTCATCAACTTGCTATTGATCCATCAGCCAGTGATTTTTAGGTTCCTGGGAAAAAGTGTAAAGTTATGTTTCCTTGTAGGTTATGCAAAGGGAGTCATCAAACTCACATTTTACCTCACATGGATGAAGCCTCAAAATTGTTGAAAAACCTTATTGTTCCATAGAAACAACTTCCAACTGGTTACCATAAAATTTCTCCCAACCTACCATCAGATAGTGATGTGATTGATCTAATTCCAAGTACATTCAATCCCACTCTTCCATTAAAGAGTGAAACTGATATCACTCAGGTTGACGATCCATTAGTTGATCAAGTGGTCAACTTGATTTCACATTTTCTCAATCCCACTCTCCTTACAGAGAGTGAAATTCATGTCGCTCAGGTTCTTCTTGTTACATCATATTCTTCTACGCCAGGGGGCATTTCACATGTTTTTATAGATTCCCCTCTAAGTACTAAGGTTTCTTCCTTTTATTGGAATAGACTGATAGAACCTTGTCTTCCTTCCTCCATTACTTTCCAAATCATTGTGAATGCTTGTGGTAAGAATGTGCATCGCACAAATGTAGATGAAGGTGATTTTGTTAGTATTTATCCTCAACTATTTGGCAAGCTTTGGGTCCCCCTCAGCTTGTGCCTGTTACACATAATCTGTGAGCTTTTAACAAAACCATCAATGAACCTTTAAGGATCTTTCCTAATTTTCATATTACCTTGGAAGGTAAATGGTAGTCTGAGGCCCCTTGGATTTCAATTTTCTCCTTGGGCGAGACTATATCTATAGATATGTGCATGATTATGAAAATAGTGTCATCATCTAGAACCAGGAACTGTCACCAGAGGATATGTCAATGTACAAAGGTAGTTCCAAATGTATTTGTCATCATACATGTTGTTCACAACTTGGAAGTTACAGCAAACTATATAGCTCAAGGTTATATCAGTGGCTTACAATTTTTCCTAACCTCTCACGACTTTGTTACTAAGTACCTCCTACTTCTCCTTACAATCAAGGAAATTTTCTTATATTTTTTGTGCAATGGTTGATCCCCAGAGAAGGAGTCTATGATGGCCAACATCTGGTAAGCAAGGAAAGAATAGACTTTGTGATACAAACTGATCCAATCAAAGGTAGCGCAGCCAAGACATAAAAGACAAATAAAAATGAGGGCACAAATAACAAATTTGAAAATCAAATGTGCAATGGATATACCTACGTGATAGCTCCATCATGCGTACACACATAGCCTATGAGGTGTCCAACCAATTGAAAACTGCTAGAATTTTGCAGATTGACACAAGATTTATATGAAAATAGTGAAACCAACTGACAATTATGTGTCAACAAGGGCAATAGGATTGCTAATATATGGAAGAGGGACAAACCAATTCCATGATATTTTCATGATCTCAATAATGATAAATTTTTTGGATTAAAATATTTTAGCATGAGCAAGACGTGTATCTTACCGTTGGATATGAGGTTGTGTTGTAGAAATAGGTGCCATAAATATCCCTCAAAAGAGGTATGCATCAAATTAAGCTACTGATAAGACAACGAACTATTGGAAATGATATTATGTGTCTGATTGGCTATCTATGTCAAGTGCTTATCTTATTTTTTGAGTCTTCTATGTCAAGTGCTCTATTTGATATGAAGTAGGAGTAGGTATCTTGTGCTTCCAAGGTGGGTGCATTTCTGGGTGGGGTGCCTTTCTGAGCGGACTGCCCGTGCTTTACGCAAATAGTTACTGTGAAGAAAGGAATAAATAAAGGTTGTTGAATAAACATAAAAAATAGAGTCCACTTATGCTGCATCAACAAATTCCTTAGCAATGATCGAATTTCCCCCAATCTATTATCTAACCTTACAGTTTTTTCATTGATAAACGGTCTCTCTATATATTTTCTTAGTTTATTTGATATATACGATCCAACCTAAGCCATACCCAGGTTTAGATCAAAATCCAATTCTAACCCTATACCCATATTTAGATCAAATTCCAATTCTAACCCTATCATAGAGAAATAATTTTTCTTGAAAATTCATGTGTATGTGTAGGTTTGAGGGGTCTTGACCCAGGTTCAGATTTGAGGTTAACCAACAAACCCATGTACTACCATCCCTTTAGGAAATGACCTACTTGCGCAGGTCAAGGTATAACCCGAACTAGTATGGGAGGGTGCTAGAGCCAGGTTTCTACACCCTGAGAGAGAGAGATTTAATGAAGTGGGTGCCTTTAAATGTGAATAGGTCTGCGATGAGAAATCCCTAATGACAGACCCTTAAAATATACGTAACAGAATAAAATTCACATAATCCGTAACTTATAATGTAATCAATTAACAGGAGAAATAGGACTAAACATCACTAGATCTATGCATTAATTATTTGTTAAAGCATCGCATCCACGTGCGTAATAAATTAGCTAGCATTATTCAAAATCACAGAGATAATGGAGGAAATAACATGTAGCATAACATATCACAAAGACTAGATATCAGAAAAATGTCCTTCTATTTATTAATACTTCATATCCTTACAGACTCTTTCACCAGCCCGCGCACACATCCAGCGGGGTCCGCACATAGTAGGACTTAGGGTCTTCACACACACAGCGAACATGAGCCCTTACAAAGACAAGTTCGCACCAAATCCTCAGAGTGGATCTATCCTTAACATCATATCAAAAACCTATCCAGAAACTTACTCTTCGACTCATCCTAGACTCTTACTTATACTTTTAGCCTGCTCTATCCTAGGGTCCGGAAAATATGGTTTGTGACCTCTAGATCTACCCTTTTTTCCCATTAAAATGCATGAGGGACTTTGAACCGCCTCGTTACATGTTATTTTATCACCATGACATTTGACTATCCATATAGGACTATCAGTACCAATATTTTTCTCCCTTAGAAGTAAAAAACCCTAATGTTCCTAAACCAAGTCCTAGAATTGGAGAAAATCTCTTTAAAACCCTTAAAAGTCTACCTCCACACTTTTTCTAGCCTTTTCCTACTAGTTTGTGGATACTTGGTGTATAAAATACAGCAACCCCCGCACGTTCTGCTACAAAAACCTCTGGACCCATGTAAAAAGTCAAATAAAATAAAAAGTAAATTCTAGAAGCCCAGTTGGTCGAATCTTCTCCCAACTGGAAGCTTCTAGAGACGCGATCAGTTCGAGCATTATCCCTCCACTAATGGAGATCATCCCTTGGTCTATGGAGCTCAAATCCCTTCATGAGAGAAATCCATCCCCCTCTTAATGGAACTGTAACTACCTCTATTTCCCTATAAATTGAGCTCAAGTTTCAGGTTGAAGGGTAGATACTGAAGAAGACTGTAGCTAAAAGCTTGTAATGGTAGTTGCTAGAGAAATTCCCAAGAGTGCATACTTTATGCACTAGTAAACTGTTGTTGGCATAAGAATGATCACACCTTTTTGTCCATAACTCTATGCTGGTATTCAGAGAGGAAGGCTTGTCAACTGAAGGAGGAATGATTGTTTAGGACCCCGGGAGAAATATGTACGACATCAAGGCATTAGGTTATAAGATTACTCTTTTTATTCAAGATAATACATATGGATCTCTTTTTCTCATTGAGTTGTTCTTATGCTTATTGAGTGACGTCAATATTTAGAATTCTTGATCATTAAGTTGGATTAGCTCTTCTTAAATTATTATATGTTGCAAATGCTTTGATTCTTTTGTCTTGTCATTGATTGCAGGTTCTACTTATTGGAGAAGCCTCTTCAGAGCGACTGGATAAAAGACGACATTGAGCATTGGATTTCAAGGTAAGGGCATGTCCTCTCTCTTTTCTTATAATAATTCTAAAATGTATTTAATCTAGAGAAAAAGATTTCCAAATGGATGTTTGTTTCTAGCTATTCGTTGAATACTAAGGAGATCACTCTTGTCGAGGGATTAATCCACATAACAAAATGGCGACTCCACTGGGGAACTAGAACTTTGTTTTCTTTATTTGTTTTCAGTTATAATTTCAAGTTTTCTTATTTTGACTTATCTGAGAACGGGTTTGGTAGATAAATTTTAAGAATCCTTAAAAAGAAATCTGATTATTTATTTTTTTAGAGTTTTTCCTTGCCTCCGCAGTTTTCAGTAGAAAACAGTGCGGGAACCTCCATAGGTTTTAGTTCAAAACAATGTGCACCCGTTCTATTTTCCATTAGAAAATTTAGACCCCTCGGGAATTTTTTAAAAAATAACAAAATTTGTGTTTTTTAGAGACAGATTGCCTGATTCTTCAAGTTTTCCATGATCCATTCACAGTCTCATCAGTCTCGGTTAAGCTAATTGGGTGTTTTGAGTTTCTTTTTTGAAAAATTCTTAATTTGATTTCCTTTTGTCATTACTTCGAAGTTTGTCTCAATTCTTAACAATTTTTTCATATTTTGTATCTGAGCATTAATCGCCTTAGAGTGTTTATATTTGTTGACCTTTGGAATTCTCACCCAATTTTCTTTACTTACACTTTATTGGTTCTTTAGATTACATTGGAATCATCTTGTATCTAAGAATTCTCTTGCATAGATCACATTTGCATAATTATATTTCTCATTTTCAAAATATGAATGAAAAATGTGCATAGATTACATTTCCATAGTTTTCAAGTGAATTGTGCATAGATTACAACTGCATAGTTTACATTCTGGAAAAATCAATCGTAGATTTAGATCAGTTTCTTTGATTTGAATTTACATGTTTTTATTCCTGTTTTAAAAACATAAAATTAAAAATTGGAATTGATTATAATTATTTTTTCTTGATAAAACTAGTGCATTAGAGAATTTGTTATCTTTTCTCTTATTTATCAATTTTTTGCATTGTTGGAAGTGAATGGAAACTCTCTTATTACTTTAGTTAGGATTCATCGAATTGAAAAGATTACATTATCATATTCTACTGCATTCAATTTTGGGTCGGGTCATAACACCATTGGTTTCATATCCATTTACCCCTTGAGTAATAACAACCAAACAACAAAGCACTTAATAAAATTCATTTAGAATTTTTTACATTTTCAAGGGCTCTTTCCACCAATCTAGCTTAGGCTAGTGCTTTGGAATAGGTTGTAGTTAAATTTCCAAAGAAAATAAACAAACAATCGTATCTTGCAGTAAGGAAAAATTCCAATTGTTGCAATTGTGCTATGGGAAGCTCTTCTTAAAAGAGTCAAGCACAAGATAATGTTAGACCCAGTGAGGTAATCGTACCTATCTCATTGGTAAAGATAGAAGACGTGCACGTGATACAAACGATAAACCTAAGATTAACCATTTTCGTGGATACTGGGGTTACTTGTTAGCAAACCTCGGATTTACCATGTCAAGGGGCTTTCAAGGGGATTGAGCTTGATACTTTGCCCTTGCTTGTATATCAGATCGTAGACTATTCCCCTAGGTGCATTTCTCTCACTTGGTGACCTTAGTGGCCATAATTTTAGGATTTTTCCTAAGGAGACGGTGGAGGGAAGGTCCCACCGCACCTAGAGCAGACGTTGACTAGACCCACTTGAACTTTCCGAAGGGTGCACTTCACTTCAAGATGGCATAGTGGAGGTACTTGCACCAGACTGTTTCATTAAGCAAGTTGTCAGGTTAACTATTTTGATCGCTATGTTTTCACATTGATCTCTGAGACGTTGGATTTCATCACCAACTAGTGATTTTGATGTGAAAAAAAATTGTTTGTATGTGGCTTGACTAAGTAGATTTGATAGCATGTGTTCATTTTGATTTTTTTACATTTTAGAGACCATAGGTGTGGATTGTTAATTTGAATTGTTAATGTTTTTTTTAAATTGTTAATACAATTCTTGAATTTGAATATAATGAAATAGTTTTGGAATTTACCAATCAAGGAACCCCTCTTAATGAGATCCTAGTACTTTTCCTTGCTTTTGGAATTGCTGGTCCTCCTTATATGGCTACGTTGTCATTAATTAGGATTTACAATAGGTTTACTAGTATGGTTATTTTCAACTTCGTTGGACTTGAATACTCAAATTGTTCCACCTCAACGGATGCTTCACCTCAAATAGAGTTCACCCATCTCATAATCACCAACCTCATTGACCCTTTACCTTCTTCGCCCAACATGTCTTCCTCTGTTTCTTCTTCTTCACTTGGTAAAAGCCTTGATGCTAGTAATTAGGTGGCTAAGAAGAAGAAGGATAAAAATAAGAAAGAAGTCAACCAACCAACCATGGATGTAAGTATTAGCTATGTTGAGGTAACCTCCAACATGCATCGGAAACCAAAATTCCCTTGAAAGCTTTGTAAGGGTGACCAATTCCTTATCAATTTTCTTGGTATTCCTAAGGTCTTGAAAGTATGGTCAGAAAAATCCCATCAACTTACTATTGATCCATAACCAGTGATTTTCAGTTTCCTGGGAAAAAGGGTAAAGCTAGGTTTCCTTGTAGGTTATGCAAATGGAGTCATCAAAATCACATTTTCCCTCGCATGGATGAAGCCTCGAAATTATTGGAAAACCTTACTGTTCCACAACAAAAAATTCCAACTGGTTACCATAAAATTTCTCCCAACCTACAGTCAATTGGAAAAGTGATTGATCTAATTCCAAGTACAGTCAATCCTGCTCTTCTATTGAAGAGTTAAAATCATATCACTCAGGTTGATGATCAATTAGTTGATCAAGTGGTCAACTTGATTTCACATTTAGTCGATCCCGCTCTCCCTATAGAGAGTGAAATTCATACCGCTCAGGTTCTGCTTGTTACATCGGATTCTTCTATGCCAGGGGGCATTTCACATGTTTCTATAGAACCCCTTCCAAGTACTGAGGTTTTTTTCTTTGATTGGAATGGACTGAAAAAACCTCTTCTTCCTTCCTCCGTCCCTTTCCAAATCATTGTGAAGGCTTGTGGTAAGAATGTGCATCGCACAAATTTAGATGAAGGTGCTTCTGTTAGTATTTTATCCTCAACTGCTTGGCAAGCTTTGGGTTCCCTTCAAATTATGCCTATTACACATAATTTTTCAGCTTTTAAAAGAACCATTAGTGAACCTTTAGGGATCCTTCCTAAGTTTCCTATTACCTTGGAAGGTAAAATTGTCTGTATTGATCTTATGGTAATCCGAGGCCACTTGGATTTAAATTTTCTCCTTGGGCGAGACTATATCTATGCAATGAAATTTTTCGTATCGACACTCTTTCGCATGATGTCTTTCCCTCACAATGGAAACATTGTGACTGTTGACCAGCTTTCATTTGTTAGTCTTGATTCGACTACCAATAATCTAACATCTCTAAATTTTCCTTATACGGAAGTGGTATCTACCCCACTACGGTTTAATTATGTGGAAACGAGTCCCATGTTTTCAGTTACCGATGCAAGCGAGCCTCTCACTTTTTGCTTGACTTCCTTTGACTTAGATCCGGTAATTGACATGGAAAACCCTATGGGATTATTTGAACATGATGTTCTTATCCCTATTGAGTCCCTTGACATGTGTTCATTCCAGAGAACTGTTCTTCCATTTGATGAAGACCTCTTGGAAGTCATGATCAAAGAGTGTCCCTTGACATGTGTTTCTTCCAGTTGGAAGCCATGGCAAGGTTTCATGAGGATGATTATTTTATTGTGCCAACCTCGTTAAAAAGTAAACAGGCCCTTATGAGGATCGTTATTTCCCGATGTCAACCTGCTTTAAAAATGAATAGGCAATGAGGATAGTTCTTTTCTGTGCCGTACTTGTTAAAAAATGAAACATGTCACCTTGAGGACTAGTTCCTTTCTTGTGTCAAACTCGTTAAAATACAGATGGAACCAATGACATAGTTCTTTTCCTATGTCAAGCTCATTAAAAAATGAAAAAAATCCTCTCCTAATTGAGTCAAGTCTTTGATTAGATATCGTAAGTGTCAAGTTGAGTCTTTCATGTAATCTCATAAATGAACCTTCATTCCATCCACCTATTAGTAACCAGTAGCCCACTTACATGAATGAAATGAAGCTTAGGGGGCATATTCTCTTGCAGGTTATGCTTGGGGGGCATTGAAACTTATCTCAAGCATGATTTTTGACTTTTTTTCAAGCTTGTGTAAAAATGAAACAAAGCACTCTCAAGCACAGTTTTCCTACATTTCAAGCGTGTAAAAATGAAACCACTCTCAAGCAAAGTTTTCCTACGTTTCAATCTTGTGTAAAAATGAAACCACTCTCAAGCATAATTTTTCTATGTTTCAAGCTTGTATAAAAATGAAACCTATTATAGATTAGAACCTGATGAGTATGCTTGTATAGAGAAGTTTTCCGGTTTAATCACAAAACCGGGAAAACTATACACACAATGAAACCTATCTTCAGTCCATTAAACCAGAAAAACTTCTCTACACAATGAAACCTATCTTTAGTCCATTTAGGTTATTATTTTCAAGAGTTGTTAAACTCATGAAAATCCCGAGATATTTTGCTATCTTTCATTCTCGTAAAACACATGAAAATGTTGAGTTCTTTTCGTCTTTTCCTACTCGTAAATTCTCATGAAAATCTAAGATTATTTTTCTATCTTTCATTCTTGCAAAAAACATGAATATGTCGAGTTATTCTTGTCTTTCCTGCTCATAAATTAAATTGAAAATCAATTCCTTAAAGGTATACTTTTATCACTTTTTCGGGCTCTTTAAAATTATGAAAAAGCGAAACCCTGAAGTTCTCTTTTAAGCCCTTTTCAGACTCTCTAAATATGAAAAGATCGTCGAGTACTTAACTATTCAAACTCGTTAAAGTAAATGAGCAGTCGTCCCTTCAGTATAAGTTTACCCCTTTTCTAGACTGAAATGGACTAATTACGAAAAAGGTATACGTTGACTAATCATGGTCAATAGAGTTCTCTCCTACATTATTTTATCCTTTTTCGAGCCTAAAAGACTAAAATTATGAAAAAGAACAATCATGGATTTTACTTATGTTTTTCTTCTGACTCCCTAAAACTGAAAAATGTTGAGTTTCTCCTATACTGGACTCATTAAAATTTAACAGTAAAGGACCTGTTGATTACAAACAGGACCGGATGAACTCGTTTGAAGGATGAGCTTATACAAACAAGCAAATGTTATCCTCCTCAAGCTTGTCAAAAATAAAGAGGTACTTGCCAGTAATGGTGGGGGAAAAAGAGAGAAAAATAATCTAGTTGTCACCCTTGTTTAGAAAGTAGCATGCCACTCTTGAACACGACACTTTGTCACCTTGTACCTGGGTTGGGAAATCCTTTGTCTAACACTTAATCGAACCACATTGAAAGTCTTCAGACGATTTCTAGGTATTAGCTTTAGGTCAAATCCTACCAAGCCATTTTTAGTGTCGTTATGTGTTCAAGAGATAATTCAAATAAACCATTCAATGCAAACATTTGTCTCCATTCACGTTGACCATCCCTGAGTCAGTCCTTGCAAAAATTTCTTCAAAATTTTACCTAATGGTTTCGTGTCGTGGGATTTCCTACAACGGGTCACTTTCTATCGACATTAGCTCATCATCTAGAAAGTTGATCTAGAATCCTATCAGTACCTTAGGATGTGCATGCCCTAATGGCAGGTTTCTCGCCTTCGACAACAGGTTGCATCATTGACCTTCGATCGAATGATTCTATTAATGTTCAACTGCAAATCATTCATTCACACTTTATATATTTTATTGGAGTACTTGAGAGCCATTGTCATTATTGGTGGCTTCTCTCACACTTGTTAATGGTTCACATCACTGACCAGTAATCAAGTGTTTTCTACCATGTTCAACTTCGATGCAATCAATCGCATGGATAGATTCATAAAAGTTTGGGAAGCGGAAATGAAGACCCTGGATCTAGTTTCCACCATCTAGGCTGTGAGGAGTTTTATTATTCATGATACAGTAGGCTACTCATGACATATGAATGTGCCCATACTGTGTCTACTTTGATGTAATATAGAAACCATATATGTACTAAAAATATAGTTAGTTTTGATCTGAGTATGGGAATGCCTACCTCAGTGATGATATATATATGTTTCCATTGAATTTTTTTACATGTTTTCGACCGGTGTCTCCAATCCAATCCTCGAAATGATAAAGAACTTCACTCTTCAAAATGACCTCAGACTTCGCACTTTAGGGGGCAATCTGTTACACATTATTTTTTCACCATGACATTTGACTGTCCATATAGTTCTATCACTACCTATAGTGTACTCCCTTAGAAGTCAAAAACCCTAATGTTCCTAAACCAAGTCTTGGAATTGGATAAAAGCTCTTTAAAACCCTTAAAAGTCTACCTCCGCACTTTTTCTATCCTTTTCCTGCGGGTTCGCGGATACGTGGTCTATAAACTGTGGAAACCCCTGCACATTATGCTACTAAAACCTGCAGACCCCCATAAAAATTCAAATAAAAGAAAAAGTAAATTCTAGAAACCTAGTTGGCTGAATATTCTCCCAACTAGAAGCTTCTAGAGGCGCGATCAGTTCGATATTTATCCCTCCACTCATGGAGCTTATCCCTTGGTCCATGGAGCTCAAATCCCTTCATGAGAGGAATCCATACCCCCCTTCATGGAACTGAAACTACCTCTATTTCCCTATAAATTGAGCTCAATTTTCAGTCTCAATGGTAGCTTAAATATTTTAAATGAGTTGTTGAAGAAATTCACAAGAGTGCATACTTTCTACACTAGTTTTTGTTGGCATGAGAATGATCACACCCTTGTGTCCATAACTCCATGCTAGTATTTAAAGAGGAAGGCTTATCAAACTGAAGGAGGAACGATTGTTCAGGACGTCGAGAGAAATCTGTACGACATCAAGGCATCAGGTTGTAAGATTACTCTTTTTATTCAAGATAATACATATGGATCTATTTTTCTCATTGAGTTGTTCTTATTCTTATTGAATGACATCAATACTTAGACTACTTCATCAATAAGTTAGATTATCATTTCTTAAATTAGTATATGTTGCAGATGCTTTGATTATTTTGTCTTATCTTTGATTGGAGGTTCTACTTATTGAAGAAGCCTCTTTGGACCGACTGGATAAAATATTGCATCGAATGTTAGATTTCGAGGTAGGGGCATGTCCTCTCTATTTTCTTATAATAATTCTAAAATGTATTTAATCTAGAGAAAAATATTTCCAAATGGATGTTTCTTTCTAGCTATTCATTGAATACTAGGGAGATCTCTCTTGTCTGTAAGAGGGATTAATCCGCATAACACACCCAAAGTCCCTTAAATTGTGCTACGCATGAGAAAAATACTCAAAATATTAAAAAATTATATCAAAATTGCATTTGGTGGACCTTTCTCCAATAGGCCCCGAACACAATCTTGTGACTCATCTCGAGTCACAACGACAGTGGGGTTGTCATCTTGCTCCAGAGTTGTTCACTGGAGGAAAAAAATAGTGAATGACGCCCTCACTCTACGCAGTTGCATTTTGTGCGATCTTGACCAAATTTTGTGAAGTCGGCCCCTCAGTAGCCAAGGTGGCATTGTCCAATTTATGATTCAAATTTTTGACCGCAGCATCCAGGTCCTGCGAGAGCTTTATTGCTTCATCTACCCAAGGCTTCAGATGATCGCTGAGTACTTGCTTCTTATGTCATAGCTCCTTGATTTCATCTCTAAGAACATGACTGGTGCAAACCATGCCGATCGTTGTCTTATGAAGGAGTGATAAAGGTGAGTTCAGTCGTCAAATGATTACTAGCTTTGTGGCGTGTCTGAGTGAATGGCTAAAAGAAGTGGGTCATACTGTAGACCATAGCTCCATAGGTGTCTGGAAACTTAGGGCAGCAGAGATGTGCATAAATAATTCTAGTGGCTTCCTTAACTAATGCGACTTGTTGAGCTCGCACCTCACGGAAGTCTCACAGTTTAACGACTTCACCTGCAATGCGACACTACGTTGTTCAAAGTCATCTTTAAAAATCTTCACCTCAAACACCGGAATCCTAGGCAGCATCCAAGCTCTCAATTTTTTCCCGAGGTGCAACAGAGGCGAGAATGTCAATATCAGGTACCTCCCTGCACTGTTAGTTGATCAAATGTTCTAACTCAACCCGTTGTGCAACCGCTACGTGTTGTGTTGTCTGGGCTTGGGTGGATTATGTTGCTTTTTTCATGATCATCTGCTCTACCTCGCTCAACTACTGTTGCGCACATGTATATGTGCTTTGTAGCTCAACAAATATGAATGAGTGGAGAGTGTGTAGCTACCCACTCATTATCCATGCAAGGTTGAGGCTGACCTATTCACATTCTTCGACATGCACGCACAAGGCTAGAGGCTCTACGGTCATGGCCGTTCTCGGGAAGGGGAAAATCCTAATTTATGTGCCAACGATCATAGTTATTTCTAGAAGGCTCGCTTGAATCAACCTCGCCTAGTTCACGCCCGCTTTGCCGAGTCTACTTTCAACTGTAATACCTGCAAACTAGCCTGCAAGGCCTCCCCAACGGGCTTTTTTTGTTTTTCCAGGATGTTCCATCTATCTTCTGACGTAGTGGTGACTGTGTCGACTATATTCTCCAAGTCCTCCTCAGTTAAGGTGACCTTCGCATCTTTGTCAAACTTGTCACCCTTTCACTTCGTGCGCTTACCTTTTGCAGGCTCTCCAGTGCGCTTTGTACCTCGTGGGGGATACGCACCCTCCCCACCAACTCCTCCGATCTCAATATCATGCTGCGGCTCCTACTCCGTCCCCTTGGTGGTATTTTTGGGGGTCTCCTTGGTGGTTTCTTTCCCACTAGAGCGCAGCTCAGTTTCCTTCATTGTACTCAGTGGAATGGTATCTTTTGGGGCTACATCTTTGCCGTATGTGCCTACTATGACTGGAGCAGTGTATTTCGGACCTATCTTCCATGGAGGTGGCCAACTTGCCATGACTTGGTCTACTTCTGCCTCGGTGACCATGTATGGAAGATTTTACCATGCTAGGTCTTTGCGCACCTGAATTATCACATTGTGCATGGTAACATGGAAGTCAGAAATACACTTATATTTTTCATATACTGCAAGCGACAGTCATGGCTTGGAGTGTATTGCTGCCACCAGCACACCTTCAAACAATACCTAGAATATTTTGTTTTCCTTGACGCACTGCGAGTCCTTAGAGTCCCACAAATTCATGTAGCGGTCTCCTTCACATATGATGGGCGCAAGTTCAGGGAGCACCACATCCTCATGCATCTCCCATGCAACTAGGGAGATCAACAATAACAACCAAGAGTAGAAAAAAGGTTTACCCTGGTCCTACGCCTTGTGCATGTTATCTAGGAACTCTTCGCACAAGTGTTGGGACCAATTGTAACAAACTCCCTTGTCCCATTGCCCTGCCATCTGGATGACATACGTAGGGATAGTTGATGACCGACACTTCCTCATCATCATACATCCAAGAAAAAGAGTGTCCACGCACACCCGGGGTCAGCGATGCTTTTTACCAGGAACCCTCTTTTGTCATGGTCCACCTTTATTTTCTCGCTGACATCGTTAGGCACCTTCTGCTCATTCTTCTTACCAAACCCTTTCATGGGATGGGGCCCCTTCATGGGAAGGCCAGTGATCCTATGGATCAGTGCAACGTCAAGAGGGATGCATCCTTGAATCCATAAGCATCCATCATGGACTAGCACGAGTAAGTACCGAATGACCAAACCGGTGATAGAGTATTGCCCAAAGTAGGGGATGCAGAGAAGATTCAAGATCCCTGAGGCATCTATCTTGTGCGTCCAAGGCATTGGCTCAACCTTTGGCAGGTCATCATATAGAACCTGCTCTAGATATAACTCTGGGGCCAGATCCGAAAAGGTTTCCTCATTGGTCAGATCGTGATCATCAAAATTGATGGTGGGGATGTTTCCAAACATCTCAGGCATCTAGAGATATTCAAAGACCACATCCACATTCTTATGTGTGCCCACCATCGGCTTGTGTAGCATAACATAATTTGGTAGCCATGACAACAGAGCTACCAACAGGGCCTCCTCTAGGGCCGTCATGGGGCTCCTTGAGGGGTTGGGCGACCACACCTAGGGTACTTGCGCAGGGGTGTTAGCTCCCTGTAATTTGTAATATTGGAAAGAAAAAAGTAGCCGAGAACCACATCAAACCACTTTGGAGTCCAAGACCTAGCCTTCCTGGGCTCATAGAGGGCTCTCTCTGTATTTATGATTAACTGATTTAGCTTTATGATTATATTTTCTGATTTTAGGCTAGTTATAAAGATTTGGATTGTTTTTTTGATTGTTTGTTTGGATGGATAGATAGAATGTGGGAAGCTTAATCCATTGGGCTATGGAGTCATAAAAGGGCTGAGTTGTACATCAAATTTTCAAGGGTTTTCACAGGGAAAGCTAACTATGTCAAATGGATCTCGGTGGTAAGATGAATATGAGATGGTAGTGAGTTTTGTAAAGCTAAAGAGAAGTTAAGAGTTCTTTAACTAAACTTCCACATAAGTGCAGAGCAGACCGTCTCTGAATTCTGCATTCAGGTATTTAGAGGAAAACATTTTAAGATAACATTTTAGTGGGGGTAAAGAGCAGTTAAGAATTCTTTAACCCAACTTCACAAGAAAAGCCTCAAGATACAGTTTTAGAGAAACTAAAGAGCAGTTAAGAATTATTTAGTTAAAATTTCAAAAGAAAACATTAAGATAACAGCTAGGTCAAACTAAAGAGAAGTTAAGAATTCTTCAGTTATACTTTGCAGAGGAAAACAATGAGATAATAGTAACACACAAAATTAAGGTGCTCATGCAACATATCTTAATCTAAAATCTCAGTTCTACTATCAGGGAGATTGATGTACAGTATGGAAAAACAGAGAAAAAACATTAACAAAATAGGGATAACATCACCATTAACATAGCTCAAGGATCCTGTGAATGTGCTTGTATCATTGATGTCCAACTCCAAAAATAGTTACAGTGGTCCAATACAATAATATTTGCAACTCTGAGTCTAAAAAAAGTGAAATAAAAAAACCAATAATGATAATGAAAAATACATGCAATGTTTAAATGCAACTGAGGAGGTTTCCCTAATCTAGCGTGACAGATTGCATCTACTACAGATTAAATGAAGTTTTGAAAATTGAGACCATGCAAGGCCCAAGCCAAAAATATCTCTCACAGATCTATTGTAATTATAACTTTTTATTTAACCCCTGAGCTAACTTTAAAATATATTTGTCTAACTGCCTGCAAAATTAACTTTTATAATAACTTTCTGAATTGATGCTAAAATATCTCTGACTCTAATATTAACTGTGGTAGCTTTCATTAACTCAAAATTAGGCTAAAGGTTTCCAACATGTTTGTGAAGAGCTAATGGCTGATTCGCCTTGACATCTAGCTTTGTCTTTAAACTATCCTTATCTGCCTTTTCTACCACTGTAAAATTCTTTTTACCTTACTGTATCACATTCCCTTTACCTTTCACTATCTTCTTATTTGTTTTTGTTTCTACCTCGACTACTCCTTTTCCGGCTTTTATTCACTCTTCCTCTTATAATCCTCTGTTGAGGAAAACCATTTGAATCCATACCCTGTGAGTTTTTTGGCAGGAGGCGGATAGGAGGGGAGTGCGAAAAGGCATGTAGATTTTTGGATCAGATGGGGGTGGGGGGAAGATCAGATGGCTATCGAAGCTTAGGATGGATGGGAAGAGGTGGGACCGGGCGGTCTAATGGAAAGGTGGTTTGCAGTTTATTGCATAGTGCAGGATTGGTTAGGTGGTTTATTCGGAGGGTATGTAATGAGGAGTGGGGATGAAGCATGGCAGACAGGAGGGTTGCAAAACTGCCCATTCCCCACAGTGTTTAAAAATCGGTTAGTTACAGGTGCGATATGAAGCAGGGGCTATCAGATGAGGGGGTGAAGATCAGAAATTGGTTGGGGTTCGAACAAAGATGGAGGGTTTAAACATTAAGTGGGGCCAGGGTTAAATACAGTGAGGGGGTAATAAGGTGAAAGAGAGGTTTTAATAAGAATGGTGGGTAGTAATTTATAGTGGGGCCTGATGGTATAATAAAGTGAATGGGAAGGTTTATTAAAGCAGAGGTTTTAACACAAGTGTGAGTTGGGTTTTAACATAACAGGGGTCGAGATTAAATAAACAAGGTTTATTTAAAGGGGCCTGATAGATTA
The DNA here is from genome assembly GCA_034641835.2 of Pinus albicaulis. Taxonomy (NCBI): domain Eukaryota; kingdom Viridiplantae; phylum Streptophyta; class Pinopsida; order Pinales; family Pinaceae; genus Pinus; species Pinus albicaulis. The sequence goes on from JAXQQM020089278.1 coordinate 21,805, forward strand.
AATTTATTTAAAAACAATGTAAAAGTGGGTTTTACATTTTTTTTTAATGAAAGAAGTGGAATGAGTGAAGGGGAGGGGATATTAGAAATGGGAGTGGGGTTTAAGAAGGGGAAAAGGATAATATGAGGGGATTAGGGGTTAAAAATGGGAATTCAAAGCATGAGAATGTCAAAAAAGGGTAAAATGAAAGGTAATGGAGTGTTTAGATGAAAAATAATGAAGGCAGTGAGATTTGGCTTTCCACCATATTAAATCAACAAAATTTCCTCTTTCAACTGAATCAAATGGTAGATGAAATTATTTGGCTTTTTTGTTGCCTAGAATCTCCTTTCCTTTCTGAAAATAAATGATATTCAAGGAATATTATTTTCAGCATGAAAAATATAAGGAATAGGCAATCATCTGGTGATACTGTAAAAATGCAGGAGTCTAACAGTGGCTCCAACTGGGGAGGGCAGATCCTTTAGGAGGTGTCAAGAACTTTGTAGGCCAGTAGCCTGATTTATTTGGCTTATTCCCACCCTATAATCTTGATTTGTTGCAGATTTTGTGACAGTGGCCTTCAAAAACTGAGATCCATGCTTACTACAAACATGAGGTCTGAAACACACTCGATCTTGAGCCTGAACTAGCAACCTTAAATTGAAAAACTTTCAAACATGCTCAAGTATTAAGAGCTCCTTTGCATACCTACCTACCCTAATCCAACTTGGAGGTATATATTCACTAAATGATCTCCCTTCTCCAATGAAACCAATTAAGTAAATTACTACATGATTGATTCTTGTTCAGCCCTTTAATTATGCTGAAACAACAAAAAGGCCACTCCCATCTTACCTACCTTTGAATAGCAGTGCTCAAAATTTTCTTTTAACTCTGCAACAAACCATTCCTGGCATAGCATACTCGTTCTTTATATTTTTCTAAGATAATAGCAAAAGGATATTGGAAAAATACCTGGCCCTAAGGATATATATAATAATCTTCATCCAGGGCTACTCCTTCTTCATGGTCATTTAACATGGCATCCTCATAATATGCTACTATGTTTTCCTCAAAAAAACCAGATATGCCTTGATTGAGTTGGCTAGATTTTGTTTGAAGGCCATCATTTTGATGAGTAGGAGTACTCTCTGGCAATAGGTATTCTTGAGAAGGTAGTACAACATCAATATCAATCTGTTGCTTTGTTTCTTCATGAGGAAATTCTTCAGTACACAAATCAGCAATAGCACAAATAGAAATAATTTCTTCATTATATAAAAATTTAGAGGCTGGCTGCATGCTTAGAATCTAATTGATTTCTTCTTAAGTTAAAGGAGGAGGCAACATTTTTTTTCTTTGGATATAACCACAGTTGTTATTTTTTCTCTTGTGAAGACTGATCACAAGGCTGAATGTCTTCTTGAACCTTACATAAAAGAGCAGATGAATCATCATTTGTCCCTTTAGAGAGATCCTATGGATATTCTTTCATTTCCTGATTACTTTCATCCTCAACCAAGTTCTCTTGGTTGTCATGACAATTAAATTGAGCATGAACTTCTCTAATTGCTTCTAATAAATCCTCATGATGAAAATTTCCCAAATCTTCATAAATATTTACAAGGTATTATATGAGATCTTCAGACTGGTCACAACAATTTTCAGCTAATGATAAAGATGGAAACTTTTCTTTGTAATTCTCATAAAACACCTTGTGGGAATATTTTGAAGAAAATAAACTACCAGGGTTTAGACCTTCATACCATTTCCTTCATTTCCCTTCTAATGTTAGCATGAACATCTTCATGAGGCAATCCTCATGCCATTCAACCTTCAATCTCCATGAGTGTATATGTAACTTAATGAGATGTAACAAGGGGTCATCAATTTTTTCATCCTGAAAAATAAGCAGATTTCTATCCCAATTTACCTAAGGAATTTTTTTGTGGGAATCCAGGAATGTGATCTTTCTTCATTGGAGCATACCTGCGTTGTATCCTTGAATCCATCTTTGTCAATCAGTCAGAAAAAGGGTCACTCCATCTTTACAACCAATCTGGATTATTCTACCAGTGGAGTCTTTAGGCCAACTGAAAACTGTGGATTCAACAAGTGAATGATTTCAAATTTCTTGAGGCTGGTTGTCGTCCACCATAAGAAATCAGATACCAATCTTGGCTAAGGCTGGAATCATCTAATTTTGAGTGGCGTTTCTGAGTTCTGAAGAAATATTAAACTTTTTTAATAACTCAGTTCCCCAGTATGGTTGCCATTATATTAGCTCGCTATAATTGGTAAGATTGGAAAGAACAAGTAGCAGAGAACCACATCAAACCACTTTGGAGTCTAGGACCTAGCCTTCCTGGGCTAAGAGAGGGCTCTCTCTATATTTATGATTAATTGATTTAGCTTTATGATTATATTTTCTGATTTTAGGCTAGTTATAAATATTGGGATTGTTTTTTTGGTTGGACAGATAGAATGTGGGAAGCTTAATCCATTGGTCTATGGAGTCATAAAAGGGTTGAGTTGTACATCAAATTTTCAAGGGTTTTTACAGGGCAAGCTAACTATGTAAAATGGATCTCTGTCACAAGATGAATATGAGATGGTAATGAGTTCTGTAAAGATAAAGAGAAGTTAAGAATTCTTTAACTATACTTCAACATAAGTGCGGGCGAACTGATCTCAGATTACGCATTCAGGTCTTTAGAGGAAAACATTTTAAGATAACAGTTTAGTGGGGGTAAAGAGTAGTTAAGAATTCTTTGACCCAACTTCACAAGAAAAACCTCAAGATAAGAGTTTCATAGAAACTAAAGAGCAGTTAAGAATTCTTTAGTTAAACTTTCAAAATAAAACCTTAAGATAACAACTAGGTCAAAGTAAAGAGCAGTTAATAATTCTTCAGTTATACTTTGCATAGGAAAACATTAATATAATAGTAACAGACAGAATTAAGGTGCTCATGCATCAGATCTTAATCTAAATTCTCTGTTCGGCTATCAGGGAGATTGATGTACAGTAGGGAAAAACAGAGAAAAAACATTAACAAAAGACGGATAACATCACCATTAACATAGCTCAAGGACCTTGTGAACGTGCATGTATCATTGATGTCCAACACCAAAAATAGTTAAAATGGTCCAATACAATAATCTTTGCAACTCAAAGTCTAAACAGAGTCCAACCAAAAAACCAATAATGATAATGAAAAATACATGCAGTATTTAGCTGCAAATGAGGAGGTTTCCCTAATATATGGTGACATATTGCATTTACTACAGAGTAAATGAATTTTTGACAATTGAGACCATGCAAGGCCCAAGCCAAAAATATCTCTCATAGATCTACTGTAATAATAACTTTTTATTTAACCCGTGGGCTAAATTTAAAATGTATTTAACTAACTGCCTCCAAATTAACTTTTATAATAACTTTTTGAAGTGATGCTAAAATATCTCTAACTGTAATATTAACTGTGGTAGCTTTCATTAACTCAAAATAAGGCTGAAGGTGGCCAACATGTTTGTGAAGAGCAAAAGGCTGAGCGGCCTTGACATCTAGCTTCGTCTTTCTCATTGATTTGTCCTATGATTTGTCTTTAAACTTTTAAATTGTCCTTATCTCCCTTTGTTGCCATTGTAAATTTATTTTTACCTTACTGTATCATTTTACCTTTACCTTTCATTGTCTTCTTATCTATTTTTATTTTTACCTCCACTGCTCATTTTCCGTCTTTTATTCGCTCTTCCGCTTATACTCATCTATTGCGGAAAACAATTTTAATCCATACCCTATGAGTTTTTTGGCAGGAGGCGGATAAGTAGGGAGTGAAAAAATGCATATAGGTTGTTGGATCAAATTGGGGGGGGGGGGGTAGATTGGACGATTGTCCGAGTTTCGGATGGATGGTAAGAGGTGGGACTAGGAAATCTAATGAAAAGGTGGTTTACGGTTTATTGTGCGGTGTAGGAGTGGTTAGGTGGTTTAGTCAAAGGGTATGTGATGAGGCATGGGGATGACGCATGGTGGATGTGAGGGTTGAAAAATTTCCCATTTCGCAACTCCCCGTGGTGTTTAAAAATTGGGCAGTTGGGGGTGCGATATGAAGCGGGGGCCATTGGATGAGTGGGTGAAGATCGGATGGTGGTCAGGGTTAAAACGAAGACGTAGGGTTTAAAAATTAAGTGGGGCCAGGGTTAAATGCAACGAGGGGGTAATAAGGTGAAAGCGAGGTTTTCATAAGAATGGTGAGTAGTAATGTATAGTGGGGCCCGGGGGTATAATAAAGCAGAGGGGAAGGTTTATTAAAGAGGAGGCTTTAACAAAAGTGTGAGTCAGATTTTAACATAATGGGGGTCGAGATTAAATAAACATGGTTTATTTAAAGGGGCTCGATGGATTAAATTTATTTGAAAACAATGTAAAAGTGATTTTTACATTGTTTTTAATGAAAGAAGGGTAGTGAATTTAGGGCAAGGGATATTATAAATGGGAATGGGGTTTAAGAAGGGGAAAAGGATAAAATGAGGGGATTAGGGGTTAAAAATGGGAATTCAGAGCATGAGAATGTCAAAAAAGGGTAAAATGAAAGGTAATGGAGAGTTTAGATGAAAAATAATGAAGGTAGTGAGATTTGGATTTCCATGATATTTAACCAAAAAAAATTTCCTCTTTCAACTGAATCAGATGGTGGATGAACTTATTTGGCCCCTTTGTCACCTAGAATCTCCTTTCCTTTTTCAAAATAAATGATATTCAAGGAATATTATTTTCAGCATGAAAAATATAAGGAATAGGCAATCATCTGGTGATACTGTAAAAATACAAGAGTCTAAGAGGGGGGATTACACGATCCTAGGGGAGTTGCACAGCTTAGCCGAAGCCCACTTCATGGCTTTTCCCTTTCCCTTCTCGTTGCCTTCTTCTTTTCCTTTTCCCTTTCCTTTTCCCAGCATGGACACAACCTCTTTGACTTCAGGGGTAACTTCAAAGACTTCCTCAGACACTAGCTCAGTGGAGGCCGTAATGGGCAGTGACTTAGTGGGGTTAGTGGTAGTCATCCTTGCCTAGAATATAAACTCAGGATTTCTACTTTGAGAAGGGGTACCTTTCCCAAACATACAGATTGTGGGGTCACAAGAAGCACAAAAATCGCAATAGGGTATGAGGCATGAGATCTTCAGACAACAAAGGAATTGATTAAGACCTTCGCCCCTCCTTTTATAGGCCACCATGGGTAAAAACGGTCGGATTATTATTAAATGGAACTGACCATCGAGGAAATGGTAAAAAATCCTCCCATATCACTGCATTAATTACAAAACACTCACTCCATCCAACGGTAAAATTGCTTTTTCACCTACTTTTACTGTTCCAACCACTGGTTTTTCTAGCTGTGTGCTACCCCTACGCCTGAGTTGCATCTTCTTGAGCCTCCTTACCTTAGCACTACCGTTGCAATTTTGTCGCACCTGTCTGCACCTGCTTCTCCTAGCTCGTGCAGATCATCCAATGTCGATGCTTCGACCATATAGTCATTTGGTAGGCACCGGATTGTCCCTGTATGGTTTTAGATGACTCTTGTTAATGTACATAGGAGGATAGTATCCACACAACGATGCTAAGTGCACCGCACCACCATCAGTAATTTATTTTACTATATACAGTCCGAACCAGTGCTTACGGAACTTCCCTAGGTGGTGCAAAAATTGAGTATCATAGAGCAAAACCAACTCTTCTTCCTTAAACACCTTCTGTCGTATGTGTCGGTCATGCCAAGATTTCTCACGTGCCTTTTATACATGCTGGTGAAATTTAGAAATAAAGAAATTGTATTCCAAGGCAACCAGTTGTGCCAGGCACTCCTCCATGATGTCAGGTTCCGCCATATTTGTGAAAGCCACGATGCGGAGGATGGGGACAATATATTCCAAGGGCATGATGGCCTCTTATCCATAGACCATCCTGAAAGGAGTCTTCCAAGTCAGCTTCTTGCAGGTATTCCTATAAGCCCATATCACCAAAGGGATGAACACATCCCAATCATTTTGATTGGCATTACAGAACTTGGTAAATTCATTCTCCAATTTTTTTTTGAAAGCTTCTACTATGCAATCTTCTAGTGGGTGATACTGTGTGCTTTTCATATGATGGATCTAAAATTATTCCATCAAAGCTTTAAGAGTTTCATTAACGAAATGCATACCTTTATCACTCATTAAGATCTTCGTAAGTGTACTCGTTACACCATTTTTTGGTCATCTAGCCTATTATCATTAGATGGACCCAAGTACACCATGTAAGACCAATTTTACCCTAAGTAAAATTGCTTTCACTATGTGAAATAACTTAGTAAAACACCTTTATTAAGTTGTTTATGGTCTAAACAGGAAACCCCAAAGGGAAATAATAAACAAATCTATATTTGTTTATATTTCCTGGTCATATTTAACCCAAAACAAGGAAATCAATTAAATAAATCCTTATTTATTTGATTATTTCCTAGGAATAAGTTATTTAAATCCTTATTTAAATAATATTCCTAGTTAAATTTAACTAAATCATTTATAAATAATTAAATAAATCATTATTTATTTAATTATATTTCCACCATTTCCTTAAAATAATAAATAAATCATTTATTTATTTATTATTTATAAATAAAGGAATTGACCCAAGTCAAAAATCCTTTTCCCTCCAACAAATATAATAAATTATTCCTAAAGGGTGGTTCTAGAATTTGATTAATAATATTTTATTCATGCACCAAGTTCTAGATCACCCTAATATTTTGTTATAAATAGAAGGGTTTTCCCCATTCATTAGTCACCTTTTGTTGCCTATTAGATCACTCTGGATCTATACACTTGGTCACATTTTCTCCATTTTTTCCTTGTGAGCTCCCATTGAGTTCTATGTTTGTCTGGGTTTTCTACACCAACAAGAGAGAGAGATTTTAGATCTGAAATGCTGAGGACTATCAAGAACCCATCCCATTGAGGAGAACCGGAAAACACCTTTCTTGTTTTCCTCTCAGGTGCCCCTTTTCAATATAATATAAAAATTCTTTCAAATACATTGTTCTTGTCTTGTCTATTGGATGCATGGAGCCACATTTTACTTTATCTGCTTAATGTCTTTTATGCTTAGATCTGGATTTGTGTAGCATTATTTGGATCACCTAATTGCAGATTTAAAGATATTTGGCGTAAATGGCCAAAATGTGCACGATCTACGAGCTGCAGGAGTAGAGCCATTGGCTCGGGATTCTCTAGAGAGTGAGTAGATGTAGGGCAGGTGGTGCCCCCCAGTGTGTATGTAGGGGCAAGTGGTGCCCCCCAGTTTTGTAGTTTTGTTTTTGTAACATGCTATGGGCATGTCATATGTTTCAGAGTAGATGGACTCTAAAAAAGACATGCTATATTATATATATTATTTATATTCATTGTGTTGATGGTGTGAAATGTTATTGTCTTGTGTGTGATAAATGCCAATCTAGAACATGATTTTCAATTCTATCTACATAGTGATTTTGACTTCTAGGTACATGGTTGAAAGTAATGAATCTAAAGTCACATATCAAAAGTTTCACTCGTAAATATTGTCTAAATAGGATAGGGTTATGCACACAATAGACACCATTGAGTTGTAAAACAAGAAGCAGGAAATCTAAATGAACGTGCAGATGGAGGATGCGATGAGATAGGGCATCGGCTAAGAGACCACGTATTGCATCATATTCAACCTGATTATTGCTGGAATTACCAATGCAGACCCCATTTGTAAGAACGAGGGTATGCAATGGGGTAAATATGGTCCATGCGGTCGAGGCAAGATTCCGGGAATAGCGACTTGCCCCATCGGCATAGCCAATATAATGTGTGGACGAGAGGGCCAGTGGAATAGTGTCACAAGACAAGAAATGGGGGGAAGGAGAATAACGATGGCAGCGTGAGTATAGGGTAGACATCCAATGACAACTATGGGAGGGAGTAGTCGGGGTAGGAAGTCTAGGAGTCATAGATCGACTAGAGGGAGAGGGATGAGAACTATGGGAGGAAGAGCGGGAACTCATGTTGTGAAGGATATCAGAGATACAGATGGTATCATCTTGATTATGGGAGGAAAGGGAAAGGTCAAGGAAACCACATGACATTGAAAAGATACCTAAATCATCAGTATGGGAAGAGAGGTGCACATACGGGTCATCACGGGGAATGACAAAAGAACAAGTAAAAATATGGTCAAAACATGAAGAGCCCAAGAATGTTGCTGAAGGGGAATCAAGTGAAACAGATGGAGTGGATTCGAAGGGAATGTACTCTGAGGGTCATGCGGATTATGATAGGTATAGATCATCGACTTCTAAGATTGTCGAGACTAAGGTCAGCTTGAAGGGAGCAATGGGGCAGTCGAGGTAGGTCCCATAGTGGTTCCACTGGAAACGGACCCAGCAGTAGAACTGGGGTTGCTGTTGGCGCTAGGCCTGAAACAGGGGGAGAACCAGGAGTAGGGGGAGAACCTGAACAATCAGAAGAAGAGTTAGAGTGCAGACTCAGGGGAGGAATTACTCGATGACGATGGGAAGGAGGAAGTCGACCAACCAGAAACTGAGGGTGAAGGCCAAGAAGTCTCCGGGAGAAGTGCCTTGGGGGTGCAATGATGACGGGAAGAAGAAAAACTGACAAGGGTGGGGAGCGACAAAATCAAGTGAGGTCAAGGGCAGAGAGGTGTAGTGACAATTTATTTTAAATTCTTTGCCAGGCGGTGTTAACCAGGCTCTTCTTCACTTAGGGTTAGTGTGTGGTGTGTGTTGATTTTAATTTTTTAAACCCAGACATTTTGAGAGTAAAAGAAAAAGTGTGCTGCGTAACTGAAAATAAATCTGTAAATAACAGGATATAATGCTGAAATAATAGAAAATTTAACAGCTAACAATGCATCGACCTAACCCAAGAAGGTGGGTCTCTCAAAACTAGTCTAAAAAGAGGGAAAAATCTAGTCAAGACACACGAAAAAGAGGCTGATAGATCTAAGGTTGGGAGGGACAGGGATCTAAAGGATAAATCTGCTGGAAAGAGGTGCAGAGAACAGCAAAGAGGCAGAGGTAAGGTTGCTGTAAAAGGAGAAATCAGCTAAAAGGAGGAGGGACGAAGAGGTGGCCCTAGAGGTAAACCCAAAAAAGACTATATGAGGTGATTTGAAAGGGATAAGCACTGATCTAAAGGGATCTGAAAAGGAAGTATCAGATCTGACAATAAGAAGGCTGAAACTCTGAAAATTCAGACGTCTGAAACAACTAAAACTCGCCCACCAAAATTGGAGGGTACTAAAGCCCTAAGGGGAAATATTCCCACTTAGTTAAGTGAAACAAATCATAAACAGGTCTAAACGGGTAGAGACGGAGGCTGGAAAACCATGATAGAAGCTTTAGACAAACCTAGAAAAAATTGCTGGAAAATTGCAAAAAAAAGTGAAAGTCGCAGGTTCTAACCTGTTTTCAGTCCAGGTCGTAGGTTTGGGGCAGAAAAGTGCGTCCTTAGGTCTAGGTCGCAGTTTTTGGGCCAAGTGTGTGACTCGTAGATTCTGGCCTTGGCGATGATTAAAAATCACGTCTCAAATTAGTGGATGATATTCCGTCAACCCGCGCAATAGGGCCAGAAACACACGGAAGTTAAAAATTTTAATGTTTGAGGGTTTTAGAGGTGAAAAGCACCATAAAAATAGGAAAAATAGGAAACTGAAGAGAAACCTTAGGGTCTGAAATAGCTGGATATGCAGGAATATATAAAACGACAACGGTCGGAAAAGAAAACCCGTGTCACTCTGGATCTATACATTTGGTCACATTTTCTCCATTTTTGCCTTGTGAGCTCCCATTGAGTTCTATGTTTGTCTGGGTTTTCTACACCAACAAGAGAGAGAGATTCTAGATCTAAAGTGCTGAGGACTGTCAAGAACCCATCCCATTGAGGAGTATGAAGTTGAACAAAATCAATCTGCCTCTCCCATCCTTGCTCAGTATGCGTCAGGTTTAATCAAGGATCCCCCTACTACCATTGGCATTCCTCGTTGAGATGTCGGAACCTGTTGCCCCCCTCCTATACCTATCCTCATCCGCATGACCCTCAGAGTACGTTCCCGCTAAATCCACTCCATCTGTTTTGCTTGATTCCCCTTCAGCAACATTCTTGGGCTCTTCATGCTTTGACCATATTTTTACTTGTTCTTTTGTCATTCCCCGTGATGACCCGTATGTGCACCTCTCTTCCCATATTGATTATTTAGGTAGCTTTGCAGCGTCATGTGGTTTCCTTGACCTTTCCCTTTCCTCCCATAATCAAGATGATACCATCCGTATCTATGATATCCTTCGCAACATGAGTTCCCGCCCTTCCTCCCATAGTTCTCATCCATCTCCCTCTAGTCGATCTATGAGTCCTAGACTTCCTACCCCGACTACTCCCTCCCATAGTTGTCATTGGATCTCTACCCTATACTCACGCTGCCATCATTATTCTCCTTCCTCCCATTTCTTGTCTTTTGACACTATTCCACTGGCCCTTTCGTCCACAAATTGTATTGGCTATGCCGATGGGTCAAGTCGCTATTCCCGGAATCTTGCGTCGGCCGCATGGGCCATATTTACCCCCTTGCATACCATCGTTCTTGCAAATGGGGTCTGCATTGGTAATGCCACCAATAATCAGGCCGAATATGATGCAATACGTGGTCTCTTAGCCGATGCCCTATCTCATCATATCCTCCATCTGCACGTTCATTTAGATTCCCTGCTTCTTGTTTTACAACTCAATGGTGTCTATCGTGTTCATAACCCTATCCTGTTTAGACAATATTTACGAGTGAAACTTTTGATACATGACTTTAGATTCATTACTTTCAACCATGTTCCTAGAAGTCAAAATCACTATGTAGATAGAATTGCAAATCATTTTCTAGACTGGAATTTATCACACACAAGACAATAACATTTCACACCATCAACACAATGCATATACATAATATATATCATATAGCATGTTTTTTTAGAGTCCATCTACTCTGAAAAATATGACATGCCCATAGCATGTTACAAAAACAAAACTACAAAACTGGGGAGCACCACTTTCCCCTACATACACACTGGGGGGCACCACCTGCCCTACATCTAATCACTCTCTGAAGGATCCGAAGCTAATGGATCTGCTCCCGCAGCTCGTAGATCGCGCACAGTCTGACCGGCCATCACCATGCATCGCATGATACCTCGCCATTCCGAGGGTAGCCCAATACATAGCTCTATGTACTAGTAGTCTAAATCCTGCCAACCAAGCTCCGACACACTGGTCAGAAGCCCCTCACATCTACGACAAATGTCCTCCAACAGAGTCGCCATATCCTCGTTCTGTGCCATTCTTGATTGACTTGCACCTGTAGCTCCAGCTGCTGCAGGTCGTCCCATATATCCGGCCGGTTTTACCGAAGCTATATTTGCATTCCAAAAAAGTATAAGGATCAGTACCATGAATACTATTCAAAAAATTTATTATGCACATAACCGATTAGTTACTTGTAACTTACCATCGGGCCCCCATACTCGACCAGGCAGAAGTGGCAAGTCCGGATCTCCCCAATAGCTCATCCCACTATAGGGATAGTCATCTATGTACAATGGCATCTGATCCCAATGGGCGAAGAACTCTGGTTAGAACACCCGCCCGACCGCCCCTCCTCCTCTACACAGTAGTCGTCCCCAACGATGCATCCGAGGCTCTCTCAGACCCCCATCAGGTAGCTGTACACGAGGTCGTAAGGTCGGGATCTTCTCAAAAAAGAAGGAGCACAATATAGTCCCATAAGCACAATCATGATTCACTTGTCGCTTACATAGCAAAAACTGTCGTTTCACTAACACCAACATCATCTGGGCCCACCCATAGTAGGTACCACTCAACACACTCTCTACAATCATCATCTACCCTCTAGTGATGTGATGGAACGCCTGGCTGCCCAAGATCTGCAACACTGCTGCTGCCACTGCCCGGGTCTCCAACCTCTCTATATCTCCAATAAATATCTGAGTCCCTTTGACTCGGACACCTGGTCGACAATGTCGCTCAACGAACTCCATGATGGTACGCCCCCACGGTAACACTGGCTGTGTATTTCCCACCATCCCTAATGGTGGGAGACCAGTTAGGAAATACAGATCCTGGATTGTCAGCTCAATCCTGTGCCCCTGCACTATAAAAACCTCATGATCTGGATCCCAATAACTGATAATCGGGGCCAACAAGGGCTCCCCAGCCCTCATCAAAGGGTTCTCCACAAATTTCAGAACCCCAAACCTAGCCAATGCACGACGAACACCTTGATCTGCTTGGATTTCCAATCGTAATGTACCTAGGTCTCTCTCTCTCCACTTGATCCGTATATCTGCCATATCTTCACAAAACCATCATCTTTGTCAATCTACAGATAACCAAAAATACATTCAATCACACCAAAAGTGAATCTCAGCCCATACCAACACTGAAACCACCTCCATCTACCAGGTCGCACTTTTTGGCCAAATCCTGGGCCAAGTCGCACTTTTAAGGCCCAAACCTACGTCCCAGGTCACAGTTTTTGCCCCAAAAAGTGTGACCCAGCCGTAATGATGAAGTAGGAGCAGTTACTGAGATTTAAGACCCCAATCTGAACTTTGAATCCATAAAAAACAAAGAGTAGGATTAGGCCTCTTACCTACAACTGACGGATCACGATTCTAATGGTCGGTTTGTTTGCTACGATCGCCGCAAGATTTAGGGCCTTCTCTCCTCTCCACATTCACCACAGCTACACAAGCAAATGAATGATTTTGGAGGGAAAATTCCTTATTAGAAGAAAAACCTCTGTTTTTTCTTTCGCCCACTGCGACCAAACCGTAGCCCCATTTGACACATCGTCTGCACCGTTGGAAAGCTCTCACTGAGCACTCAAATGGGTATCCGTTAGTTTTTCATGTTTTGATACTTCACCAGGACACATTTTTTCCATGAAGGGTCTATTCACCTCTCCTCCAAATCGAATTTCTTCACTTACAACACTTGTACTTGGGGCACCACTTTGCCTCCTTACTTGTCTTTGTTAGTGTTGATTTTCATCATGAGATACCCTATTGTACTCATGTTTTTATGGTCCCCCATTGGACCTTGATTGTGTGGCAGCACAATCGAGTCGCCCTTGTTTAGAGCATCCAAGTGGAGTCATCATCGGTCATGGAGTCTATCTTGAGTCCCTTTGTATCCTGCTATAGCTTTCCATCCTTCATTGCTTGGTACCTCTCTCGTGTTGCACATTATGGCCTTTAGTACCATTTTCCCCTATCCCTCATGATATTGTGTCAATCGCTGCCAAGCCATTCATGCCCGTTATGCTCTAACAAGGGAAGTCATCCATCTGCTACTCAGTATTCCCCATTTCATCATCATCAGTAGTGTCCGTCTGTTAGTCGCTCCACTATTTTCTCTCGCACCTTAGTTGGGGATCCCTTATTGCCTCACCTATGGCGGACCTCCTTCTGTCGACATCAGCTCATTTCCTCTAGAAGCCAGGTTTAGAGGGCGGTGTACCTTGGTTCGAGCTACTTTCCACATGATCGCGATCCGTATACTTGATGGTCTAGTGATGCAGCAGCAGCTATTGGTGATTCTTGGGTGTGTGTGAGATGTCTCAACCCTCATGAGGGGGTGGCCCTACAGGTAGCCCCCCACATGCCCATATGACTTCTTCATTTCCGCCTTTGATGTAGCTCCTTACATTTGATGATGTTGGCCTCAGCCGCTTGCAGCACCTCTTCGATTTGCATGTATCAGTCAGATTTTGTGAGCCCTTCCCCGTGTATAGGGGGCATTTGGGGTGTATTTGTATCTCATGTACTAAACAATTATAATATAAGTCCTGGCTGTTATTCCAGGCACAACATGTATGTGGGATTCATCATTCTATTTTTTCTGGCTTGCATTTATGCCAGCATGTACTTTATAGTTCGGTTCCTTGTTTACTGGACATACTATTCTTTTGTACTTTGTCTCGGCGGGCATAGGTATGCCTCCCCCGCCACCTTTCACACAGGTGCCACTTCATAAACTAGAGAATTTTTGCACCTGTAAGTCTTGTCTCCTCAAGGTCTAGTCCTTTAGCACATTAGAATACCTTACATTTCTCTCTTTGACTTCCCTCTTGATGTCTAGTGATTGAGTTCTTACAACGTACTTTGGTCATACGATTTGCTCCTAACACTCGTACGTTGGGGGGAAATCTGTTACACCATTTTTTGGTCATCTAACCTATTATCATTAGATGAACCCAAGTACACCATGTAAGACCAATTTTACCCTAAGTAAAATTGCTTTCATTATGTGAAATAACTTAGTAAAACACCTTTATTAAGTTGTTTATGGTCTAAACAGGAAACCCCAAAAGGAAATAATAAACAAATCTATATTTTTTTATATTTCCTGGTCATATTTAACCCAAAACAAGGAAATCAATTAAATAAATCCTTATTTATTTGATTATTTTCTAGGAATAAGTTATTTAAATCCTTATTTAAATAATATTCCTAGTTAAATTTGACTAAATCATTTATAAATAATTAAATAAATCATTATTTATTTAATTATATTCCCATCATTTCCTTAAAATAATAAATAAATCATTTATTTATTTATTATTTATAAATAAAGGAATTGACCCAAGTGAAAAATCCTTTTCCCTCCAACAAATATAATAAAATATTCCTAAAGGGTGGTTCTAGAATTTGATTAATAATATTTTATTCATGCACCAAGTTTCTAGATCGCCCTAATATTTTGTTATAAATAGAAGGGTTTTCCCCATTCATTGGTCACCTTTTGTTGCCTAAAGATCACCTCTGGATCTATACACTTGGTCACATTTTCTCCATTTTTGCCTTGTGAGCTCCCATTGAGTTCTATGTTTGTCTGGGTTTTCTATACCAACAAGAGAGAGAGATTCTAGATCTAAAGTGCTGAGGACTATCAAGAACCCATCCCATTGAGGAGAACCGGAAAACACCTTTCTTGTTTTCCTCTCAGGTGCCCCTTTTCAATATAATATAAAAATTCTTTCAAATACATCGTTCTTGTCTTGTCTATTGGATGCATGGAGCCACGTTTTACTTTATCTACTTAATGTCTTTTATGCTTAGATCTGGATTTGTGTAGCATTATTTGGATCACGTGATTGCGAGGTTTAAATATATTTGACGTAAAGTAATTAATGTTAGGGCTATTTGTTATGTGTAGCTAAGTGATCTTTTACGATGGTCATACTAACATAGCCAAACACAGGTCGAATATGCAAAATGATGAATCGCATGCAATCACACAGAATATTGTCCTTGACAACCTTTGCCTCCACCCATCTGGTCAAATAGTCAGTGGAAGTAATGATTTAACGTGTGTCAGTCTTCTTCCCCAGGGGATTGATTGGTCCCACAAAGTATATATCCCATTTATTGAATGCCTGCAAGGCCATATATGGTTGCAGGGGAATTTCATCTCTACGTAAGGGCTTCCCAATTCGTTGACCTGCATCATAGGCTCGACAGTATTCTTGTGCATCATTATGCAATGTTGGCCACCATAACCCTGCATGCAACACGTTCTGCGTAGTGGCATTCCCTGCATAGTGGCCTGCTGCCATTCCTCCATGAGCCTTAGCTAATATAGATTTTCTCTCATGTTCTAATACATACCTTCTCAATACTTCATCTACGCCCAACTTATATAATTGACTTGCAATTCTAGTGAAATTGGCTACACAGGCCACCAAATATTTTTTCTGTTGTACTGAATATTTTGTAGGTGTTTTCCCAGTTGTTAAGAAGTGAATAATGTATGCAAAGTGCTCATCAACCACCTTGATAGTGAAAAGTTGCGTATCATGTAATCCTTCCTCCAAATAGTTGGCTCTTCTCCATTCTCAATTCGAGACAAGTGATCAGGTCTGGCATTCAGTCTCCCAGGCTTCACAATAATCTGAAAGTCATACTCCTGAAACAGTGGAAACCATATACAAATATTCCCCCCCAACATAGGCTTATAGACCAGGTATTTCAAATCTGAATGGTCAGTGAGCATTTTAAAGTGTCCTCCAAATAGGTAGTGCCTTTATTTATGCAAGGAATACACCAATGTCAGTCCTTCTCGTTCGGTAGTAGAATAGTTGTGCTCTATGCTAGAGAGTTTCCTGCTAGCAAAATAAATCGGATCATCAATTTTTCCTTCTCCTAACTACGCTAAGACAGCCCCAAGAGCTATTCCTGATGCATCCACATGCACATGAAATACCTTAGCCCAATCTGGAAATATTAGAATAGGTGCAGTGACCATATTTTCCTTCAGTAGCTCAAAATTTTTTTGACACTCCTCATCCCATAAGATAGACACATCCCTTTTTAACAAATTTTCCATTGGCGTAGTGATCAATGCGTACCCCTGAATAAACTTTATGTAGTAACCTTTGTGCCCTAAGATGGAGCACAGTTGTTTCTCATTGGCGGGGACCGCTAAATTTATGATAACCGCAATCTTGGCTGGGTCAACCATCAATCCTTGCTAACATACGATGTGGCCAAAAAAAATTCCAAAAGGTACGCAAAATATAAACTTCTTTAGGTTCATAAAAATCTGGTGTTTTCTGTAGGTATCCAACATCATGCGCAGGTTCGATACATGCTTCTTTACAAATCTGAATACTTTCCAATCATCAAAATATACCTCGAGAATCTTATGGATGAATTCTTTGAATACTGCTACAACTACATGCAAGAAAATGGCAGGGGAATTATTCAATCCAAATGGCATGACAGTGTACTGGAAGGAGCCCCATTCAGTTGCAAAGGTTGTCTTGTTGCGGTCTTCAGTTGCAATTATGATATTATGGTACCCTAAAAATCCATCAGTGAATGAGTATGCTTCTTGACCTCCCACATTATCCAAGATTTCATTAGAGAATGGTATAGCGAAGGGATCATGTATGCAGGCATCATTAATTTTGTGCAAGTCTATGCAGATCTTTAACTCCTCTTAGGTTTTCTTTTCTTGGACTACCATTGGGCTTACCCAATCAGACTGTTCTACAAGCTCAATGCTACCTACAGCCACCATCTTATCTATCTCCTCCTTGACTCTCTTCTTATATTTAGGGTTCAGTCGATAGGGTCGCTGCTTGACAAGACGTGCATCTGGCTTCAAGGTGATCTTCATAACACCCAAATCCCCTACAATTCCCTTTATCTCAAAGAACTTCATAGGAAATAGGTCCTGAAATTTGGTCAGGAGCTCTGTAATATTTCCAACAGTATCATCATCCCAGTAATCCCCAATTTTGGCCAACTTAGGCTGCTCCTCTATCCCAATGTTTACTTCCTTCAACTTCAATGGCTTGGTAACGTCCAATTTTTGCAATGAGGGTACCACGACTACACGTTCTCCTTTATATTCTGGGACTGCAATATTCCTAGGATCTTCGTCACAATCCTCTAGTGACAAACTTCTGCAATTGACAATATCCAGCATCTGCACATCCCAAGTTGGCGTAGCATATTCCTTTCAAGGCAAAGACTGATCAAATACAAGAGCATCTATATCTTGTTGGGCTTCATCCAATTTCTCCATCCCTCCAACTAGACCAAACGTCCCCAATAAATACTCTAGCATTGTATCCCAATTGCGATTGCATTGGTGGAGATCTACATCTAAATATCAAGTGGTGGGGACCGGCCCTAATGCATGAATAAACATATGGACCCACTCATTCTAGGCCCTTTCATTCCACACCTCCATCCACATAGCCAAGTTCTTGCGTGGGTCCCCTCGACCAAATAAGAGCTCCATGGGTGGGTTGACTGGAGGTTCAAAGCACAGGATCATCATCTTTTGACATTCCCCCTTTGTTGGGCAGTGAAAAAGGTATGAAATTACTGTGTATTTTCTCATTCTTTTACTATAGACATACTCCTTTTTACCTTGGGAAGGTAATTTATTATAAGAATTATGATGGAATTGGAAAGGTTTATGTTCATTGTAAAAATATGACTAAAGGTTTCTTTTTGTTGATAAAACAGGAATTAGACGAAGCGAACAGCTGTACCAAAGGCGAGAATGAGATCAATGTAACTGCTGCTCCATCAGCATTGAACCACATCTAGCCAAAGACAAGGAGATCTGAACGAATTGCTAAAAAGAGGAAGGGGACAGCTCAGCCTCGGTCAAAGTAAACAAGATGATAACAAAATGAAGAGGAGTGAATCCCTCAGGATCCTTCGATCCCGAGGGATCGCTTTTCAAACTCATCTTATTCCTTGTCTTGTCCATCAGGGTCTAATATATAAAGCAATATCCTTTAGTGATCACGGGGTCGAAAAAGTTCTTATATTCAGACATTTCCTCTGTAATATTATGTTTATTGACTCTCGGCTTTGAGAGAACAACCTCTGTAATACTTTATGTTCGATTAATATCAAACATGCATTTCGTTTCATCTCTTAAGTTCTGAAGTAGCCCAGCAGTGTTTCACTAGCGCTAAGGGCCGGGCTCTGGTGGAATTACCTTGCTGTTTGTATTCTTAATCTTTGCTTACTGTTGTGTGAAGTTGTGTTTACTGTTTATTTCGATTACAGAGTTGATTGACTGCTGTTAGATTGAATACAGATTCATTAACGAATTACATTGCTATTTGGTTCTTTGCAAGAAGTACATTTGTTGTTCATTTGTCTTGCTATTTTTGTGAAATCTTTGCTGTTCTGTATTCGATTCTATTTGTTGCTCTATTAGTCTACAATTATTTGTGATTGATTGATCTGTAGTATTGGCCTGCGACAGGATTGAAGTATTGAGATTAGTTAAGTTTGTAATTGTTGTTCAATTTATATTGCTGTTCCATTTATAGTTATTGCTCATTTCTAATTCATAGCTTTAAATTAGTGGATAGTTTGGTTACAGTCGTTGTGTATGCATAGGAGTTACAAGTTGTTGTTCCTTTTTAGCCTTTGCAGTCCCTTTCATTTATCTTTATTAGCAAGTCGTTCGAGCTTGATTTCATTTCGATTGTTTAAAGATCACCAACTGTAGAGGACACTGGTTATTGCTTCCAAGTCCCCAGATTAGTTGCCTTGCATCGATTTCTAAGGGAAGGAGTTACTGCTACTGTATCCCTGATCGATGTTTCACAGATTGATTTAATTAAGGTTCCAAAGAATTTCCATTTATGTTACTGCAATTAGATTCCTTTACAAGAATTTGTTTATTCTTGTATTCAGAATTCTATACTACATCTTCACAGCATTACTCTTAGTTAATTGTAGCCTCAAACAGAGTACACTCTTGAAATAAAAAGTCGCTCCCGGATTGACAATTAATGTAGCCTAATTAGGTGTTCAAAAGATACCTTTTTATGACTCAACATTTTGGCGCCATGGCTGGGGAGAGTGTATGCCATTTTAAAATAGTGATGCACAGCTGATTTTCTTCTGCTTGTGAAGAATTGGGTATTAAAGACGGAAGGTAAGAACCTGTGCACTGGGCAAGAAACACACTTGCTCACAGCAGAAACAGGTAAGCTTCTTTCTTTGGGTAGGAATGAAGGTTTGTTTTCTTGAATGAATAGACCAACTAAGCAAAACAAAATTCCTCCTAAAATTGAAAAACCTAAGGGACCGGTGACCCTTGGGTGGACAACCTTTATTGACAAAATCCTTAAAAGAACTTAATCTCAGCCATCAATATGATTTAGAAAAGATATTTCTAGACAGCCTACTAGTTCCCTTCAGGCTACAGAGTCACCTTCTGAAGCCTTTGCTGAGATACATAGTCAAACAGAGGGAATTGAGCAAGATTCCCAAGAAATTGAGAATCCTTGCATAATTTCCCCTCAAGAAGGGAACTTTAGTAATATCCGTGAAGGAGAAGGGGAAACAGGAGAAACAGGAGAACCAAAATATCCTATTGAAATAGTCCAAACAGTAAGCAGTCCGAATAAAGGAAGTGTTGTTAAACTCAGTCAAAACCAAGGTCTTGAAGCACCTCAAGGAATACTCATTATTCCAGACAAGGGGAGTGTTGTCAAAGTCATTCCTATCCCTGCTAGTCAGCATAGAAATTCCTTGGAGATCCCAGAAGGATATTGGCACATTTTTGACCAAATGGCCCAGAACCAAAATCAAAATCAGCAGACACCCCAACGAACCTCTACACTGCAATATCCTATAGTAGATACTACAGTCAATGCACCTATGAAGGCCATTCCTCTTCAACATATTCCCACATTTCATGGATTAACATCAGAATATCCAGATGCGTTTTTGTTTGAAATTGATGTGTTATGTAGGGGATATGATTATACCACCGATCCCCAAAAACTAAAACTATTCCCTTCTACATTAAAAGGGGCAGCCTTACGATGGTTTATGGGATTAGGTGGGGGTGTCATAACTAATTGGGATCAGATGAAGGCTAAGTTTTTAAATAAATATCAAGATTATTGCAGGTCTCGGGAACTAAAAGATGAAATATTCCAAATGACAGCAAAACCAAATGAAACCTTGGAAGAATATGTGGAACGGTTTCAATACAATCTTTAGAGATCTCCCTATGCATCCTTACCCTTACCTGATAATGTGTTGAAAACTACATTAATTAGGGGAATGAAATATCAATGGGTTGAAACATTGAATATTATGGGAAAAGGTGATATATATCAGGAAATTTATGCTGACATCATTGATTTATGTATCAGGAGTTCAAGGAGAAACACAAGGTTAAAATCAGCAGAACGTGATATGATTACAAGAGACAACAAGACCTCTAATGAATGTGTGACTCGTGCAGAGATTGGAAACCTGCTGGAAGATTTTAAGACAGATATACTTGGGACTCTAACAACGCAGTTTGACATTATGCAAGCCAAACAAAAGCAAGCAGAAGCAGAGAAAAATTTGGCAGTATTCTGTCCTAGATGCAGGAAGAAACACAGCCACAAAGAATGTCTGTTGGATGTAATTAAAGTCTGTGCCATTTGCACGAAAGATCACCCTACAGAAGGATTTCCCTCGCTTTCTGGCTTAAAAGTAGTTTATAAGGAGGCAGAAGAAGAATCGGAAGTGGTATGTCTGCTTAATCAGCACCGACAATGGCAGCCACGACAATCAGGTATGCCAACTGATCCATTTTCTTCTTTTCAGCCTCCTCAATACAATGCTCAGCAATATAGTGGAATGTGGTAAAATCAACCACCTTTCCCCAATTGGTCACAACAGCCATTCCCTACAACATCTTGGCCAAATGAAACAAATCAAAATAATTGGCCTAACTTTCATTTCTGCCCACTGTTTTGGAAAAACAATAACTATCCAACACAATGGTCCCCCTCTACTTCACAGAGTCAGGACTGGCAGTCAAACTGGAAAAGACCTACAAATCAGCCAGTTGGAACAATCCCTCTCTCTCAACCTACACTGCCAGCTCCCTATACAAACCCCCAGACCAACTTAAGATCACAAATCCCAGCCCAGCCCAACCCAAACCCAAACAATAGGCCAGTTCAGTCTGTCCAAATAATGGAACCCCCAGAATTAGAAACTGAACTGAGGGAGTGCAATGACCTTCAATTAAGGTCTGGGCGCATAGTAGAAACAGAGAAAAACAACGATGTTCATGTTGAAGATCCGTTACCTGTAGAACAAACATTACAGAAATAAAAGGAAGTTCAACAACAAGTAACAACTTCCTCTCCACCATTCCTAGAACGATTAATCATACCACGCCCATTAGAACATCCTAATTTTGATCTTCTGGGAGAATTAAAAAATTTGTGTATAAAAATTCCTCTCCTCCAAGCTATTCAAGACATTCCTATATATGCAAGAACCATAAAGGAATTATGCATAAATAAGCCAAAGAGGAGAACAACCACCAATCCAACTGTCCAAATAGTCGGTACTTTATCTGACTTATTATCAGGGATGGAAACACCTAGCAAATATGAAGACCTAGGAAATCCTATAGTGACGGTGCAAATCAATGGGCAATCATTTCCAAATGCCTTAGTTGATTTGGGAGCAGCAATAAATATCCTAACAACTACTACCTATCAAAAACTTGGCATTACATCGCTAGAACCAACAACAACCTTATTGGAATTGGCTGACCGATCGGTAGTCAAACCAGAAGGTACACTACAATATGTAATGGTATCTGTAGATTCCTGGGAATACCTTGCTGACTTCCTGGTTATCAATCCAAATAACCGGCTAGATGGACACCCGTTAATCTTAGGTAGACCTTGGTTGGAAACTTCCGATGCTTATATTGGATGCCGACAAGGCAACATGACAATAACAAGGGCAAACTATGCCAATAATTTAGCCTTATACCCCCCAGCCCAGCCAAGTCTATCAATAATCAAAACAAGAAAACAACCTATATCATATCTTATGGAAAATATGAGATCACCTCTAACTATAGAAAATGATCTTGATTTTAAAGATCAAACAGAGGATGATATCATTAATAATTTTATTAATAAACCACAAATCAGATCTCATTTGCAATGTCACATGATCAAGGAAGCATTTGATAATAAAGAAAAAGAAGATCCTTTAAAAGACATTCTTGATCAAGTAATACCCACTACTTCTGTGTACAATAGCAAGATTGTAGAAATTGAGTTGGGAAAAACTTTAAACATTAACAAAAATATGACTGCTAAACAAGAAGAGAAGTTGGTCCAACTATTGCGAAAATACAAAGCAACCTTTGCATGGGATTACCCCGATATGAAAGGAATTGATCCTCAATTGTGCACACACCACATCTATATTGAAAAAGATGCGAGACCCATTCACCAACCCCAAAGAAGACTAAACCCTCACCTTAAAGATATTGTGAAAGCTGAACTACAAAAACTATTGGATGTTAATTTCATCTACCCAATATCTGATAGCAAGTGGGTCTCTCCATGATTAGTGGTACCAAAAAAGAACAGAAAGTGGATAATATGTGTAGATTACCGTGAACTTAACAAAGCAACACAGAAGGACCACTTTCCCCTTCCTTTCATTGACCATGTATTAGACACATTGGCAAGAAAGAAATTCTTTTCTTTTCTCGATGGCTTTAGTGGATACAATCAAATTCAGATTACCCCTGAATATCAAGACAAAACTACTTTTACCTGTCCATGGGGACATTTGCCTACAGAGTCTTACCTTTTGGCCTATGCAATGCCCCTGCTACATTCCAAAGGGCCATTCTCAGCATCTTTGCAGACTTAATAAATGAAGGTCTCGAAGTATATATGGATAACTTCACATCTTATGGGGATGACTTTGAGCTAGCATTGAAAAATTTAGAAAAGGTATTGCAAAGATGTATTCACACTAGGCTTTGTTTAAGCAATGAAAAATGTTATATGATGATGACCGAAGGAGTTATCTTAGGCCATTATATTTCAGCAGCTGGAATTCAGGTGGACCCAGCTAAAATTCAAATAATCTTGTTAATACCCACACCCACCACACAGACAGAGGTACGTAGCTTTCTTGGATTTTCTGGTTACTATAGAAGATTTATAGAACATTATTCTCGAATAGCTGCACCTTTATATGCACTAACTGGAAATGTTGATTTCATTTGGACAGATAAATGTGACAATGCCTTCAATGATCTGAAGAAGCTTGTTTCAACAGCCCCAGTGCTGAGGGGCCCAAATTGGAATTTTCCATTCCAAATTTCATCTGATGCCTCAGACACAGCAATTGGAGCAGTACTTGGGCAGGAGGAAGACAAGAAGCCATATGCAATCTATTATATTAGGAAAAATCTATCCTCTGCTGAATTAAATTATACTATGACTGACAAGGAATTTTTAGCTGTAGTACATGCTATAAATAAGTTTAGACATTATATAACTGGGTATCCTGTACTACTATATACTGATCACTCTGCCATTAAATTTTTAGCAAATAAACTTGTTACAAATGGAAGAGTGACAATATGGTTGATTTTATTGCAGGAATTCGACATTACAATCAAAGATCGACCCAGGAAAGAGAACCCTATAGCTGACTTTCTGTCAAGAATGCCAAAGCCAACAGATACAGAAGCAGTTGAAGACCACTTCCCAGATGAACATATCTTCGCCATTACTGTCAGAACCCCATGGTATGTTTATATAGAAAACTATTTGGCAATAGGTAAATTACCTAAACATCTATCCCTTAATGAACAAAAACAGATAATATAGCGTAGTACCCGATTCTCTTGGATTGGGGGCTACCTATTTCACACATGTGAAGATATGCAAACAAGAAGATGCGTTCAAGAGGATGAGAACTTGACATTTTGAAAGCATGCCATGATGGATAGTGTCATGGGCATTTTTCAGATCATAGAACTGCCCACAAAGTTTTACGAACAGGCTATTATTGGCCTACTATCTTTAAAGATGCAAAAAAAATTGTGCAGGCCTGTGATAGCTGCCAAAGTGCAAGTCGCCCTAGGCAGTCTCATGAAATGCCTTTGAACCCTCAACTAGTGATTGAACCATTTGAATGTTGGGCCCTTGAGTCTTTTGGTCCTATTAGCCCCCCATCAAACCAAAAAACATACATTCTAGTTGCAACTGAGTATGTCACCAAATGGGTTGAAGCAGAGGCTCTTTCAAAAGCTACAGAGGACTTTGTAATACAGTTTCTTTTCCAAATATTTGTGCGATATGGCCTCCCTAGGGACATAATCACAGATGGAGGACCACAGTTTGTAGGTAATAAATTAGCTGAAACACTACAAAACTATCACATTCAGCACAAGATTGCAACCCCATACCACCCACAGGCCAATGGCCAAGTTGATAGCACGAACAAAGTGATTAAATCTATATTAACAAAAACCATTGCCTCACACAGACGTGATTGGGCCTACAGATTTCCAGAAGCATTGTGGGCGTATCGAACAACGTGGAGACCCACTACGGGGTATTCACCATATCAATTGGTATTTGGAAAAGAACCCATATTTCCAATAGAATTTTAAATTCAGACACTAAGAACATCTCAGAAGGTCGGTCTAGATTTAAATGAAGCCCAAGCCAAAAGACTGCACCAAATTAATGAGTTAGATGAAATTAGGCTCTCTGCTCTTCAGCACACAGCGTTAATTCAACAACAGAGATCAAAATGGCATGACGCCCTGATCAAAGAAAAGATCTTCCATGAAGGAGACTGGGCACTCCCATATGATTCTAGGTTTCAGGATTTTCCAGGGAAACTCCAGACACGATGGCTCGGACCCTATGAAATACAAAAAGTGCATGATAATGGCACTATTACATTAGCTACCATTGATGGATCTGGGCATTCCTTTAAGGTAAACAGTCATCAAATAAGATTGTATCATAAACCGCTTACCCGGGAATCCTTTTACCAACAGTTACGGGAAGATTCTACCATGGAAATTCTCGCTGAAGGGGATAACTCCTCCTCGGCACTAGTTTACTAAATAATTTTTTTTTAAATTTTGTACATAAAGATTGTTCATTTATTTGATTGTTTGCTTTAGGGAATTCATTTTTAAAACCTTTGTTTATTTCGTTTATTTTCAGTTTTCGTTGTTTGTTTCATGGAATTCTGTATTTTTTCAAAAACTCTGTTTATTTCATCTATTTTGAGTTTTGCTATTCCTTTCTAAAGGAACAACACTTCTGTTGTTCCTTTCGAAAGGAATAGAAGTTCCGCAGAATGTTTTTGTTGTTCCTTTTGGAAGGAACAGCAGTTCCGTAGAGTGTTTTTGTTGTTCCTTTCAGAAGGAACAATAGTTCCGCAAATTGTTTCTGCTGTTCTTTTTAAAAGGGACAACACCTTTTGAATGGATTGTTTTTGTTTTAGATTAGCATTTTGAGAATTTCTAATGACTCTTCTAAAGGAAAACATATTATTTATATACAATCATACAAATTAAAGCTTACTGTAATCAGAAAATCAAAATAAATCGTCATCTTTTTAGAAAATTGTTTAGTAATGATAAGAAAACAGGAAAAAGGGACATAATCAATAACATAATTTTGCTACCATTGAATTAATCTGATCGATTATCCTTATTATGTTGTTTCTTCCCATATGTTATAACTTTCTTTGATTTTTATTTATGGAGTAGGAATAAGGGCATATTCTTTTCTATTGAGATGTTCAGACTTCTTCCACCATCCCTACTTTTAAGGAGTGTTGAGCCATCCTTTATGAATAACTAGGAAAGTGCTATATGAAAAAGAAAAATATTTATATGTTCCACTAATAATTTTATGATTTGGCAGATGGAGGATAGGGGGTCTCATTAAGAGCCAGCCTACCATGATCATAAGGAAGTCAGTGAAGTGGCATTCCCATCATGGCCACCAAACCAGGGATATGGTCCAATGGACAATTGAAAAAATTAAGGAAGTCCTTGGAATAGGAGGTCTCATCACGAGCCAACCTACCCACTTTTCACTTCTTCCTGGTGAATGGAATTGTGATTTATCTGGTCACCAAGCCAGCACAATGGCCTCCATTATGACATTTAACAAGCACATCCTCAGTATAAATAAAGTACAATGGTTCCAAGGGTGAGAAAGAAACTCTGTCAATGTTATGGACACCTATGGGCAATAGAGCTCTGCTGATGGTATTGGAGTCACATTTATGCACATCAATAGTCATATTTAACCCTTTTTCCTATATCTCTATTTAAATATCAAATGAAAGTATGAATCCTTAACCTTCCATTTCGAACCATTATACATGAATATCATTACAAATCGATCATATTAGTTTGAAGTGGTAATAAACACATTTGTACTTATGTTTATCTTAAGCTTTCCCTTCTCCTCATATTTGAATCATTACAAAACGATTTTATATCTATTATCAATTTATCACGCGCATTGATTTCAGTAATTGCTATAATTTGATTGAATGTATAATAATTATGCCTACTTTTTCCTGCTGTACTACTGCTATGCCACGCTTTCCTCTCTCATTTGATGGTCGAGGGTGACCTATCATCCATCAGGGGCGGTGCAAATGTCTGCATGCAGATCAAATCCTGATATTTCTTTACCTGTGTGCGAATTAAATCCCTGCATTTTAGGAAATAAAAAAAATTTAATGACATCATTCCAATTTAACGTGCTGTACTGTTCCATAGCGATCACTGTGTGTTTTGAAAGAACTAACAAGGTGTAGAGACGATGGGAGGATGACCAATTCGCAGTGAGTCGCAGGTGCTGGTCATTTATGATGCTGCACGAGAGATTTTGGAAAGAATAGGATGGATTACATATTTCATGAGGATGCAACAACCTCATGAAGCAGTGGCCACCAAATTATTACAGAACTTGCAAGAAGGGTTCTCCATGGTTAGAGGAAGACAGATAGCTATATCCAATGAAATAATTGTAGAAGTGTCAGGCATACCAGCACAAGGAACTATATGGACGCAGAAGAAGCTCAGGCTTCGAGAAGCCATGAAGATATTTTAGGATGATGGACAGATATTGGTTGTCAAAGGAAAAGGAGTTTAGCCAACATCATTGGGAGAACCATGGACGGAATTGGCCAAGATTGTGTAGGCCTATATAATGCGCGACGGAAGGAAAGATGTGGTAAGACCTCGCCACCTTAAGCTACTAGTTGTATTAAAACAGAAATGCACTGTCAATTTGGATGCATTTTTAAATTCCATGTTGTATGATATTTCCCGTAATATAAGAAAAGCTCAGCATGCAGATATGGTGGTCAGCCACCATTGCTTAATTTGATTAATAGTAATTTCGTAGCCTCGCCCAGCAACAAATCAGCTGGGAAGAGTTGATATTCTCCATTGATGGAGGGTTAGCCTTACCTGCCCCAAAACGGAAGAGAATGGGTGGCTCAATAGCTGAGCCATGAAATTGCAGACAGTCCCTCCGTTCAAAACAAAGTATGGGGATGATGGAAGGAATTCCAGGTAACAGTAGCCAGCCCCTGGAATTTCGCAACTCAGAGGATGAACAACCTCCAAAATTGGAGGGAGCAAGCCCTCGTACTAATGAAGAAGAGGAAATGGAAGGAGAAATTCGCTACTCGGACGAAGAAGAAATAAGCCACCACACCAGTGGTGAAAAACAATCCAGTGCAGAGGAAGGAAATATTGAGGAAGAAGAAATTGAAGGAGAAATTCGATATTCGGATGAGGAAGAAGGAAGCTATCATAACTGTGAGGAGGAAGAAGACAATCATAACAATGACAATGAGGATACAGAGCCTCCCGAGAACTCTACCGCAAGCCCTTGACAGGAAGACGAATTGGCCCAAATTCTGGCCAATATGAGTAACTATGTGCAGCCTCATAGCCCTTTGGATCTTAACATTGATATTAATCAGTTACAGGAGCACTCTGTAGTAAAAAAAGATACAACTGAAGAAATTCTAGATGAAACAAAAAACCCTAGCGAAGTTAAGGTTGCTTCCCTTGAAAGGCATGAACAAGAAAAAGAGAACACCGAAGTAATATCCCAACTTGGAAGCCCTCAGGAGATTGCAGAGTCAACCGAGGATATGATTTCCAAAGAATTTAGCCAAGGGCATATGAATGCAGAAGAGGAACCCCAAGTAGAAGACCAAGAAGAGAACTTAACTGAAGCCACTGTTGATATGGACCAGCACCCTGTCGAGAAAACGAGTTCAGATAAAGGAACAAATGTTCCATTGAAAAAGAGGAGGAAATTAACTGAGATTGAAAAGCTTCGCAAGGAACGAATGAAGCTTCATAAACTCGTAGAAAAACTTAGGAAAAACATTAGGGTTCTGAGAATGAAACAAATGCCTAAGTGAGCCCCTAAGAGAAGAAGTATAGCTACAGAGTGAATGTCAAAAAATAAAAAGGTGACCGCTAATAGGAACCCCCAAGTTGCAGAAGAAGCCATGCATGAGCCTAATTATGGAGATACGGAACAACAAACAACTGTTCCAACACAAGCTATTCCAGAGGGACCTGTTTCAAGTGAAAACATGCAATCTAGTAGTCAGCATACTTTTAGTGATAAGACACTAGCCAGACTCCAAGAGGAGTTGGCACATGCCCGAATAGAAAGGCAAAGGTTGGAAGAGGACACTATCCCAAGGAAGAGATATTAGGAGTTGCAATAACAGATGAAGATTATTCAAGAAGTAGAAGCTGAAGCTCACGAAAAGTGTCGAAGAGCAGAGGAAAAGGTTAACAAGGTAATGAACCAATTAAAACTAGCCTACAATCGAATGGACACTCTCTGCTCATTGTACACTGATGTCTTAGCCTGTAGATGCCCCGCCAAAAACTATGCTTTATTTTTACTAGAAATATATTTACAGCTAAAGATTAAGGCAGTTAGGGCAGGGAAATCCATAGAGCTAAAAACTATAGATGACTTTGTATCATGCTGCAAACTTTATGGGATCAAAGTACAACGCCTTTTGTGTGAATTTTATTTACATAATCTAATACTTGAAAATGATTGTGAATCAAATCCTAGCCTTTTTTGTGGGAGATGTCCAACATCAGGCATTTATTTCCTTTACTGTAAATCAATTAAAATGGCTTAAAGCCTATAATTCTTTCCAAAGGCAAGAAAATGAATTAGATTTGTGGGTTAGGAGTGAACCTCAGAACCCATCCCAATTTTGGGCTAGGCAAACAAGTTCGATGACAAAGGAAGGCATTATCCAAGCATTGGTGCCTATCCACAAATTGATTATCTTGAATGGAATAGATTATTTCTTATCCATTAGAAACCAAGCTTATATAGCAGCTAAGGTCCGGTGGAGAATTTCCAATCAGAATGTGCAAAACAGAGAACCATTTAATTATAAAAACTTTGGGCTAGCTACAGACCACTCAGTTTCCTATATTCATCTTATTTTAAAATAAGGACCATTCTGGCTAGAGTGTAGGTTCCGAAGCCCTATTGCATGGTATCCTGCTTCAGACTACAAAGCCATTTATGAACTCGCTGAAGGACAGACAGAGCATGTTTTTGAGGAATTAGCTGCACTACATGGTTTTAGGCTTTTTGATGACAAACCTTATCCGGCTTATTCTTTGACTGCTCTACATGTGAACTATAGTTTTCATGAGGAAATGAAAAAGATTAAGCAGGGGGGTATGTTGGGCAGTGAAAAAGGTATGAAATTACTGTGTATTTTCTCATTCTTTTACTATAGACATACTTTTTTTTACCTTGGGAAGGTAATTTATTATAAGAATTATGATGGAATTGGAAAGGTTTATGTTCATTGTAAAAAGATGACTAAAGGTTTTTTTTTGTTGATAAAACATGAATTAGACGAAGCAAACAGTTGTACCAAAGGCGAGGTTGAGATCAATGTAACTGCTGCTCCATCAACGTTGAACCACATCCAGCCAAAGACAAGGAGATCTAAAAAAATTGCTAAAAAGAGGCAGGGGACAGCTCGGCCTCGGTTAAAGTAAACAAGATTATAACAAAATGAAGAGGAGCGAATCCCTCAGGATCCTTCGATCCTGAGGGATCGCTGTTCAAACTCATCTTATTCCTTGTCTTGTCCGTCAGGGTATAATATATAAAGCAATGTCCTTTAGTGATCAGGGGGTCGAAAGTTCTTATATTCAGACATTTCCTCTGTAATATTATGTTTATTGACTCTCGGCTTTAAGAGAACAGCCTCTGTAATACTTTATGTTCGATTAATATCAAACGCGTGTTTCATTTCATCTCTTAAGTTATGAAGTAGCCCAACAATATTTCACTGGCGCTAAGGGCCCGGCTCTGGTGGAATTACCTTGCTATTTGTATTCTTAATCTTTGCTTACTGTTGTGTGAAGTTGTGTTTATTGTTTATTTCGATTACAGAGTTGATTGAATGTTGTTAGATTGAATACAGATTCATTAACGAATTACATTGCTATTTGATTCTTTGCAAGAAGTACATTTGTTGTTCATTTATCTTGCTATCGTTGTGAAAGCTTTGTTGCTCTGTATTTGATTCTATTTTTTGTTCTATTAGTCTATGATTCTTTGTGATTGATTGATCTGTAGTATTGGCCGACGACAGGATTGAAGTATTGAGATTAGTTAAGTTTGTTATTGCTATTCCATTCCTAGTTATTGCTCATTTCTTATTCATAGCTTTAAATTAGTGGATATTTTGGTTACAGTTGTTGTGTATGCATAGGAGTTACAAGTTTATGTTCCTTTTTAGCCTTTGCAGTCCCTTTCAGTTATCTTTCTCAGCAAGTAGTTCGAGCTTTATTTCATTTCAATTGTTTTAAGATCACCAGCTATAGAGGACACTAGTTATTGCTTCCAAGTCCCCAGATTGGTTATCTTGCATTGATTTCTAAGGGGAGGAGTTACTGCTACTGTATCCCTAATCGATGTTTGGCAGATTGATTTAATTAAGGTTCCAGAGCATTTCCATTTTAGTTACTGCAATTAGATTCCTTTACAAGCATTTGCTTATTCTTGTATTTAGAATTTTGTACTACATATTCACAACATTATTCTTAGTTAATTGCAGCCTCAGATAGAGTACACTCTTGAAATAAAAAGTTGCTCTCGGATTGACAATTAATGTAGCCTAATTAGGTGTTCAAAAGATACCTTTTTATGACTCAATGTTCCTGGAGTGAAGCCCTTCGCCGTGCTTCTCACCACAGTAGGATTTCCCAATGCGCATGGCCAAGTCATGTGCCCAGAATTTCTGTTCCTCAGGGAAATATTTTTCTAGTGCTTTAAGAAATTCCTTAACACTACCAGAACCATTAAAGTAAGGAAATTATCTTATCTCCAAGGAGATGCACTAGAAGCTCTTTTTGATCTTGAGGCAGTGCATTGTAGATACATCATGCAATCGGTTCTGCCAATTTTCCATCTCGCCATCCAAATCTGAGAAGCGTGAGCTATATTTTTCCAAATTTAACATGCCATCAGCTGTAGGGTTAAACTAATCATCATCCCACACAATTAGTTTGTAAATATGCTCAACGTCTATTTAAATTATACAGCATGCATGTATATCTTGGATTCACCCGATCTAATAATGGACTTAACTTAAATACTGAATCACTTCTACAAATATTTTGCAGAATTAAAAACAAAATTTCCAATCACATGAAGTAAAGAAGAATCAAATCGCACACAACAAGATAATTTCCTGAGGAAATCTTGCTGCTCAAAACCCCATTATATTATATTATATATTTAGCGTGGATCATGAAAAAATTACATACAAAACTCTTCTCACAAGAGCCCTCTAATTCTTAGCTAATTGTCTCACACTGTCATACATAAAACTGACCAATACTTAGCCAATTTACTGCCTCCAGATAGCTTGCCTTTCTTGCGCAATCCCTGATGATTGCAATCCCTAAAAGATAGGAATTTTTCCTTCCTTCACTGCTCAAGTATCATAGGCACTCCAATGGGTGTTTTTTTTCATGTGTGTAACCCAATAATCCTACAACTGATATTCAACTTCCCTTTCACCTAGAACTCAACTGGGTCTCCACTGGATCTTACATGCATGTAGCTAATAATAGTAAATCCTCAGTTGCATGTGAGATCACTCATTGTGAATTAATTAATATTTAATTCACTTGATCTCTCACTAGTGTATCTTTAGTTACAACTAGCACAATTGAGTTTAACTCACTTAATTCAATTCAACTGATCATTGTTAGACCCCTGTATTTCACATTATCACCAGGTGACTGATTATTGCTTAGGTTTTGTCATGAATAAAAATGACATTTCATGACTGTCATTTATTTTCATAAAAGAAGGAAGAAAGTGTTGCTGATAAGGTGTTATGGTGATAAAACTTCATTTATGACCTCATTCCATTTCATTCACCCTCTATGCCCCCCATTTCCTCCATATTCCAAAGTTTTACAACTTATTTCTTTCAAACCCCTTCTTCAACTATTAACACCCAAATTTTATAGTTAAAAAAGGAGACACATTAGAAGCAAAGGATGCAAAGGCAATAGAGAAGCAGTTAAGGAAAGAAAACAACAAAGGCAGATTCTTGAACGAGATTCGGTCAAGTCATGCACATGTTCGGGTTGAGTCATGAACGCTAAAGTCGATCAATTCATGAAAGCGGGGTAAGTATTCTACGAAAAACTAAGAAATGAATGGGCACAACCAAAGAAACAAGGTTAGAAAACCACAATAAGGGTGTAGTGAGGATCGTTGGATCTAAGCAACGATCAGCAATAGAGATTCAATCTCAATCGCAGATCGCATGTTTTTCAGGATGGGCGCAAGGGTAAAGGTTAAAGTCAGCGAAGTGCGATTTGCGATGAAGTGGGACCCATTCACCCGTGGCGCGCAAATAAGCCTTACCTGTTGCCTGCACTTCGCAGCCCACAAATTTTTAGCCTTACCTCTTAAGACTTATGCCAAATCTTGTTTTTCCACCGATGCGATGAAGTGGGAGCCATTCACTCATTCACCCGCCATACCTCGTTTTCACTTCAATCCCCTTAAAAAATCATTAAACCTTACCCTTTTTTTTCCTTTCAGCTTTAGCCTTCACCTTTACCTTTCATTGTTATATCATAGTTTTACCTTCTGCTTTCCTGATTTCCCTGATTGCGATTAAAGTGGAGCCATCCTTCCACGTCACCCTTTCTCCCCACCATCCATCGCATATTGGAAAAGATAATATATTGCATCGCATATTTGTTAACTTACCTTTCAAGCACCCGCAATGTATTTGGTTTAATTTGCGATGTGGTGGTTGGCCCCACCACAGCAGCTTTCCCCCCCCCACTTCATATTCATTTGAAATACATTGGAACACATAACGTATGAAACATCATAAAATTTACCTTACCAGAGAATATTTCCTACTTGTGATTGCAATGTAAGTCGGTCCCTCTCCCCGCACTTCGCAAGTTTTAGATTTTAACCCCCGCTGCTTATAAGAAAAAGCTAAGATATGTGATTTGTGATGTAGTTGGTGCCACTTTCCCCTCCCACGTCACTTACCTTCTCCCCACACTTCACACTTCATGTCTTTATAGTTTTCCTCCTCGCTTAGAACTAAAACTCAAGAGTTGTGATCTGCATGCTACGTTTCGGTCCCACCTTCCCTCCACGTCACCTTCCACTTCAAATCGCATATCCAATTACATTCTTCATAACGTAAACTATAAATATTGTGAAGAGTGTGGATGCGATGTGGCTTCAGAACTACAATATAAACCTTTTGAAGTCCGGGTATATGATTTTTTACACTGTTTTGTTTGAAAAAAGGGGTTAAACACGACAAAAAGGATTCGTGTAGCAAATAAACACCACAGGTCAAGTCGGGTAGCAAAGGGTGTTCATGCAGAATTGTTATGTTATCACAGTAGGAATGGAAAAGGTAGTAAACCACATCAGCACAGTCCCTAATCGATGAAAAGTGGTTAGCCCTGCACCAGACTTAATTGCCCAATGACAATATTTTGAAAAGTAGGGCCAGATGTAAGAGCAATCATTATTTGCCTCTTTAGGATCATCAGATGCCACCTTCAAGCCTACTTTTGATTTATGAAGAGCTTCCTAAGGTTTTCATTCTTGAAGAGTTACCAAAATTAATTCCACAGGTGGTGTTTTGTCAGAGATTTTCTTTGTTCCAGCCTTGCATGGCCATACCTATTTAATTTTCAGTTGTTTGTTATAAATGAAGTTTTCCAAAGTAGATTAGGGAAAGTGACTCAAGTCTTAGTTAAATATTGCTTGAATTTTCATAATCAAGGGTTTGATATTGTTAGTCCTTGCATTGTAAGAACTACTATATTGGAGCACTGTAATTTTGGAGTTAGACATCAATAATCAAAGAATGTTTACAGGATTCTTGAGCTGTGTGAAAATGGTGATGTGATATTTCTATGTTTAAATTTTTAAGTTGTTTCCTTCGCTATGCATCTATTCATCTAATTGTAAATATGAAATTTTATATTAAGATTTGTTGTCGGAGCACCTTAATTCTTTCGGCATTTATAATCTGATGTTTTGTACTAAATCTGATTAAATAATTCTTAACTGCTCTTTAGTCACTACTGAACCTTACAATTTATTTCACCTCATAATTCATACTGCTCTAAATATCCATCTAACACAGTTAGCTTGCCCTGTGATGCTCTTGAACGTTGATGTGTCAATCCATTATTTTGACTCCATGGCCCAATAGATTAGCCTTTACAGACATGATATGTCTAGCCACTCAATCAATCAAACAAACAACCCTCATAATCTTTATAACTAGCCTAATATCATCATTTAGAATTATCAAGTTAAATCATAAAAAATATAGAGAGCCCTCTCTGAGTCTAGGAAGGCTAGGTCGTGGACTTCAAAGTGGTTTTATGTCATCCTCTCTCGTTTGTTCTTTCCAATCTTACAAATTATCAAGTGACAACATAATGGAGACCATACCGGGGAGTTCTTGAAAAGCTCGGTATTTCATTAGACCTCAGAAACCCAGTCAAAATATTGTATGATTGAAGTATGTTCCAATATTGGTATCTGTTTTTTGATGGTGGACAACAAGCTAGACACAAGTAAGCTGAAATCATCCACCTGGTGACTCCATAGCTTTTAGTTTACCTAAATACTCCATTGGTAGAAGAATCCATATTGGTTTTAAATATACACTGATCCCACTCTCTGAGTGATGGACAAGATGAATCCAAGAATACAATGCAGATATGCTCCAATGAACAGAGATCACATTCCTGCATTTCCACACAAAATGCCTCAGGTATATTGGCAAATAAATCTTCCTATTTTTTAAGATGAGAATGTTGATGATGCTTCCGCACATCTCATTAAATCTCATATACACTCATGGAAGTTAAAGGTCGAATTGCATGAGGATTTCCTCATGAAGATGTTCATGGAAACATTAGAAGGGAAAGCGAGGGAATGGTATGAAGGTTTGAATCTTGGTAGTTTGTTTTCTTTAAAAGATTTCCACAAGGTGTTTTATGAGCATTATAAAGAATATTCTCCATCGTTATCATTAGCTGAAAATTTTTGTGATCAGTCTGAGGATCTCATACAATACCTTGTAAGTATTCATGAAGATCTAGGAAATTGGCATCCTCAGGATCTCTTAGAAGAAATTCATGAATTTCATTCTCAAGTTAACTGTCATGATAACCAAGAGAATTTAGTTGAAAATTAAAGCCATCAATAAATGAAAATAGATTCACAGGGTATCTCTGTGGATGTTGGGCCAGAATTAAGGTATGTTTTCACCCTATAATTACTTCAAATTATGGCACAGTCTTAGGAATTATTCCTCATTTTGACAATAAATAAGGAAACGATTTATGAAAATCAGAGAAATTGAGCTAATGACAAAAAGGAACATTTCTATAACAGAAATTTGACTTATTGTAGCTCCGTATGCAGGAAGGCAGAGCAGCTGAACCAACGGAAAACGGAAGACACTCGACAGACACGAATGTATGAGTCAGCAGAAGGAAAAGAGATGGATTCAAGCTCGAAGACTCAAACAACAGTCACACGTAGTGACTGTCATTTGGAGAACACTATCTCATTCCATGAAAAAGCCTTTAAAAGGGCCAGGGATGAACTAGATAGGGAGTCGAATAGGAATTTTACCTCGGTAATCAGTGCATCAAGATAGAGCTATCATATTGTATTATTGTATTATCTTTGGAGTTTTGATGTTTTGAATAATTACCTTTTGAGGTTTTCATCGAGTTAAAACTTTTAGTGGCCTGGGCCCAACCCCTGGGATTTTCCTTGCTAAATTATGTGTTGCGCGTTAGTTACAGAATCCATGTTCAGTTGTCTGATGTGGTTGTAAAATACTTTTCTACTCAATAAAGTTATAGTTTTTCTTCCTTTAGAATAGTTTAACATGTGCACTTCTTGATTCAGAATAATCGCATTTCGTATTTTCTGGTTTGTATAATAATTCTTCATAGCTATTAGACATTTCCATTTTCTTCCAACACCTTTGCAATCGATTTAAAAATTGTATGATAATTAATGATCAATGATGACTTTTCTTTGTGGATTAAATCGTCCTTTCAACACAATGAAGCATCCAATTGTTGATTGATGTTAATTAGTTAGTTGAAAAATAGAAATCCATTCCAAATTATATAAGTAATTGTTGTTTCTTTCATTTAGATTGTTTTTCAGTTCATCAAGGTTGCTTTTCAAACTATCATTATGTTGTTCAATCATTGGTTTCTCTTTTCTAAGCTAGATGGAATAATTAGCCATAATCTACCAAACTATTAGATAATCCTTTCTCATAAACCACATAGAGTAACTATCAGTTGATCTCACTTGAATATATTGTGCTAACACTCTTGAAATAACAAGACTTACCTTGGGTTGAAAATTAAATGAGAAACACTAAGGTTGCCTACAATAAGCCACCTCTGTGAAACCAACATTTTTGGCGTTGTTGTCGGGGAGAGTGTTAAGAGTGATATCCTTTATTCAACTTTATCCATTTTTGTGAAGAATTGGGTATTAAAAATTAGAGGTAAGAACCTGCGCACCGGCAAGAGAAATTCTTGCTCTGTAGCCTGCTTCTCATCAAATTGATTCAAAGACCAGTAGAATAGATGCTCTTATTTTATGACTAGGAAGAAAAAGATAGAAACAATTTGAAATAACTCTAAAAAATCCTCACAATCCCAAGGACCGGTGATCCTTGGAAGAACAAAATATATAGACAAAATCATTAGGAAAGCTAAATCTCAGGCATCCATAGGACCTAGAACTATTTCCATTCAAAGTCCTAACACACTCCCTCAAGCCATAGCCTCACCATCTGTAGCCCACGCTGAGATTCACGGTGAAATAGAAGGATCTGAGCAAAGCCTTCAAACTGCCAATCATATAAGAACTGACCCTTCAAGAGAGGGAGGTTCTTGCAATTTACAAGAAAGGAAAGGAGAGACTAGCAAAATAATTCAAATAGAAGCTCTAGACCCTAAATTACTTGAAAGAGTGGTCGAGACAGAGGTACTCAGGGTACTAGATCAGGGAAGCGTTTTAAAGCCTCCACTGCATTCGCCTCCCAAACCCCCCCGGATCACTCCTCCAGAACAAGAAATCCTTGAAGATTTCTGGCACCTCTTCGATCAAATGGAAAATAATCAAAATTTGAATCAGAGGCAGACATCAACATTGGAAGAAGACCCCATTTTTTATCATGCTGCAAACGCCCCTATGAAATCCATTCCCTTGCACAACATTCCCATCTTCCATGGTTTGACTACGGAAGATCCTGATGCATTCCTATTTCAATTTGATGTCTTATGTAGGGGGTATGACTATACCACTAATCCTCAGAAGCTGAAACTATTTCCCTCTACCTTAAAAGGAATAGCACTACGCTGGTTCATGGGACTAGGTGGGGGAACCATCAATAATTGGGACGAAATGAAGAAAATTTTCCCTAAAAAATATCAAGACTATTGCTGAACCTAAGACTTAAAAGATGAAATCTTCGATATGTCTGAAAGAGACAATGAAATATTAGAAGATTAAGTAGAAATATTTCAATACAATTTACAAAGGTCCCCATATACCACGCTATCCAAGGAAATTTTAAAAGCCACTATGATTAAATGAATGAAGGAAGAATGGGTTGAAACTCTTAACATAATGGGGAAAGGAGATATTTACCAGGAAGAATATGATGAGATTATTTCCCTGTGTATTGGATGTTCTCAGGGTAGTGTGCGCAATAGGCCAATTGGGCATGATTCTATGAAAAAAGATCTTAAGCAGTCTAATGGCAACATAACTAGAGCAGAGTTTGGAAATCTATTGGAATATTTAAAAACTAACATCTTGGGTACCTTGACAACACAACTTGACGTTTTACAAGCCAAGAAAAAACAAGCTATAGCAGAAAAAAACTTGGCCATATTTTTCCAATGATGCCAGAAGAATCATATCCAAAGGGAATGCCCTTTAGACATGGTTCATACTTTTGCCATCTGCACTAAGGATCATATCACGGACCAATGTCATTCACTTCCCGAGCTGAAATAATTTTACAAGGAAGTAGAGGAAGAAACAGAACCATTCTACCTAATGAATCAGCGTCGACAATGGCAGGCACGACTAGGTATGCCACAAGACCTGCCTCATATCTTTTCATCTCCACAGTTTAACCAGAAAATATAACAGGGAAAGAGGTAGGAAAATATAAAGAAACAATTTACCAACAGAGACCTGAAGAAGTTAGTGTGTCTCTGCCCCCATTCCCTGAAAGGCTAACTCTGCCTAGACTGATAATCTCTCAAGACTTTGACATCTTGGGGGAGTTTAGAAACCTTTGTATCAAAATTCCTCTCCTCTAGGCCATCCAAGACATTCCCATCCATGAAAATACAATTAAGTAACTATGTGGGAAAAATCAATTATAAAAAACAAAGGTTGCGCCCACCGTTCATGTGGTAGGGGTGCTATTTGATTTGTTACTGGGTAAGGAACCACCCATGAAATATGAAGACCTAAGGAATCCCATTGTGACCTGGCAAACCTTGGGCAACTAATTTCCAAACACATTGGTCGATTTATGGGCATCCATTAACATCCTAACTACGGGGGCCTGCGAAAGACTGGGCATATCCGCTTTAGAACCTACAGCGACACTGCTCGAACTGGCTGACAGGTCTGTTATTAGATCGGAAGGAATAGTGCAAGACATCCTGGTCTCTGTGGAATCATGGGAATATCAAACTGATTTTTTAGTTATTAATACGAAGAATAGGATGGACAGGCACCCATTGATTCTTGGGCGACCTTAGTTAGCCATAGCTGATGCTTACATAGGCTGTCGAATGGGCAACATGACTATCACTAGAGGGGATTCTATAAGAAATATCATTATTTATCTTCCTACCAAACCAAGCTTACCCATGGTAAAAATTCACAAGCATCCATGTACATACTGGGAACAAAACATTCGTTGACCCCTGACACTAGTGGAAGCTCTTGAATTTAATGATCAAACTGAAGATGACATAATCAATAATTTTGTGAGTTAGCCACCAACATCTGGAAATTTAAAATGTCAAATGTTGAAAAAAGTCCTCAAATACAAAGCTCAAGAGGATCCTGTGATAGACCTTGAGGATCAACATATTCCCACAACCACTGTACGTAGCGTCATACCTATTGAAATTGAGGCAGGAAAGATTCTGAATATTAATGGCAATTTGGATGATGACCAAAAACAACATCTCATAAAATTCCTTCGAAATTATGAAGGGGAATTTTCTTGGGATTTACCCTTCTAGATGAAGGTTTAGACCCTCATCTATGCACTCAATACATTTATGCTCTGTGAAGTGAAATCTACCCCATTAGGAAACCCTAAACATGGCTAAACCCGCACTTAAGCATTATAAAAGAGGAACTTAAAGCTATTATATGTGAATTTTATTTACCCTATTTCGTAAGGAGCAAATGGGTCTTCCGTGTCATTTCTAAAAGAATGTGAAATGAGAGTCCGTGTAGATTATAGAGAATTGAATAAAGCAATACGTGTGCCATCCACTTCCCCCTCCCCTTCATCGACTAGGTCCCGGGACACATTGGCGTGGAAATGGTTATTTTCCTTCCTTGATGGGTTTAGTGGTTAAAATAAAATCCAAATTTTCCCAAGATCGATAATATACCTAGGGGCAGTATACATATACTTACGCAGGGAGTGTTCAAGGGAATAATATGATGTAATAATATAATAATGATAAATAAATGGGCTATAGTTAATAAAT
The DNA here is from genome assembly GCA_034641835.2 of Pinus albicaulis. Lineage (NCBI taxonomy): Eukaryota > Viridiplantae > Streptophyta > Pinopsida > Pinales > Pinaceae > Pinus > Pinus albicaulis. The sequence continues at coordinate 62,673 of JAXQQM020089278.1, forward strand.
AAAGTGGTTAACCCACATTATGTAAGGGACCACATGTAGCTAGGGAATAAAGTGATAAGCCCATTGTATTGGATGTATGGTATTGAGAGACCCATGGTAACTACCCATGGTATTGCATGTATGAAACCTATATAGAGGCTAGAGACTCTCCATTGAGAGATGTAAAGGATTATTGTATGGGCAAGCATATGGCTTGTGGAGTGATCTCCTTCCTTAAGGAGTGAATGTATGGTGTTGCCCTACCTTAAGGGTTTTGATATTAATGAAGATCTGAAGTTTTACCTTCAATGGTGTTATTTCTTGGGCATATTTTCCATTTCTATACATTTTCTTATCAGATCTACTACAAATGGTATCAGAGCACTTTCTTGGGCAAAGTTTGGAGATTTGTTTTTTCATTTTTTGCAGGAAATTTTTGGGCGGCGAGTTTGTAGAGCAGATCTGGAAAATTTGGTGAAAAATTTTCAAAAATAAATATCAGATCTGGATTCCTTATCGAAAAATACCCAATTTCAAAAAAAAAATCAGTCGAATCGGAGTCTGGATGAGGGTGATATCGCTGATTTAAATTCAGCTATGTTGCAGAAATGTTTCTGACGGCAATTTCTGTACGGCGGCTCTCCTGACGTTTTAGTAGATTCTGGTGCAAAATTTCAGACAACCAATTATAGATCTGAGCTTCCCTTGAAAAATCACCCGATTTCAAAAAAAAAATCGGTCAAATCGGAGTTCGGATGAGGGAGTTATCACTGATTTAAAATCAGCCATTTTTTCAGAAATTTTGTGACGCCGAGGCAGTTGCAGCGCAAATCTGTGTTTCCAGAGTGCCTAGATCGAGATTTCAGCAATATGGTTAGATGCAGAATGGCTATTCCATTTTCGAAAACAGGTTATATTAAGGATTTTGAGTTATATTGACCGAGTAATGTCCATTTTAAATTTTTGCCAAAGTAAGTGATTTTCTTCAAAACCCTTACTTTATTTTATGGATTCTCGCAAGATGAAGTTTACAGGAAAAGATGATGGCCCTACTATTGAATATTTTTTACAACATCTCAAGGCTCAATATGCAAGTTTTTGGATATGCTCCATAGGGCTTCATATGAAAGATGAGGCAAATAAATGGTGGACCTCACTTGACAGCTCAGTGAGGAAACTTCCCGAGAAAAAACTTGAAAAAGTCCTTTTGGACAAGTGGTCTCAAGCCGGAAAGAAGGATAGCAAGAGCCATAAAGACTTATTTTCTACTAATATTTCCATATTATGGATTCATGGAAGTATTCAGAAAGAGAACATCATTGTGTCTATCATTCCTAGTTGCAAGCATAATTGTATCAATGTGAATTTGGCTAAAAAATTGCAAGTTCCAGCAAAGCATATTGAAAACACACAGGTTGATAATGAAGATGTTAAAATTTATAAAGATTTGAAGATTTCTATGGATAAGTATGTGTTGCATTCTGATTTTTATGCTTCAGATATGGATGATGTGGACGTTGTTTTGGGACGCCCTTGGATGGAATCCGTTGGTACTGTCAATTTTAATGTGCAAAAGAAATTCATAAAACTCTGGTATAAAAACAAGAAAATTACATTGCACGATATTTGTATTAATAACCATGCATAGACCGGGGAGGCAGAAGCACAAATATCTAATGAGACAGACACATCAGATGATGAGCCTTTGATGGTAGACAGCCAAACACAGACATCAAAGCAAGTACCAACAAAAGAACCTGACAGCACTCCATCACCAATAATGGAGGAATTAATGAAAGATGTTCCATCAGTTAAAGCTTCAACGTATCACCACCCGCATCACCCAGCAAGACAACAACCAGCAAGGTGGCAACGAATTAGCAACAAGGACAACAACCCCTGGATGACACATAGAGAGGTGCGACGATCCACCCACAACACATCAACACAGAAGAACCACCAGAACCCACTTCTATCTCAAGCGAGCGAGACATCGACCAGATCGAGTATTCAACTTTCTCTGGGATGGCTGGATGCACGTGAATGGTACCAGTGGAATACTCTTTTGAGTAGATCTTATTATTTGTGTTCTTCTTATGTTTCGGGGACGAAACATGTTTAAGGGGGTGTAATGTAGTATACCTAGGGGGGATAATATAGGGTACAAAGGGAGGTATCCAAGGGAATAATATGATGTAATAATATAAGAATGATAAATAATTGGGCCATAGTTAATAAATAAAGTGGTTAACCCACATTATGTAAGGGACCACATGTAGCTAGGGAATAAAGTGATATGCCCATTGTATTGGATGTATGGTATTGAGATACCCATGGTAACTACCCATGGTATTGCATGTATGAAACTTATATAGAGGCTAGAGTCTCTCCATTGAGAGATGTCAAGGATTATTGTATGGACAAGCATATGGTTTGTGGAGTGATCTCCTTCCTTAAGGAGTGAATGTATGGTGTTGCCCTACCTTAAGGGTTTTGATATTAATGAAGATCTGAAGTTTTATCTTCTATGGTGTTATTTCTTGGGCATATTTTCCATTTCTATACATTTTCTTGTTAGATCTACTACATCCCTTTCCTTGACGGGTTCAGTGGTTAAAATAAAATCCAAATTGGTCCCGAAGATCAGGATAAAAAAACCTTTACCTTCCCATGGGGTAATTTTTCTTACAGAGTTTTACCATTTGGGTTATGCAATGCCCCAGCCACATTTCAGAGAGCCATAATCAACATTTTCTCTGACTTAATAAAAGAGGGGCATGAAATCTATATGGATGGCTTCACACCATATGGAGAGGACTTTGATTAAGCTCTATAAATGCTAAAAAGGTGTTAGAACAATGTATTGTTGCTAGGTTATGTACAAGAAATGAAAAATGTCACATGATGATGACTGAGGGGGTGATCCTAGGTCACTACATTTCTACAGCTAGAATACATGTAGATCCGACTAAGATAGAAGTAATCCTTCTATTAGCCACACCTCGTACACAGATAGAGGTATGCATTTTTTTGGGATATGCAGGATATTATCACAGACTTATAAAGAATTTCTCACAAATAGCCACACCTTTATATGCATTAACTGGAAATGTTGAATTCCATTGGACTAACAAATGTGACACCGCTTTTGTAGATTTGAAGAAACTGGTCTTGAAAGCACCAATTCTGCGAGGACCTAACTGGAAACTTCCTTTTAACATCTCTTCAAATGCATCCAACACAACAATAGGAGAAGTCCTTGGCCAAGAAGAAGATAGAAAACCTTATTCCATTTATTATATCATCAAAAACCTCACTCCTGCCGAATTAAATTATACCGTGACCGAAAAGGATTTCCTAGCTGTCATTTATGCTATTAATAAATTTAGGCACTATATAACTGGTTATCAAGTATTCCTATATACTGATCACTTTGCCATTAGATATTTAGCCAATAAACCAATCATAAATGAGAGAGTAAGTCATTGGTTTCCGTTATTACAGGAATTCGATATAACAATTAAAGATCGTCCAGGAAAAGAAAATGTAGTCGCACAATTCCTGTCTAGGGTTCCAAAGTCGGATGACACCCTAGTTGCTGATGATCAGTTCCATGATTAACATCTTTTTGTTGTAGCAATAAAAACACCATGGTATGCAGACGTGGATAATTACCTGGAAGTAGGGAAGCTGCCCAGACATTTAACATCAAGAGAATGGAAATTGATTGTAAAATGCAGCACAAGATTCTCTTAGAAGGGTGGATACCTCTTCCATACAGAGACCGACATGCCCATACACAGATGCATAAGATAAGACTAAATCTATGACATCTTACGCGCCTGTCACGATAAACCTTGTGGCAGCAATTTCACAGAATGCAGAACAGGGCATAAAGTGTTACAATTAGGCTATTATTGGCTTACGATTTTCAAAGATGCAAAAAAGTATGTCCATGCCTGTGATAGCTACCAGAGAATGGGCTGCCCAGGCCAAGCTGATGAAATGCCACTACAACCACAATTGGTGGTAGATCCATTTGAACTATGGGTGCTGGACTTCGTTGGACCATTCAACCTATCACCAAACCATAAATTTTACATGTTGGTTGCCATAGATTATGTAACCAAATGGGTAGAAGCAGTGGACTTCTCAAGAGCCCCAGAAGAATCGGTGATAAATTTTCTTTTCACGCTATTCGTGCGATACGGTTTGCCACAAGAAGTGATAACCGATGGAGGGGAACATTTCATAGGTAAAAAAATTATAGCCACCCTAATAAATCACCATATCATCCATAGAGTTATGTCTCCTTAGCACTCGCAGACAAAAGGGCAAGTCGAAAGCACCAAAAAAGTCCTGGATGCAATCCTTACCAAAACAGTAGCAGCACATCGCCGGGACTGGGCCACTAGACTACCAGAAGCCTTATGGGCTTATCGTACAACCTGGTGAAACACCACTGGATATTCACCATATTAGCTAGTATTTGGGAGAGAACCTATCTTCCCTATTGAATTAGAAATCAAAACTCTGAGAACAGCCCAGGAAGTAGGGTTGGACTTAACAGAAGCCCAAGTTGGAATACTCCAACAAATAAACGAACTAGATGAAATACGATTCCTAGCCCTGCAATGCATAGCGATAATCCAACAACAACGAGCTAAGTGGCATGACAACCTTATTGAGAAGAAGGTATTTCAAAAAGGAGATTGGGCACTCCTTTATGACTCCAGATTCCAGGATTTTTCAGGTAAATTGTAAACAAGGTGACTCGGTCCATACGAGATTCTGGAAGTACACAAAAATGGCACACTCACCTTGACCACCATAGATGGGTCTGGTTCAACATTTAGAGTCAACGGGCACAGAGTACGCCTCTATCGCAAACCTCTCATGAAAGAATATTTTTGCCAATAGGTACGAAACAATCCCACCATCCAAGTTGTGACACAAAGGGGTGATAGCCCCACAAACTCAAGTACATGAGAAGTTTTCTACCATCATTTGTAAACAATGTATATAACTTCTTTACTCTGTTGTACATTCTTCATACTCGCAAATTTTCTCCTCTCATCTTGTTGAGAGTTGCATTTTTTTCTCTTGTTCTTCAATCCCTAAATGGCTGCTGTTCAATCCAATTGAACAACTGCTACTCAAATGGATTGAACAGTCGTGTTTTTGCGTTTCTATTTTTCTCATTGTTTGATTCTCGAACGGCTGTTGTTCAATTGTCAAATGATTGTTGTTCAACCAAATTGAACAGTTGTATGTTTACGCTTTAATTTTTCTTGCTATTCAATTCAATTGAACAGTTGATGTTCAATTGGATCGAACAGTCGTAAGTTGCATTTTATTTTATTTTTTTCTTTTTCTTTTTCTTTTTCTGATGTTCAATCCTCGAACGGTTGTTGTTCAATCTTCGAATGACTACTGTTCAACAGGATTGAACAGCTATGTCTTTACATTTTTATTTTATTTTTCTCTTTCTCGTTGTTCAATTCTCGAACGGCTGTTGTTCAGTTGTCGAACGGTGGTTGTTCCACCGGATTTAAGTGCCATGTTTTTGCGTTTTTATTTTTCCCGTTGTTCAATTCTTGAACAGTTGTTGTTCAATTGTCAAACAGACGTTGTTCAACAGGATTGAACAACAGTGTTTTTGCATTTTTCATTTTCTCGTTGTTCAATTCTCGAACGACTGTTGTTCAACTGGATTGAACAACCTTGTTTTTGTGTTTTTATTTTTCCCGTTGTTCAATTATTGAACGGCTGCTGTTCAATTCTTGAACGGCTGCTGTTCAACAGGATTGAACAGCCATGTTTTTTTGTTTTTATTTTTCCCGTTGTTCAGTTCTTGAACAACTATTGTTCAATCCTTGAACGGCTACTGTTCAACCAGATTGAATAGCCGAGTTTTGTGTTTTTCTCCCTGCCATTCAAACTTTCCAAATAGTTGTTGTTCAATCCAATTGAACAATTGTTGTTCAAATTGCATAACCTTGTTTTTACATCCTATTATTCCCTTTATCTAGCACCCCTTCTCTAATCTACAACCGAGCTATAAAGGCATCTCTGAGCAGGGAATGGTCATTGAAGAAAGAGAGGGAAACAGTAAAATTACCAATATGATGATTCTTTGGCACTATAATCCTTAAACAGGAAGTTGACATTGTACATACATGAAATGAAAGGCTAAGTCCTCCCTAGTTCAAATATGTTATCATACAATACATGACCTTATGATGGTATATATTTCTACACTATTCGAGTAATATTTTCCTCCAATATGAAGAAATGGGAATAAGGGGTATTAATTGTATTGGCATTCTTTCAATTTTCTCACCATCCCTAACTCTTAAGGAGTTGATGAACCTCCCTCCATGTATAAAGAAGCAACCATATGAATTCATGCAAATTCTTAAAGAGGATAGGGGGCTCATCACGAGCCAGCCTACCATGATCATAAGGATTTAACAAGTGACATAACCACAATGGCCACCACACCAGGGTAATGACCTTCTCATCTGCTTGAAGGACAGGAGGTCTCATCACGAGCCGGCTTGATCACTCTCTTACAATCCTAGTGAATGGCACTATGAATATTTGGCTATCACAATAGCACAGTGACCTCCTTATAAATAAAAATGCTATTATTCAAAAAGAAGTATTTTGCTTACATGCAAATTTTAAAGAGAGGATAGGGGGTCTCATCACAAGCCAGCCTACCACATTCATAAGAGCTTAGCAAGTGACATGCTCACAATGGCCACCACACCAGCATAATGACCTTCTTATCTATTTGAAGGACAGGAAGTCTCATCACGAGCCGACCTTGTCACCTTGCCACAAATCTAGTGAGTGGCACTATGGTTATCTTGCTATCATACTAGCATGGTGATCTCTCCACAAAATTGGAAAAATAACTATTTTTACATAAGGATTCTGGCTCATTATTTTGGGTTAAATTAGCAACCCTGTCGAGGCTATGAACACCTTCTAGAAGCAGTGGCTCTACCTATGGTATGAAATTATGTTTCATCAATAGCCAATTACTCTTATATATACTTTATCTTCCATTTTTCTTCAATAAGATATTACTCGAATTAGTGATAATTATAGTCTACCACATGAATAACTAACAGAGATATGCTTACATATTTGAACCCTAGGATGACACCACCAATCATCACCTCTCTCACTCTTGCTGCCATCATAAATTTTCATTGAAGAAAGAAATCATGTCGTAATAATAGTGATACTATTCCCTCTCCCTTTCCGGTCACTTCCGCACAAGATGAAATTATGGCAAAACTTCCAAATCTGACCTTTACACTGCGTATGCTAGTGATTACTAAACCCCCTGAAGCTTTAAATCCATGGCCTTCTCCTTTGCGTACAAGTCATTATTAACAAATCCTGACATTCCCCTGTTCGCATTCATGATTGGCCAAATCCCTTTTGTACTTGAGGACGTGGGCGCCCTTTTTTCGATGGAGGGGGTGTAATGTTAGGTCCCTATATTACTAGTATAGTCCCTTATTGTTGTTAGTGTAACCCCATTATTGTTATTATTATACCCCTGTAACCCCAATATTGTTATTATTGTGCCCTTAAATTATTATTGTTAGGTCGGCTAGGATTACATTGTGGCCCCACTAAGATTACATTGTGGCCCCATGGACTCCTATATATAGAAAGGAAGTTTTGTAATTAATATCATCCAAGAATTGTTCATTCATGTAATGTATTGGAGGTTTCCCCCTTGAAGTGGCTTATTTCTAAGGCATTTATTTCTCTTTTCTTCTATTTTTGGAGTTGGTTTCATAACATTTGGTATCAGAGCTTTAGATTCTAGGGTTTTGGCTGCTCCAAACCGGTCATCGTGGAATTTTCACTATAAATTTTTTTCTACGAAGTTTCAGAAGATGAAATATTTAGAGTGCGAAGCCAAAATCCTGAGGAACATTGTCGCAAAATTTCAGATCTTGGTTCACAATATTTTAGGAGATATGATCTGTGGAAGTTAGGGCATTTTGCAGGCTCCTGAATTTAACCTAAACTGATTAAGGCGGAATTTTCACTATAACTTGTTTTATACGAAGGTTAAGAACCTGAAATGTTTAGAGAGAGAATCAGAAATCTTGAGGAACATCTTCGCAAAATTTCAGAGCTTGGTTCGCAATATCTTTGGAGATATGATCTTTGGAAGTTAGGTCTTTTTTAGGCTCCCGAATTTCATCTCAAAGAGGTTATCGTGGGAAAATATTCCTAACTCTCTCTCGGAGCATCAGATTGGAATGCTGTAAAAAGTGGCCATAAGTACACGGACTTTGGTTTCTTTTGTATCAATTTCAGAGCCAAAGGAGGAAACAGTGACATGTGGCAAGTTGTACAAGTTCACTCTACTGAACTAGTCCATAATTGGGTCATTGTGGGAGATTGGAGATAAATTTGCCTTGAAGAATCCAAATCAGGTTAGACCCGTAACATTTGAAAGAAGCGTCAGAGGGATACTACAAGGCTGAATTTTAGATATTGAGGATCTTAAATTATAGAGATAATTCAATTTCAATATAGAGCTCCTCAAAAGAAAGTAAAAGGTGTGTATTTTGTTTTCGTGAATTGCATAAGTCTTGTTTGAAGAATCAAGTTGAATTGATTCCAAGGGCATATTGTAGAATAGATATCTGTATTGGATTCTAAAATGGCCCCTAAAAATAATTCAACAGCCATTAAGCCTTTATAAGTCTCTACTATAACTCATGAATATGAAGAATGGCAACATGGCATATCAAATTTACAAGAGCAAGTGCAACAAATTTCGCTCTCACAAAGAGCAACAAAAAATGAAATGGAAGTTTTGAAGAAAGGCATGGAAACTAATATGGATGATTTGAAGAAAGGCATGGAATATAAGATGGATGGTTTGAAGAATGGCATGTAAGCTAAGATAGATGGCACGGAAGTTAGCATGGAATCTAAGATGGATGACATGGAAGCTAAGATTGATGAAAAAATGGAAAACATGAAGAATGATCTAAAATTAGACGTGGAAGGTTTGACTAAGTTGATACAACAAATATTTCCTAATGGTGAAAAGATAGTAGAGGAAACTCATGATGAGAACAAAATAAATGTTAATCGTGATTTCATAAACTATAATGTTGGTGGGAAGAACCACTATATTCCAAAAATGGATATGAGGAAGTTTCATGGAAAGGATCCTGTAACATAGATACTACAGATGGAGCAATATTTAGATTTCAATAATGTGCAAAACACACAAAAGGTACTCATTGCAACTTTACATTTAGAGAAAAATACATTTGTATGGTATTAATGGATTTTCTACGTAAAAAAAATGTCACTTGGTCAATTTTTACGAAGGAAACGATAGCACATTATGAGGATACAAAGAGAAACACCTTCTTTAGCCAATTGATAAATCTCAAACAAAAGGGTTTAATGGGGGAGCACATTGATGAATTCCAAAAATTGAATATAAGGGTAACTGATATTCCTAAGGAACACAGGATTTATCTCTTCATAAGTACTTTAAAGGATAACATCCAACATGAAGTTCACATTTTGGAACCTGATTCATTGGAGAAGGCATTCAGGTTAGCAAGAAAAATTGAATGTAACAGTATGGCGAAAAGGTAGCCTACCACTCACTTCTATAAAGAGGAAAGTGTTGCTACTCCTATATTTACACAACCTACAAGGTTGACACCGCAAAAATTGGAAGAAAAAAGAGCAAAAGGGCTTTGCTACAGTTGTGAAGGAAAATACACTAAAGGTCATAAGTGTGCTGAGAAGAAATTATTTTACATAGATTGTGAAGAGGAAGAAGAAAATGAACAAGAAGAGGATATACACCAGGAACCAACCCTATAAGAGGAAGAAATGAGTCTGACCATATCATGTAATGCATTGGCAGGAATTACCACTCCTCAAACTCTCAAGATAGAAGGACATATCAAGAAGAAAAAGGTAACAATGTTGATTGATTCAGGTAGTACCCATAATTTTATTCATTGTAAGGTAGCCAAGGAATTGAATTGTTTCCTATACCCAGCACCAGAATGTCAAGTGATGGTTGCAAATGGAGGAACTATAAATTGTTTTGGAAAATGCCATAATATAAAGCTAACCATGGGGGAATATGTATTGAATAATCCAATGCTTTCCATTCCAATGGGAGGTGTTGATGTTATATTAGGAGTACAATGGTTACAATCTGGGGGATGGCGCTTTTAATTTTCAAGAACTTTTCTGAAATTTTTTCGAAGGAAAGGCCGAATTACGGTTTCTCAACCTGTTAGTTTCGATATCTTCATCCCTCCATCAGTGATCAAATTCTCTTGTTGCATTGCATATTAGGTGTCTCACTCAGTCAGATGCATTCCATTAGGAGCATGGATCATCTGACGGTAGTGGCCTGTTGTATATTTTCCCTCATGTCCTTTACCTGCTGGCCCATTTCCATTCATTAAGATCATCTGCAGTCACTTTTTTCTTATAATTTGCAAGAGTCATTTTTAGGGTTTCAGTTTCATTAGGTCTAGGGTTTCATCAAAAATGGTCTTCAAATTGTCCAATAATGGTCAATAGGCGGATGAGGAGGTTGAATAAAGTTCCAGTACTAAATAAATTTCATCATCATATGCCTAGAAATGTATTTTTCCTCAAAACTCTGCTTTGAGAAAAAATAGAGTATTTTATCTTTTTATGTATAAATCTGATGTAATCTCAAGTATTCTCATATGTAACCAAATTCAATGGCAACCCTGGTCACCTTTTCAAGCTTCAACAACTCCATCCCCTGCAAGGCAAACAAAAAGCAAGTCATTCAGTTAAATAGAGGCAAAATGAAGCAAACTGCCCAAAAAAGAGTTTGAAAAGAAAGTGTCAAATGTAAACATTACAAAAGTGGGTTTTTTTTGAAGTGGAAATTAAAGTCTTTTGTATATAAGTTATTCCTTGTGTTTAAAAGACTCATTTGCATCCAAAAGAGCAAGAGAGATTGGGAGCAAGCTCGTGGTCACAAAATCGCAGCCAATAGTTTCAGTTTCAGGGGTGCGACACATTGGATGAGTGGCGCAGCGCATAGAGCTGGTGCGACGCATTGGGTCAGCCTCCATAGTGTCAAAAATACACTGGCGCGACACATAGAGCTGCAAGCCATTTTCACCACGAATTCATCCAAATATTAAATTTGCTTGGTTTTCTTCGGTCCAAAGTAAGTCAAACAACTCTGCAAATGCTAATGAAAGTGTGTCTTAAGATGTTTATGATGATTTAGTAAAAAATTCCAAGCCCTACTTCCTTGCAATTTTTGCTCAAGACATGATTGCTTAGGGTTTGTAAATTGGTTTTTTGTGGCCATCACTCCCTCACCTTTTATTCTCTCACTGCTTTTCTAGTTTCATTAACCCATTTGACTATTCCCCATATCCCTAAATTCATTCACCCCTATCCCCAATTCCCATTATCCCAAACCCTAGCTACAAAGTTCCCAAACCCCTATCCCAAAAGCCTAAAAATTATCCCTAAAACCCTTCAATCACCCAAATTCCAGTCAGCAAAATTCCCAAAATCCTTCTTACCCTCTCCCTTCATAACCCTTCATACATTTTCATACACTTGGCAGCAAAAGATCAAAGACACCTAAATCTCTTCATACTCATCTAAGACAACACAACCTTTAGCAAACATGGAATCAGATTCCTCCTATGACCGAGATGAAGAAACACACAGTGACTCTCCAATCGAAATGCATGCACCAAGGAGATCTCACAAGGGTGGTAAACATGTACAGGAGGAGCCTACTTCACTTGCTGAGTTGCAGACCTGCCCTCTTGCTACCACATGTTTTCAACAGTAGTCTTGTTATTAGTTCTGTGAGATGGTTGCTAGAGTCCAATACCATCATGAGTTGGCCAGATTGTTTGTGCTTCATCTACATAATGGCCAAGTCACTCTTGCAGGTGTGACATTCACCTTGACACCAGAGTCTATCTCTCTAGCAACCGGTATTCCAAATGTTGAAGAGCAATGGAATAAAAGGCAGCAAATTAACAAGGAACACTATGAGCCATACATCAAGCCTGTTTTTTTGAGACAACTCAACAGATTTTTTCCCTTTCAGTACCTGAAAAATTCATATGCTCCTTTGATGAAACTCATAATCAAATATTTCAGCTATTAGGGCCAGTTTTCTCGCCTATATGCCTATCACATCAGATTGTTGATGCATTTTACCAGGGTGAGAATGATGAACCTCCCCTACTTCATGTGCTGAAATATTGAGAATATGACCACCCTAGTGCAAAAGAAAACTCTTGAGCAGCAGTATAACATTATCTATCATTTTGCACTCATCAAAATTGTGGCTATGCATCATCTTGGTTTGCAGGATATTTCATTGGAGGATTTCATTTCTCATGAGTTCTTCACAGCTCGTCAGGTACCTCCGGAAGCTTTTCATAAGATAGGTGGACCTTCACATCAGTAGAAGGGTCATGAGACGCAGACTGCTAGTGTGCCGGTGTTTTTCACCTATCAAAAGGGCACTAGAAGGTTGTTTGCAGCAGCCAAGCGAGTATTATCTCCACCCGGGGTGGAAGGGGTCTCACTTCCTCCATCGAGCGGAAACGTTACGGGGATAAGGGTAGAGGCCATTACATGATGGGGGCCTTCGGGAGGGCAAGAGACAGATTCATTCTCATTCGAGGAGGATGACATTGATTCAGGCTCCGCAGAAACTCCAAAGCTTAGAGAATTTCTCCTGATGCACGGGCCATTAGGGGAATTTTGAGGTCTAAAATAGGCCTCATAAGAAAAATGTACAACAAAAATAAACTTTATAACAACCAATAGGATTCAAGATGATGATGTCATCCATAATGGATGATTCACCATTTTTGGAGTAAAAAAGTAAAAATATTAAAAAATAATAAAATAATAAAACTACTTTTTTCAACTCGTATTTTAAACTTATCTCCCAAAATTTTTACTCAAATTTCGAGCGGGAGTACTCGTTGGATGCGGAATTTAATTCCTCATCCAAGGAGTACCCATGTGGCATACTTTAGATGAACTCTTCTACACGAAAAATGATAAATACATAAAAAACGTGATTGTAATCACGTTTTTTTTATGTATTTCTCATTTTTCGTGTAGTAGGACCCATCGAAAGTATGCAAAATTTGTACTCCTTGGATGGGGAATTAAATTCTGCATCCAACGAGTACTCCCGCTCGAAATTTGAGTAAAAAATTTGGGAGATAAGTTGAAAATATGAATTGAAAAAGTAGTTTTTTCATTTTTCCCTCTAAAATTTGATGATGTCATCAAATCTTATTAGATTTTTTCCACTATTATTTTATAATTTCCTTAAGAGGCCCATTTTAGACCTCAAAATTCCCCTAATGGGACATTGATACTTTTTCCCTCAACCTAAAAAGAGCCAACCGGATAATCAAATACCTTGAGCAAAGTAAGAAGTAGCTAGAGGATCAGCAAACCATTATGGAGCTGCAAAACATACGTGAGAACCGGCAAGCTGTCAAAAGGAGCAAAACCAAGATGACATCACTTGAGCAAGAAATTGAAGCTGATTGTGAAACTTGGCTTGAAAGGGTAAATATGCATTTGGAAAAGATGTTGGAGAAGGCCAAAAAAGAGAAAACATGTTGAGGCATATGGCTAATCATTATTGGGCGAGAAACCATGTGTGCAAAGCAAGAATCAAAATCTTGAAGGCCAAATTGAAGAAAGCATCGAGGAGGCGAAAAGAGCATGATAAACTTCAGATATTGGCTGAGGCTTCCTTGGCCCAACATAGCACTTGATGAAGAAAACTCAGCCCAAATTTCAAAAAATTTGGGACATTTTTTGCATTTTTGAAATTTTTGGTCTAAAAAACAGACTTTTCTGCTCTATGCGCCGCGCCACTTGGCGCTCGCTTTTGATGGGAGACTCCTTTTGATGAAAACTCAACATTTTTGGATTTTTTAGGGAAAAATATGCATGCCTACCAATGCCCAAGAAATTTTGACAGGTTTTGGGCTTCCAAAAAGGTCAAAAACACCCCAAAAATGACCTTTCTGCCCCTTTTTTGACACACAGGAAGCAGTCTTGGGAGAACTCAGTTTTGGAGGGGAAAATGGAAGCCAAATTCAAAAATTCCACTCGTGTTATAAAGTAGACAGGAATACCTTTCCAAAATTCCCACTTGGAGCAAATTTAGACACTAGGAAGGCCTCCAAAATTAGCTGCAAACAGGTGCGACGCATAGGGAAATCAGGCGTGGCGCATTGGAGGATTTTACTCATTTTTGGTCAAAAACTCTGTTTTTCGCCTAGTTTTTTTTACAGTTTGACTTTTTCCTTCTAGTTTTAAAACTCATGATGTAATTAAATATAACATGATGGATTTTGATGTAATTTTGCTAAATTTTCACTCATAGAGGTAGATTCATCCATCAAAAGGTAATTTGCAACTGAATGAATCAGTTTCCTAGTTTTTAGAGGCAAGCTGTTCCACTGCCTACTTTCTAGTTCTCAGTTTAGATTTTGTTGGAACAGCTCCTAAACTTATGAGCTCGACCCCTAGAGGCTGGGATGAGTTATTGTTTGTCTATATCTTGTGATTTTTCAGTCATTAGCATGGTTGGACTTTTGGGAATGCTTTGAGCATCATTGTACATTCATCTCTGCAGTTTGGCAAAGGAATAGACCAGGGTTTGTAGCACTCTATGGGATTCATGTGGAATTTTTATTTGATAGTGTGTTTCTCTCTATAAATTTAAGTCTACTGGTGTTTTATGTATACCATTTTCTCTCTTATTTCTTCTTAACTTAAACAAACAAGGATAAAGGTAGAATTCATTAAAATTTGCAGTGCTCTACCTAGGGTTTGTTTAATTTTCTATGTTTTCAGCTGTTTGAAGAGGATCCCTGAAGGTTTCTTGCCCTCTTCAACTCCTCACCTGTCTCAACTCTCCATTTCTTTCAAATTGAAGTGTCAAATCAATTTCCTACCTTGCCCCATTCAGATCTCTGCAAAACTGAGCCTCATTCCCTAGACCCATTTTTTCCTTTCCTCTTGAGCCAACAAAATATTATTAAATTCAATCAAGACTTTTTTGCATACATACCTAGCCTAAAATCAGTCTTCATTCAAGTCATCTCAAGCCTCATTGATCATTTTTTGCTGAGATTGATAAGGAGAGAGCCCTCTCCCGATCTGGTAGGGCTAGCTACCAGGTTAAGCGTGGTTTGATGTTACCCTAGATTCTGCCTTTCTGCCACAAGAGGTAGATTTAGGCCATAAAATTGAGGAAGATGGGAAGATAATAAAACCAGGTCATGAAAAAGCTTCTAAAGAAAGAACAATAAGGCGTAATTGCACAATTATGCTCACTAGAAGTTCCAACATCAAAATCATCTATTTCTGCAGATCTCCAACAAGTCTTGGACAATCATTCCAAGGTGTTTGAAACTCCCAAAGGACTCCCACCTATTCATGATCATGCTATTCATTTGATTCCAGGAAGTGTTCCTCCAAACATCAGGCCTTATAGATATCCTTACTTCCAAAAGAGCGAAATTGAACGTATGATTGCAGAAATGTTAGAGGCGGGTATAATTCAACCTAGTCAAAGTTCTTTCTCTGCTCCTGTAATATTGGTACACAAGAAGGATGGATCATGGCGCATGTGTCCAGATTATAGGGAGCTCAATAAGCTCACCATTAAAGATAAATTTCCCATTCCTGTGATTGATGAATTATTGGATGAATTACATGGAGCAATTTATTTTACCAAGTTGGATCTTCATTCAGGATATCATCAAATTAGAATGAAGACTGAAGATATTCCAAAAACAACATTTCGAACTCATGAGGGTCATTATGAATTTTTGGTCATGCCTTTTGGCCTTACCAATGTACCTTCTACATTTCAAGGGTTGATGAATTCCATTTTCAAACCCTTCCTTAGAAAATTTGTGCTAGTATTTTTTGATGATATACTAATCTACAGCAGGTCTTGGAAGGATCATGTTGAACATGTTGACAGGGTGCTCAAACTATTGCGGGAGAAACAATTATATGCAAAAACATCCAAATGTTTCTTTGGAGTACAAGAGGTGGAATATCTGGGTCATATTGTATCTCACGAGGATGTTAAGGTAGACCCTAACAAAATTAAAGCCATTAAGGAATGGAAAGTCCCCACAACCATAAAGCAGTTGCGAGGATTTCTCGGGTTAACAGGGTATTATCGCAAGTTTGTTAATAATTATGGGAGAATAACAGCACCTCTAACAACATTATTGAAGAAAGATGCATTTTCATGGACTCCTGAAGCAACTAAGGCCTTTGAACGTCTTAAAGAGGCAATGTGCCTAGCACCGGTCTTAGCTACACCAAACTTCACAAAAACCTTTATTGTGGAATGTGATGCCTTAGGAAATGGAATTGGTGCAGTTTTAATGCAGGAAGGAAGACCCATTGCTTTTGAAAGTCGTCCAATCAAAGGAAAGTATTTACAGAAACCTATTTATGAGAAATAAATGTTAGCAATACTGCATGCACTAAAGAAATGGCGAACTTACCTAATGGGAAGACACTTCAAGGTAAAAACTGATCATGATAGTCTTAAACACTTTTGGAACAAAGACTATCTTCAGAAGAGCAGCAAAAATGGGTCACAAAGATGTTGGGTTATGACTTTGAAATAATCTACAAAAAAGGAAAGCTTAATGTTGTTGCGGATGCACTCTCAAGAAAGAATGAAGAGGTGGAAGCATTGCTTTGTGCCATTTCTATTATCCAACCAGATTGGATAACTGAAGCAAGAGATGAATGGAAGAAGGACAAAGATGTATGGACACTCATTCAAAAGTTGCGGCAAGATCCTAGTACATCTGATACATTTAGTTGGAAAAATGATTCCTTATGGTACAAAGATCGCTTATATCTTTGTAAGAATTCCCAACTAAAACCAAAATATTCTTCTGGAATTGCACACTTCTCCTTTAGGAGGAGACTCGGGATTTTTAAAAACTTACCACAGGGTGAAGAAAGAATTTTTTTGGGATGGCCTTAAATCTGATATTCAAAAGTTTGTGGCGGAATGTTTGGTTTGCCAGCAGAATAAAGTGGAAACAATTAAGACCCCAGGACTTCTACAACCTTTATCCATTTCAAGTCAACGTTGGGAGGAGATTTCAATGGATTTTATCACAGGTTTACCTAAGTCCGAAGGAAAGAGTGTCATCATGGTGGTAGTTGATAGACTTACCAAGTATGCATACTTTTGTGCATTATCTCATCCATTTAAAGCAAGTACAGTTGCTACTACATTTATGGATAGAATTCAAAAGCTACATGGAAGCCCAAGGGTTATTGTGAGCGACAGAGATCCCATTTTTACTGGAAATTTTTGGACGGAGTTATTTTCTTGTTTGGCTACTCAATTAGCTCATAGCTTATCTTATCATCCTCAATCTGATGGTCAAACTGAGATAGTAAATAAATGTTTGGAAGGATATCTTCGTTGTTTTGTATCTGATAAACAAACACAATAGGTCAAGTGGTTACCTCTCGCTGAATGGTGGTATAACACTTCCTTCCATACTACGGCAAAAATGACCCCATTTATGGCACTTTATGGATATCATCCACCATCCATCACATCATATTTAAGGGAAAATTCGAAGGTTCAAGCAGTGGAAGATCACATCGAGCATCGGCAAGAAGTTCTCCAACTCTTAAAGGATAACCTGAATTTGGCACAAAATCGAATGAAACAACAGGCAGATCAACATCGCAGCGAGAGAAGTTTTGATGTAGGAGATCGGGTATTTTTACGGCTACAACCATATAAACAAATGTCCCTCAAGCAAGCTAAGAAGGATAATAAATTATCGCCAAAGTACTATGGTCCTTACAAGGTGTTGCAAATGATTGGTACTATGGCATACAAATTGGAGCTTCCTGCTTCTTCGCGAGTACATCCAGTTTTCCATGTTTCATGCTTAAAGAAGGTTATAGGTGAAAATCTTCCAGTTCAAACAATATTGCCAGAACTTGATGAGGAAGGAAAAATCATATTGGAACTTGAAGCGGTCACGGAAACAAGAACTCGACAACTACGGAATCGATCAATTTCATAGTATCTCATCAAGTGGAAGAACTTACCCACTGAAGATTCTACATGGGAGGATGAGAATTTTATACAGAAGCACCCAGAGCTACTCAAGCGTTGAGGACAACACTTTTTTGAAGGAGAGGGCATGTTAGGTCCCTATATTACTAGTATAGTCCCTTATTTTTGTTAGTGTAACCCCCTTATTGTTATTATTATACCTCTGTAACCCCCATATTGTTATTATTGTGCCCTTAAATTATTATTGTTAGGTCAGCTAGGATTACATTGTGGCCCCATGGACTCCTATATATAGAAAAGAGGTTTTGTAATTTGTATCATCCAAGAATTGTTCATTCATGTAATGTATTGAAGGTTTCCCCCTCGAAGTGGCTTATTTATAAGGCGTTGATATCTCTTTTCTTCTATTTTTGGAGCTAGTTTCACAACATGTAATTAGTCTTAAATTGGCAAGCATGCGAAATTTCTGCATAAATCTCGTTAGATACATCGATAAGACCAGATGAATACTTCAATTAAGGCATGAAGTTACCTACAGAGAATCATAATTTCTCTTTCGCCTGAATACAACATTCAGTCGAAACAACAAAGATGAGAGAGAATACAATCAGAAGAAGAGACCCAGGAAAGCACACCAGCTATGGGAGGAAATTCCCTTCGAAACGAGCTTGTAATCTTCCCAATTTCAGATACTGCTAGCACCATTCTCCAACAAGCTGGCTGGCTGACATATGTACACCGATTATAGGGATTTGATATGGAAAGTGCAATTGAATTTCTGCAAAATATGCAAGAAGTTCAGTCTAGAATCAAGGGTCGAATTATACTAGTCATAGAGGAAATTATTGCTGGAGTCTCTGGAATACCAGCAGAAGGAGAAAGATGGACAAAGAGACATCTCCTCCTATGAGAGGCAGTAGCAGCATATCAGGATCCAGAGGAGCCATTGGAGCGAAAAGGAAAAGGGATTAATCCTACCTCTCTACACCAACCATGGCAGGAATTGACGGCATTCATCCAAAGGTTCATTACTTGTGATGGGCGTCAGGACATGGTAAAACCTCGCTAGCTTAAACTCTTAGCTGTACTTAAGAAAAATATTTCAGTTAATTTGCCTGCTTTCTTAAATTCCATACTGCATGATACTGTTGTTCGATTAAGAAGAGCCAAAAATCCACAAGTAGTAGTCAGTCACCACGGGTTAATTAAACTAGTCATCATACATGAGTTGGATAAGCAACAGATAGCCTAGGACAATTTTGTTAACCTTGCTTCACAGGAACTTGAAATAAACCCTGGAGAAACCAAAATTGAGCTTCCCAGGGTAAACATACCTAGAAGAAAAAGGACCCAAACTACAACCTCAGAACCAAGCAGGAAAAAATGGTCCAAAAAATTCAAGGAACCTCGGACCTCATAGAGGAGGCAGGACCATCCCACCCTCAAAACGCACCCTTACAAGAATTCGAGGAAGAAATGGCTCAAGTCCTAGAACAATTGAGGACAGAATACGAATATAGAAACCCATCAGGAGCAGAAGAGCAAGAGGAACCCATAGATAAGTCTGCCACCACCAGTAGTTCTAGTCACACTGAAGTCCTACCCTACCAAGAGGAACTACAGGACGATGGGGCTTTCTCCACTCTTGGTAATTATGAGGTGAATAGCGAAGGGTAGCCAGAGGAGAGAACAGAATCAGAAAATCAGTTAGGTGACACTGTCTATGTGGAGAAAAACATAAGCATAGAAACAGTCCCTTTGACATCGGGAGGCAGCACTACCCCACCCAATCGGGACCCTCATGCAGAAGTAAACTCTGAAGATCAAATAAGAAACACCATCACAGGAAACCTTGAGGTTGGACATACCATCCCTAAAAATGGGAATACCGCTCCTCCACCACCTGCTGAAATTAGTTTAGGTGAGGATTCAACCAAAAATAAAATTAAGAAACTAAGAAATGCCTCCAGAAGATTAAAGAAAATGGTGAAATATCTAAGGAAACAACTGAAGGAGGAGAGAAGGGCCCAAAAGCCAAAGAAGAAAACCACCACCACAGGAACGTAAACAGAATTAGCCGCCATCTTAATAAACACTGTTAAAGCCGAGATGCAGAATGACTTAGCTGACATCGTTGAGGCTAAGGTAAAAATCGACTTGGTAACCACTACAGAGGCTGAGGTACAGACCAATTTAATCGATACAACTGAAACTGGGAGATAGACTAATCAAGAAGGTACTACTGAGGCCGAAATTTAGACAGAACTAGCAAATACCATTGAAGCTTCTACACAAACTGAGCAGAAAACTACAGAAGAGAAGGAGACCCAGAAAAAGGAAGCCCTTGCCTATACCCCCTGGTAAAGAAAGTTGTTTATCAAAAATTACACAATGAATTGGTGCAAACACAGCATGAGATAAGACAATGTAGGAAGGAAGTGATGACAACACAAGAATACCAAGCACTACTAAAGAAATTCACAGACCTATCCTCTACAAAAGATGAAACATTTTCCCATCTCAGAGAAGAACAAGCAAAGGTAAAAAGGGCACAAGAGCGGGTGGAGAAAGCCAAGAAACAAATCACCATGATTTTTTCTCTGTATAATGATGCACTATCATGCAGGGCACCGGCCACCAACTATGCCCTGTTCTTAACAGAACAATATTTACTGCTGAAAGTCAAGGCCGTCAGGGAAGGAAATTCTACAACTTTCAAGACTATAGAAGATTTTGTACACTATTGTAATGATCAATATTAACAAGTCCAATGCCTTCTATGTGAACTTTACATGCACAATTTCTTTCTAGAAGAGGAAACAGACAACAATCCTAGTCCCTTTATATGAAATGTTTAGCTCCAATCCTTCCTCTCATTCGCCAAGAACCGGATTAAGTGGGCTAAGGCCTATAAAATCTTCCAAAAGAGAGAACATGGGCTAGACTTGTGGGTTATATGGGAACCTACAAAACCCCTGCAACTGTTTATCCAGCACAACAACTTCATGTGAAGGCAAGGTGTAAGGACTAGGCTGGGACCCATCCATAAGGACATCATAGAAAATGGATAGGAGTACTTTGAAGACATTCGAGAACCAGCCTTGGCAGTAGCTAAACAAATATGGATGGCCTCCATGAACAATGTAAAGAATAGGGAACCATTTGGCTACAGGAATTTCAAGGCTGTTGCCTCCATATTCCTCTCATATAGTAACCTAGTCTTTAGCATGGAGCCAGCATGGATAGGATGTAGGTATAGAAGACCTCTTCTCTAGTATCCTCCTGAGGACTATAATCATAATTATGAGTTACCAGAGGGGCATGCAAGCGCTTCCTTCACAATAATGAGACAAAAATAGGGTTTCAGAGCATACAAGGAAAAGGTCTACCCCGCCTACTCTCTAACACAGTTGCATCTCAACCATCTGTTTGCATGAGGACATGCAATTAGGTAATCAAGGGAGTATATGATGGGCCAGAATTAAGGTATGTTTTCACCCTATAATTACTTCGAATTATGGAACAGTCTTAGGAATTCTTCCTGATTTTGACAATAAAGAAAGAAAAGATTTATGAAAATCAGAGCAATTGAGCTAGCAACAAAAAGGAATGTTTATATAATATAAATTTGACTTATTATATCTTTGTATTCAGGAAGGCAGAGCAACTGAACCAATGGAAAATGGAAGACACCCGACATACATGAATGTATGAGCCAACAGAAGGAAAAGAGACGAATTCAAGCTCGAAGACTCAAAGGACAGCCACACACAATGGCTGTCGTTTGGAGAACACTATCTCATTCCATGAAAATGTCTTTAAAAGGGCTAGGGACGAACTAGATAGGGAGTTGAATAGGAATTTTCCCTCTGTAATTAGCGCATCAAGGCAGAGTTTTCATATTGTATTCATGTATTCTCTTTGGAGTTTTGATGTTTTGAACAATTACCTTTTGAGGTTTTCATCGCTTTAAAACTTCTAGTGGTGTGGACCCAACCCCTAGGAGTTTCCTCGCCAAATTCTTTGTTGTGCGTTAGTTACATAATCCATGTTCAGTTTTCTGATGCAGTTGGAAAATACCTTTCTACTCAATAAAGTTACGTGTTTTCCTCCGTCAGAATAGTTTAACATTTTCACTTCCATAATCAGAATAATCGCATTTCGTATTTTCTTGTTCGTATAATAATGCTTCATAGCTTTTAAACATTTCCATTTTCTTCCAACACCTTTGCAATCGATTTACAAATCGTAGGATAATTATTGATCAATTATTACTTGTTTTTGTGGATTAAATCATCCTTTCAACACAATGAGGCGTCCAATTGTTGATTGATGTTAATTAGTCAGTTTAAAAAGAGAATTCCATTGCAAAATTATATAAGTAATTGATGTTGCTTTCGTTTAGATTTCTTTCATTTCGATTGATGTTCAATTCATTTAGCATGATGTTCAATTCATTTAGATTGTTGTTCAGTTCATCAAGGTTGTTGTTAAAACTATCATTATGTTGTTCAATCATAGGTTTCTCTTTTCTAAGCTAGATAGAATAATTAGCCATAATCTACCAAACCATTCCTCTTTAAGTTGATTGAGTTCAAAAGATTAGATAATCCTTTCTCATAAACAACATAGAGTAACTATCAGTTGATCTCACTTGCATATATTGTGTTGACACTCTTGGAATAAGAAGACTTACCTCGGGTTGACAATTAAATGAGAAACACTAAGGTTGCCTATAATAAGCCACCTCTGTGAAACCAACAATGGGGAAAAATGATAATTCATCTGATCTTTTGTATGAGGGTAAAGAAGACATTCAGTCTCATGATCATTCTTCACAAGAGAAATAAAATGACTATTTTTCAATTCAAAGAAAAAAAAGACTGCCTCCTCCTTTAACTGAAGAAGACATTAATCAGATTATGAGCATGCAACCGACCTTTTAATTTTTATGTAATGAGTAGATTATTTCTATTGGTTCTACTACTGATTTATTAATTGAAGTATTTTCTCATAAAGAAATAGAAGAACATGTTGATATTGATGTTGTTCTACCTTCTGAAGAAGGCCTATTGCCAGAAAGTGCTCCTTTTCATCAAAATGATGGCCTTCCAACATAATTCAGCCAACTTAGTCAACACATATCAGGTTTGCTTGAGGACAACATAGTGGTATATAATTAGGATGCCATGTCAGATGACCATGAAGAATATGTAGCTATTCTCTTTCAGAAGGATTCTGAGCATGACAAAGTGGAACAAGGAGTAACCCTAGATGAAATATGTTATTTAAATCCTCAGGGCAGCTATTGTTCCAAGATCCTTTTGTTGGTTTCTTAGAATCATCTAAAGAAGGATTATGCCATGGTAGGAACGATTTGTTGTATATTTTGAGGAAAATTTTGAGCATTGATGTTCAAATGCAAGTAAAATGGGAGTGGCCCTTTCTTTTCAGCATACTCAAAAAGGTGAACAAGAATAAATCATGTAGTCATTTACTTGATCGGTTGCATTGGAGAAATGAGTTCACTTAGTGTGTATATCACCTCTAAGTAAGATTAGGGTAGGTAGGTGTGAAAATAAGCTCATCCCTCTGAGCATCATACAAATATTATTTTTAGATTGATTTTCATTTTCATATCAATGTGTTTTAGACTTTAGTTTCAGCACAGTTCTGGTCTCACCATTCAAGTTTTCAAGGTGCAACATTATGTTCAGTTTGATGGATTGAAGTGGATAATTTCAATTGTAGTTTCAATTTGGATTTCAGTATGCTAATAAGCTGGTTGGACAAGCACGTGGTATATTTTTATCAGTCAAAGTCAAGAGGAACAATCAACTAGTTTCTAGTCACTAAGTTGCCTATAAAATCAAGATCCAAGTTGTGGGATCAACCCAAAGGATCAGGCTACTAGTCTACGATGTTCTTAACACCTCCTAAAGGAGCTATCATCCCTAGTTGGAGCAAATGTTAGACCCCTTTATTTCACAGTATCACCAGGTGGCTGATTATTACTTAGGTTTTTTCATGTCTGAAAATGATATTCCATGACTATCATTTATTTTCAGAAAAGAAGGAAGAAAGTTTTGTTGATAAGGTGTGATGGTGATCAAACTTCATTTGTTCCCTCATTCCATTTCATTCACCCTATATGCCCCTCATTTCCTCCATATTCCAAAGTTTTGCACCTCATGTCTTTCAAACCCCTTTTTCAACTATTAACACCCAAATTTTGTAGTTAAAAAAGGAGAAACATTAGAAGCAAAGGAAGCAAAGGCAGCAGAAAAAAAATTAAGGAAAAAAAATAGCAAGAGTAGAGTCTTGAACGAGATTGGGTCAAGTAGTGCATGCGTTCGGGTCGAGTCGTGAACGCTAAAGCTGGTAAAGGCGTGAAAGCGGGGCAAGTATTCTATGAATAACTAAGAAATGAACGGGCACAACCAAAGAAACAAGGTCGGAAAACCGCAGTAAGGGAGGAGTGAGGACCATTGGATCTAAGAAAGGATCAATGACAGAGACTCAATCGTAATCACAGATCGAAATTTTTTTAGGATGGGCGCAACGGTAAAGGTTAAAGTCAATGAAATGCGTTTTGTGATGAAGTGGGACCCATTCACCTGTGGCACACAAATAAGCCTTACCTGTTGCCTGCACTTCACAGCCCGTAGGTTTTTAACCCTACCTCTTAAGACCTATGCCAAATATTGCTTTTCCGCTGATGCGATGAATTAGGACCCATTCACCCATTCAGCCACCACACCTTCTTTCCATTTCAATCCCCTTAAAAAATCATTAAACGTTACCTTTTTTTCCACCTTTCCGCTTTAGCCTTCGCCTTTACCTTTCATCATTATATCATTGTTTTACCTTCTGCTTTCCCGATTTCCCTGATTGCAATTAACGTGAGGCTATCCTTCCACATCACCCTTTATCCCCACCATCCATCACATTTTGGAAAAGAAAAAATGACGCATCGCGTATTTGTTAACGTACCTTTGAAGTGCCTGCAAATTGCAATGAGTAGTTGTCCCCACCACAGCAGCTCTGCCCCCCACCCTCCCCCCTCCAACTTCATAGCCATTTGAAATAATTGAAACAAATATCATATGAAACATCATAAACTTTACCTTACCATAGAAGATTTCCGACTTGCGATTGCAATGTAGGTGGGTACCTCTCCCCGCACTTCACAAGTTTTAGATTTTAACCCCCGCTGCTTATAACAAAAATCTAAGATCTGCGATTTGTGATGTAGTCAATCCCACTTTCCCCTGCCCCTTCACTTACATTCTCCCCACACTTCACACTTCACGTATTTTAGAGTTTTCCTCGACACTTATAACTAAAACTTAAGAGTTTTTATTTGCGGGCTGCGGTCCGGTCCCACCTTCCCTCTACGTCACCTACCACTTTGCATCACATCGTCGATTACATTCTTCATAACTTAAAATATAAATATTTTGAAGTGTGAAGATGCAATGTGGCTTAGAACTATAATCTAAACATTTTCAGGTCTGAGTATATGAGTTTTTACACTGTTTTGTTTGAAAAAAGGGTTGAAACACGACAAGAAGGATTCGGGTAGCAAATAAACACCACAGCTTGAGTTGGGAAACAAAGGGATTTCATGAAGAATTTTTATGTTATGATGGTAGGAATGGAAAAGGCATCAAAGCACACTAGCACAATCTCTAATCGATGAAAAATGGATAACCCTGCACCATACGTCATTGCCCAACGCTGATATTTTGAAAATCAGGGCCAGATGTCAGAGCCATCATTCGTTGCCTCTTTAGGATCATCACATGCCACCTTCAAGCCTACTTTTTTTTTACGAAGAGCCACCTGAGTTTTTCATTCTTGAAGAGTTACCAAAATTAATTCCACAAACAATGTTTTGTCAGATATTTTCTTTGCTCTTTCCTTGTATGGCCATACTTGTTTAATTTTCAGTTACTTGTAATAAATGAAGTTTTCCAAAGTAGATTAGGGCAACCAACTCAAGTCTTAGTTAAATGCAACTTGAATTTTCATAATCAAGGGTTGCATATTGTTAGCCCCTACATTGTAAGAACTACTATCTTGGAGCACTGTAATTTTGGAGTTGGACATCAATAATCAAAGAATGTTTACAGGATTCCTGAGCTATTTGAAAATGGTGATGTGCTGTTTCTCTGTTTAAATGTTTCTATTTTTTCCTTCGTTGTACATATGTTCATCTAATTGTAAATCAGAAATTTCAAATTAATATTTGTTGTCAGAGCACCTTAATTTTTTCTGCATTTATAATCTGAATGTTTTCTACTGAAGTTTGATTAAGGAATTATTAACTCCTCTTTAGTCACTACTAAACCTTACTATTTCTTTCACCTCATAATTCATACTTCTGTAAAGATCCATATAGCACAATTATGTTTCCCTGTGATGCTCTTAAACGTTGATGTTGCAATCCAGCCTTTTGACTCCATAGCCAAATAGATTAGCCTCTGCAGACCTGATCTGTCCAACCACTCAATCAATCAAACAAACAACCCTCATAATCTCTATAACTAGCCTAATATCAACATTTATAGTTATCAAGTTAAATCATAAAAAACAGAGAGAGCCCTCTCTGAGTCTAGGAAGGCTAGGTCCTGGACTCCAAAGTGGTTTGATGTTGTCCTCTGTCATTTTTTCTTTCCAATATTACAAATTACGGAGTGAGAACAATTACAACCTGCATTAACTAATGCACCACTCCACTTCAAACTCTGTTACAACTAGAAATACTCAGCATGCCTCACCAACTACCTCTAGCTCAAAATGCACTAGCTAACTGAGTTTATCAATCTCAATTAACTATTTCAAGTCATCATTGAGAATATATTACAATTTATTGTACATATTAATTAAGGGATAACTAAAATAGACATGCACCCAAATAACACTGTGGGCCCCACCCTAGTGTAGGTTCTTAATGCACTAGGTGTGGGTGTTGAAATGTTTCTTCTTGAATCTCAACACTCCCTCTCAACAAGAAAGGGATTATCCTTCACCCTAATCCTATATCTATGGTATTCGAATTTTCTCCTGGTGATTGCCTTCGTCATAATATTTGCATCCTGATCTTCTGTGGGAATGTACTGAAGAAACATTATCCTTCTCTGCACACAATCTCCAAGATGATGGTACCGGATATCTATATGCTTGGACCTATCATGAACCACACGATTACTCGTGAATTTAATGCAACTTTGATTATCACAATGAATCACTAACGGATCCATTCGAGAATCAAACCAAGCAACCAATAATTTTCTCATCTAGATAGCCTCACATGTAGCTTGACTTGCTGCCATGTATTTTTCTTCCGCTGAACTAAGTACCACCGATCGTTGTTTCCTACTGTACTAAGAAAATGTTTTCGATCCTAAGCTGAAGATCCCTCCTAATGCACTCTTTCTGTCTGATGGACTGCCCGCCCAAACCACATCCATGAATCCTTGAAGCTTCACTCCCTTTGTCCATTTTTACCATAGAACATACTCTGATGTGACCCTTAGGTATCTCAAGACATGCTTCCTCGCCTTCCAAAAGATCTTGGTAGGCTTAACCATATCTTGACTCAGCTGGTTAACTACATAGAAAATGTTTGGTCTAGTGTTCACTAGATACATCAGTGAACCAAGTAACTTCCTGTAGACAGTAAAATCCACTACCTCTCCAGAAGTAGCATCCTATTTCATCCAATTTCCTAGAATAGGAGTATCCATGGCTTTGCAGCTCTCCATGTTATATTTACCCAGTATCTCCTTTGCATACTTTCCCTGAGACACAAAAATTTCACCATCCCACTGCCATATTTCCAATCCAAGGAAATAATGAAGGATTCCCATGCCCTTCATTTCGAACTCCCTTGCAAGATCCTCCTTTCATGGCTATATCAGCTTCTCATCACCAGTCAAAATTAGATCATCAACATAAAGAACAATTATCAATAGCTTACCCTCAACCACAATCTGATACAGGTTTGCATCTACTTCACCAGCTTCAGTTTTGGTGAAGCCCGGTCCAGTGAAATAGTTGTCTATAAGAGTGTACCAAGCACGGTGTGCTTGCTTCAGCCCATACAATGCTCTTTTGAGTCAGCACACATGTGACTCAGTGTTGAAGATCTCGAAACATTCAGGCTGCTTTATGTACTTCGCTTCCTGAATTATCCCATTAAGAAACATAGTTTTCACATCCATTTGATGAATGTGCCAGCCCATCTGCACTCAGAGCGCAAGGATGGATCTTATGGAAGGGTACCTTGTAACATGTGTAAAATTCTCATCATAATTTATTCATTAATCTATGTGAATCCACGAGCCACAAATATGGCCTTGTATTTCTCCACACTCCCATCAGCAGCTTGCTTTACCTTGTATATCCATCTTAATCAAACCATTGATTTGTCGACCGGTCTTGGGACTATCTCCCATGCACTGTTCTTGACAATGGAGTCATACTCCTCCAACATTGCATCAACCCAGGTTGGTTGTTGCACTGCTTCCTGAAAGTAAGATGGTTCAGTCACAATAAATTTTCTCATAAGAGCCATGTATCTAGTAAATCGGTTGAGAGATTGTCTTTGTCTGCACTATGACGTAGGGGATCCTACATTCTCTGCAGCATCAAGTCTTAATCTATTAGCTTCCGTGTTGTGCCTTATGCCATTTCTGATGGATGGCTCTGCGTGAGTGTTTTCCTCCACTCCATGAACCTCCTCATGTGGCTGATACACATATTGAGACTCATCCTTGGGAACCAATAGTTCCTCCTGTGCATGCAAGTATAGCTCCGTCTCAAGGGACAATTGCATGGCTTTCTCCTCATCAAATTTTATATCCCATTTCACAATAGTCATTCTATTGTTTCAAAAATACACACGATAATTATGGGGTGTTTCAGTGTATATGAAAAAAGTCCCAATCTCAGCTGTCGGTTCCAGCTTCTTCCTGGCGTCCTTGGTCACATGAACATAAAAAAATGAGCCAAAAATCTTAAAGTGTGAAACATCAAGTTTCTTACTAGTGAAAGCCTCTTCCAATGTACTCATGCCAAGTATCCTATGAGGACAATGGGTGTTGCATGCTTCCGCCCATAGATGCATCAGTAGGCCTTGATCATGCAACATCGCTCGTGCTACACCCACGATCTTTATGCTCTTTCTCTCCATGACCCCATTCTGTTATGGGTTATGAGGCAGTATGAGTTCTTCTCGAATTCCTTCTTTTTTGCAAAAGCTCTTGAATTTGTTAGAGATGTATTCTCCACCATTATCGCTCCTAAGAGCCTTCACTTGCTTCCCCGAATCTTTCTCCACCAATGCCTTAAACTCCAAGAAATCAGATAATGTTTGATATTTCTTCTGCATGAAGAAGATCCAACACTTACGAGAAAATTCATCAAAAAATATTACATATTACTTATGTTTTGTTTCCGAAGCAACAAAGAAAGGACCACACACGTTTGTGCGAACTCTCTGAAGGATCCCCGAAGCTTAGTTTTCCTTCTCGTGAAAGGTGGCCTTTACATATCTTCCCATAGTACATCCCTTGCATGTGTCTGATTATGCAAGTGTACCCCTGGGAGGACCAATAGAAATCTATTGCATGACTTTCAAGGCTCCATGGTGAATATGGCCCAATCTCCTGTGCCTTAGTTTGCACTCATCCCGACTCACCACTTGATCTACCTTGCCCATCATTGTTGTGCAACCATATACCTCCATCTTGTAGATATTCTTAACTCAAATCCCTATCCTCTTTGCTTGTCGTGTTGTTTTATGTTGTATGAAAGATTTTGCCTCACTAAAAACAACATCATGACCTCTATCCTCCAACATTGTGACTAAGAATAAATTTTTCTTCAGACCTGGTACATGAATTACATATTTTAATTTAAAGGGTTTACTTGGCTTCCTCTGAAAGGTAATTGTACCAATCCCAATAGCATTGTACTACCCTTCATCGCCCATTTCAATATGCATCTGGAGATCCTTCTCCTCCGAGTCACTGAAAATTTCCTTGTCTCCCGTCATGTGAAAGGAAGCACCATTAGCCAAATACCACACAGATCCCAATGCACTAGACACCATGCATGCGATCAATGAGAATTCAAGCTCAAATTGTGAGGCAAGAGCCTCACCAGCTGCAGAACCTCCAGCCTTCTTATTCTTCTTCTTTTGTGGACAGTTAGTAGCGAAATTCCCATCCTCGTGACAGTGAAAAAAATTCACCTTGGACATGTCGTGCTTCTTGCCATTTTTGGAATTTGATTTAGAATGTAATTTCTTCCCCTTACTCGCCTTGGTAGACAAAGCACAATCATCTTAATCCTCATTCTTAGATGAAGATCCATCTCCGGTGTTCCGTCTGAACTCCTCCTCCACCAAATCTGACCATAGTCATTCCCAATCTGGAAAATTTTCCCTTACATTGACAGAGTCTTGATAACTGTGCCTACTCTTGGGAAGTCGTAGGAGAGCCAAGCTCACTAAATAATCATTAGTGATTGTTATTCCAATGCTCCCGAGTTCATCCCGACATTGGAAAAACTTTGTTAGATATTTTGGAATGGTGTCTCCCTTTTCCATCTTGATCTTCCTGAGTTTATCTTTGAGCACCAATTTCCTATGGTCATTGCTTCTTTGGAATAGATCTGTCAAAGCCTTCCACATTGAATATTGTGTGGCTTTCCCATGGAGGCTTGAGATAATGTGGTCTCGTACACCCTCCAACACGAACCTCCTCGCCTTCACCACTTTATTTTTCCATGCATCAAGATTTGCAACATTTGCCATAGTGGGTTTAGGAACATCATTGTCAATGAATTCCTTGAATCCATTGTGTTCGAGTACTGCCTCCATCCTGTCCTTCCAAGAAATAAAGTTTGAGTTTCCCTTGAGTGCATACTCCAACCTCAAGCCATTGAAAGTAATTTCTATCTTGAACAACTATAGCACCAAGAAATTATTTCTCCAAATTCGAATTATATCCAGTCACAAACTTAGCTCCTACTTCACTTCTACAATTTTTTTTTCTTTGATACCATGTAGAAATTTTACAACATGCATGTATATCTTGGATTCACCCAATCTAACAATGTACTAAAGTTAAATACTGAATCGCTTCTACAAATATTTTGGGGATGTTAAAAACACAATTGCGAATCACATGAAGTAAAGAAGAATCAAATCACACACAACACAGATAATTTCTCGGGGAAATCTTGTTGCTTAAAACCCCACTATCTTCTATTGTATATTCAGCGTGGATCATGAAACATTTACATACAAAACTCATATCACAAGAGCCCTCCAGTACTTAGCTAATTGTTTGACAATGTCATACATAAAACTAACCAATACTTAGCCAATTTACTACCTCCAGATAGCCTGTCTTTCTTGTGCAATCCCTAATGAATTAAATCCATAAAAGATAAGAATTTTGGCCTTCCTTGACTTCTCATGTAACATGGGAACTCCAATGGGTGTTTGCTTGCATGTGTGAAACCCAATAATCCTGCAATTGATAGTCAACTTCCGTTTCACCTATAACTCAACTGGGTCTCCACTGGCTCTGACATGCATCCAGCTAATAATATTAAATCCAGAGTTTCATGTGAGATGACTGATTGTACGATGGGATTTTAAGTTTTATGCAAAGCTTTTCATTCTCCTTATGACTCCCGTGACCTCACCCTCACCTCACTCACCGTCCACCTCACCTCTCCTACCTCATCCTTACCTCACCTCACCCTCCACCTCACACTCCCTCACCTAACTCTTCTCTCCACCTTATAACTCCCACTCATTCTCCTCCTCCCTTATTAGTACTCCTCTCCGCTCCTCCTCTCTCTCTCATGCAATGTGCATATTTTTTTTGAATTATTTCAATTTATATTATATAATATTATAATTAATATTATATTTTAATTATAATTTTAATATAATTCAAATTATAATATTAATATAATATTTCAATATTTTAATTAATCAATAAATCATTTTAAAATTAATTTATTTTATTTTCAATTAGTTTTTATTAATTAAAATTAACAATGTAATTATAATTAATTGATTGATAATTATAACTTAATCTATAATTAGATTATAACTGAATTAGATTAATAATATAATTACAATTAATTAGCATTAATTAATTAAAAACTATAATCTAATTTAGGATTAGAATTTAATTCAAAAATTCTGATTTTTAGCCCAAGCAACAAAAATTTGAGAATTCTGTCAATTTTAATATACAAACTTTGGAAGCTCATAAATGAAGATTTACTTGGCCAAATGAGGCCTAGGATAGCTCATTAGATAGATAAAATCATGGAGAACATATCTGAAGTTGCTTCATTTCCAGATTTGATTATTTATTGGGTCTAAAATTCAGCAGAATATCATGTTCTGAATTTTTAACAAAATAAAATTTATGAGTTTTATTTTCTTCATTTTAGTTTGCCCACAACTTCTTCTAAATTCATATCCATTCGTCAATGATATCCTTGGCCAATTATATCAGCACATAAATAAAAAGAAAGCTCATATTTCCGTTTTTCAATTATTTATTTAATTAATTTTTGATTGGATTTATTTTAATTTCTTTTTGCATTTTGATTTTATTTTTACATTTTAATTTTGTTTTGATTTGTTTTTGTAAAAAAATAGTTGAAGAGATGAGAAAAACAAGCCCTCAATCAATGATAAGGTTCCAACAATTGAAGAATATGATTTTAAACCAAGGAAAATTTATGGAGCAGAACCACTCTTCAACAAACTTTCCTATGAAGAATTCTTTTGTAAATATTATAAATAACAGATCGCAAAATGTAATACAGGCTTCTCTCCTTTGCAATTCTGGAATTCTAAAAGAACTTTTGTAATAGGAATTTAGAGTTGTAGGGTGAGAGGAGAGGAATCTTAGATCTGGAGATTATTGAGGTATTTCTTTTACATTCTGAGTTATGTATAATGAATAGAGTCTTGCACTACTATAACTCTGATTTTGAAAGCAGAAGTTCAGGAATTGTAAAAGACTATTAGAGACCAGAGTTGGAGAAATGGAATTGATAAATCAGTATTTATAATACTATTATTTTAAATGATGGTTTCATTTTATAACAGTCTTGTGTCAATTTACTCGCATACTTGTGTACTTCTTTCGGTATGAGTAATTTGTCTTCATTTATGTTATTATTTATCTCTACTCTTATGGATTGAATTCTGATTTCTGAGTAACTATTTACTCATAATCTATTTTATAAAATTGATTTATTGAATAGTGATATGTTGTGAACTCTTTCTGCATGTTATTGTTTAATTATTCAAGTTACTGATTAAATGATCAATATCATTTTGAGAACTACTTCCTAAGTGTTTTTTATTGATCATTCGAGTTAAGAGGTCTCTAGGTAGGATGTGTTTGGTATTCACAATGTCAGTTAATTGAACTATTTCGTTAGCTTGATATTTATTTAAAAAAACATATTTAAATCTCAATTATTTAAAGTATCTTGCTCTCAGTCATGATAGATCTA
Organism: Pinus albicaulis; assembly: GCA_034641835.2. Taxonomy (NCBI): domain Eukaryota; kingdom Viridiplantae; phylum Streptophyta; class Pinopsida; order Pinales; family Pinaceae; genus Pinus; species Pinus albicaulis. The sequence goes on from JAXQQM020089278.1 coordinate 96,400, forward strand.
TATCTGCCTAATTGAGATAGGATTAAAATAGTTTCTTTTTCTTGCATCTTAGAATAATATTGCATATATATTAAATTCTACATCCTTAAAAATTCCTCTTCCCAAAGATGCAAAACTTTAGTTGTGGTCTGGCTAAGCCCAAATTAGCTTAAGGATCACTTTCTTTCCCGATCAGTAAGAGAAATGATCTGATGTCTCTTTCCCATTGGTAGATAAAAGACATATTTTAAGCCAATGGAGATTGAGAGAAGGTAACTAGACCTAGTTAAACCAGTCGAAGCCACCATTCCAAGTGGAAAAGGAACTACTTTAAGGTATGGACCGGGTGGTCATCCCCCATGTTGTTGCAGCGAATTTCGAGGCCTCAACATTTTGGCACTAGAAGGAGGGCCTGATACTTGTTTTACTTTGGAGTCTTTCTATTCTAATATTTTACTTTTATTATAATGGCTCCTTTAAAACTTCTAATTTGGAGTTGTATTTCTGGACGAGCATCTTCCAATACTCCACCAGAAATAGTAAGACACTTGTCTCAGGTAAAGTTTAATTGTAGGAGGAATATTTCCACATTTAATCATGCTTTAAAATTCATTCAAAAATTTTCAAATTCTTCTTTTCATGAAATTGATGAAGGTATTTTATGTAGGATTGTTACTCTTACATTCTTGGCAAAAGCCAAAACTTGGTGTAAATCACTTATAGTTGTCTCAATCCACACTTGGGAACAATTTATTAAAATCTTCCTTTGTAAATTTGATGGATATATCTACAAACAGGTATGTGATGATTTTGAAGATCTACGAAGGTTTGAAGGTGAGTCTTTAATTGATTTTACCATCAGATTTCGTTTAAATTGTTTAAAATTTAAAATTGATGGTAAACCTTCGAAAAAAGAATTATTAGATCGGTTTGAACATATTTTCTCTCTTCCTTCCATTCATAATCCATGTGAAATTATTTCAAACTTTGACATAAGTAAGAATTCCAAAATGGAGGTACAAACAAATGATGATGAAATGGCCTCTATTTTGTATAATCAATTCCTTCAATTTCTGTACATTGCTTACAGTATTGAGAAAGATCAAGGTGCACCTTTACATGTCAATGAATTTCAGTCACGAAGCTTGGAAAATTTCACTGATAAATTGCAAGAAAATATTAGCAATAGTATTGAAGAAGATACCACTTTTAAATCTGAGAATCAGTATGCATTAGAATCATAAAATCAGATTATAAACTGGCAAATACCGACAACGATTAAAATTTCCAATAATACACAATCTGCTGTAAAAAATTCTGAATTCTCTTACGATGAACACATTCCAAATTTAGAACAACAAAGCAAAATTCTTCAAGAAAGCGTAAGTAGCCAAGAAAATGATCTTAAATCTGAAAATTGCAATGAAGAAAATACACCAGAGTGCTCAAATAGAGACATTTTTAAATGCATTGTTTCGGATTCATTTTTTTCTCTTTATCCTGATAATTTCTCTAATAGCAATTTAAACTCTCTTCACATTAAAGATATTTCAGAAAATAAATAGGTTGATATAAATGAATTTCCCATTAGTTTTTATCAGGATAGATAATTAATTAATGATCATCCTTATGGCATTAATGAACATGAGCTTAATACTCCTTGTTTTGATACATTGAAAAATATCGAAGGGAATTCTAATGAATGTCTCGAGGTCATTTATGATAACTACATTGACATTGAGGATATTGATTTGTTCTCTTTACAATTGAATCTTCATGATAAAAGTCTAATCACATGTGAAAATTAAGAACGATCTAATTTAGAAATTGTTCCAAATAGTTCTCATTTTCGAACTTATGATTTCAACATTCAAGAAACCATTCCAATCTATGAATTATATGATGATCAAGCTCACATTCATATTCAGAGTCATATCTTTCTCTTTAATTCACAAGTGGGTATCAACAATCATTCTAATTGCATTATTCCGCCCAATTCTTGTGAAGAGGAAATTACTTTAAGTCACTCCCAATTGTGTTGTAATAATAATTGTAACACTAGTGTAAACTATGATTCAATTTTGTTGTTTTTTCAACATTTAATTTTAACTTCAAATTTATTTTCTGTTTTTAGTCTTAGATTTTTAGATACTCCGTGTTGGCATATTGAGAAGCTCAACATTGAACGCTCAATTGAAGCATTACCTCAAGGTAAAAATGAAAATGAAAATTATAATTGTGAACATAAAAAATTATTAAACTTCCAATTTCAATTGATGTTCATTCCTTATCAATTACTTCTGACTTCTGAAGAACAGTACCAATAAGAAAATATATTTTCACAATGTGACCAGCAATATAATTCAATTAATAATCTTCTGTTGGATTTATCGGACTTCCATCCATTTTTCATTGATCAATTTGAAAGACATTTGGAAAGTTCTCTTTCACGCAAGATTGTTAATAATTTGGCACTTAGACATACCACTAACAAAATCACACAGGCCATTGTTTCTGAAAGACCATTTCTACAACCTGGCTTGTCATCTTCTCTTTTAAACCTCTCCCACTCAATAATGGAAATCCATCTAGATTTCTAGGATCCAATTGAAATTCAGTTGGAAAGGACATTTCAAGAGAAGGTAAGGATGAATAATCTACTAACAATAAAGATACATTCTGCTTTTAGATTTAGTTTTTGTAGTTTAATTATATTTTCATTTTTACTAATGTTTGACATGTACATACATGCAGGAATTAAAATGTTTACATGGTTACATTGGAAGTATGACTATACTTAATCATGTTTCTTTCATTGAGTTAGAAATAGGAATAGATTAATTTTCTTTTTTGTTTGCATTTATTTCATTATTTCAGATTTTTAAGAAAACAAGTAATGAATCCAATTTCTTTTGAGCATCCCATTTCAGAAAAGCAGCCTAGAGAATTTTAGAAAGGTCTTAAATTATCTGAGCATATTTATTTACAAGTCTTCAATTTTCCTTTTTTTCACAATTCATATCATTGATCATACATGAAGAAATTCCAAGAATTTTCTATCACTTGAAAATTTTTTATTCACAAATAGTTATAAGAACTCATCTTTACCACTCTTGTCTTCTAATGTAATTTTGGAAATTATGCAATTTTAGAAAATTCATTACTTAGAATTTTAGATTAAAATAAGAAGGTGATATTGAACTTATGCAAATTTTGAAGAAATTTGGGAGAACTTGAAGCTTCAAAGAGGTCAAACATACAATCAAAATTCTTCCAAATCTTCATTGACTTGATTATGAAAACTCAGGATAAAAAAGAAACCAACTTTTTTTAAATATGCAACATGTTCAGGGAAGTATTTCTGATTTCATCTTAAATTTGAAGGATATCTAAATTTTTCTTATATTTATTGAAATCCTGATAAGACTTAATGAATTGTCAGAGGAAACATATCAGATCATTATATTTCATAAATTCTCTTCATAAGGAAGATCTGTTTAAATTACTTTTCAATTATTTATTCTGACAATTAATTAAAATTATTAAAGGGTTATTTATTATAAAGCAAAGTTAAATCACTCACTTTCTTTTTGAATTGAATACTTTAAAAGAAATCATCGACCCCACATATGAATCATTATAAATCGCATATCAGAAGCTCTAAAATGAGCATACAATAAATATATCCGATCCCCGATGATCTCTCTGTATGATATCACATTATCTGTATCACAACATTTGATCAGAGGCAACTCTTAATGATTCTTGATAACAAACCTTCGATACATATATTTCGATATTCATTCTCGCTCATTTTCTGATAAAATTATTTCGCCAAAATTGCAATGTCTATATAACCTGAACTCGATATGACATTTAAATTCCCTTTATATACAGATATCGCGTCCATTTATAAATCTCAAATTTGGTACGTGCATATATTTAAAGTTTTCAATGTCCCGGATCCGAGGTGAAATTAAAATTCATATAATAAAAAATATCGGGTCTGTTCTTCATCACACATCAGCGCATCAACAAAATTACATTTCGCATATTGGAAATTTTAGTGGTTATTATTAAAACCTTACTCGGTAAGTTATATTAGTTGTGATACGATAAATGACAAGGTAAGGATATTGCGATGAGATGATACACATATCGCATATCGCATGATATAAGTAATATGTTAAATGATAAAACTTGCAACGAGTGATGTGGAATTCACGACGAATTGCAAAATCGCAAAATCGCAAAATTGAAAAAGAGTTAAGTTTTGAAATTTGTGGGAAGGTAAAATACAAAAGATGCGAAGTGCAAATGTGCATGATTGGTCACCATTTGTATGGTTTGCAAAACAATGTTCCACGCATATATTTTGATATTTGTAGTCACATTGCATTAGTCATTTACCGCATTTTCATTATCGCAAGAATAATATCAGTGTTTCAGTTCATTCAGAAGCTTTGATCTTTCAATATGACTATTCTCCGATGTTTCATTCATCCCTTTGCAGTTTTCTATCGCATATGATCATATCGCAACTTTGCTATTGCAAAATTTATATCGCATTGCTAAACTTAAATGAAGCTTTGTCTTGAAAAACTTTTGATGCGATAAACTTTGATAGTTGACTTTCCACCATTTTCTTTTGTTATATATATATAATTCTCAATCACATATCGACAAAAGTGGAAGTCACAGATTTTAAGTTATGCATGGCAAAGAATCTCATGATGCGAAAAATTTACCATGGAAATGTACCGATGATTAATTCAAATTTTTTAATTTTCTTTTATTCTGAATTTCTCTCCATACTTATCATGTAGATATTCAAATCTTTTTATATACTATTACATTATTCAGGATTCTAAATCAATTTCAATATTTTGGGGCTGATATAAATTCAGAATGGAAGAAGAAAAAGGAACATTTATTGCTACAATTTATAAAGAAGCATAACTTCATCCTCATTTATGATGGATTCAATTTATTTCTAATTCCTTGAACATGAAACATTGCTTTCTTTTAGTTAACTGCTTGTTTTATTTGAGATGTAATAAAATAATGATTTTGGGTCAATAAAACTTCTTCATGCTTTCAATTTTAATTAAAGAAATAAGTTAACTTGTATTGGAGAAAATCATTTTTCTCAGGTAAGTTTAGATGCAGTTCTCCAATGGTAAGTTTCATGTGCCCACTTTTATTTATTTCCATTTCTTCATATTTTTGTTTTAGTTTTTGCTGATCTTAAACTATGTTTATAGGTATTCGTAAACCTTTCACACCTCTACCAAATCAGTTTTCAAAGTTCATTTTCTTTTATTCTTTGAGATTCTTGAAATAGAAGCAGTAATGAACCTCATCAAATCAGCTACACAGGGGATTTTTTGAACCTTTAGCCTATTTATTTAAAGCATTAATTTTATTACAAAATAGTTAAGATGATTTTATGAATGTTTTGCCTTGAAAAATAAAATTTGCAAGAGACAGAAACTTCTCATTCAACATATTATCTATCATAACTGCTATCCACCTTCTACGTTTTGAGAGCCTCATTTTTATATAACTCTGCAAGATAAAAATTTTAAAAATCTCAACACTGGAATGAACGTACATATGCTTATTTTCTTTTATAATCCTTTGTTAAGAAATTCATATAAGCGATCTTGTTAAAGTTTAGCTTTTAAATTTTGTTTTTCTTTAAATTTTTCTTTCTTCATTTTTATTTTATTGATTTCTTTTCTTACTTTAGTTTAGGAATTATTTTCCTTTTGTTTTCAGTTTTGATTTGATTTTAGTGAATTTGTCATGATTTATGTGAAAGGAATTTTTCTTACCTTACAATTGTTGACATACATGGGAAATATTTTACTCTATCTATTTCAATGAATTTCATTTATCATTAAGGGCATATCTTTATGGAAACATAAAGTCATCTTGCTTTAAATATTTTTCATGGAAGAACACACATCCTTTCTAAGTGATTGAGTTTAAATTTTCAAGGAAATAACTGATTTGAGTTTAATACAATGAATCCCTCCCACCCCTCCACATAAAAATCCTTTGATTGATAGTTGCAGGGAAATAATTTGGAGCAATCATTATGAAAGTACTATGTCCATTAAATATAAAATCTCTATTACCATCCCACCTCTTTCACTCAATTACATCATAAACTAAAAACTTGCAAATACACGTATCTAAAGAGTGAAAAAGAGGAAGCATGAGAAATACAAGTAAACCCATCGGGGCAATGGACGTTTGCTGGCAGCGGGACTAGGCTTGTATGGCATAAAAGAGAACTTCTCTGGGGTACTGTTCAGGCTTGCTGGAAGCGAAGAAATGTCAGAGACAATCACAAAATGGATATATATTTTATCAAAAACTCTTATCTCTACCTTCTTCTATTTTTCACATGAGGAAAATTAAAAAAAACAAATTTCCCCAAATTTGGATTCATCACTTTTTACTCAAGTCTGTTTTAAGCATTTATCTTTATAAACTCACATTGCTTAATCTATTTATGTGGAAACTATGGAACTATTTTACTGTTAGACGATTTCATGATTTCCATTATTTTTAACCTTTGGGTAAATTCAAGTTCATTATTCTTAATCAGAGATACCTGGTTCTTCTCCCGTATGTCACCATTGTTGTGATAAAACACAACCCCCCCCCATTTTTTACTTATGCACTTCAAATAATGGGGACCCTTTCTACAAATTTTTTGGCTAAACACCTTTTATAATTTTCATTAATTTAATTATCCTACATTTTTGTCATTTTTTCATCTTCCTCGGAAATTTGTTTTGATTGCTTTATTGAATCTAGTTTTTCATAAGCTTTCCAACGATACTTGTTTCACTTCATTTAGTCAACCGGTTTGTAAATAACACTCTTTTGAAGTTTGATCATTTTCTCGCTTGGGCTAAAAAATGTATAAAGTGTACCAATATTTTAATTCTCGTAGTTAAAATAGTAATTCATTGTAAATATTAATTTTAGTTCATTTTTACTATTTCTTTAATTTTTCACTAACGGTCCTACAAATGACCCAAATAAATTGCATAATGAACTAAAACACATTTCAGGATCTTGGTAATTTACACCAACTCATTATTTTAAAACAAATTGCCAAACCCAAAATCCCAAAATTGCAAAAAACTGAAGTCCAAAATGTAGGATGGTTAATCCCACATGGGTCCCACTTCTCACCATATTCACTCTTCTGAAAAATCCCCATTTATAAAAAGGTCAAAATAAAATATGCGATGCGATATTGTGATTGCGATACATCGCATATCGCAAATAAAAAATATTTATTTTTTGCGTATATTTTAAAAATGCCGAACTCTGATGCGATTTTGGTTATACAATGGGATTTTAAGTTTTATGCAAAGTTTTTCATTCTCCTTATGACTCCCGTGATTCACCCTCACCTCACTCACCCTCCACCTCACCTCTCCTACCTCATGCTTACCTCACCTCACTCTCCCTCACCTAACTCTTCTCTCCACCTTATAACTCCAACTCATTCTCCTTCTCCCTTATTAGTACTCCTCTCCTCTCCTCCTCTCTCTCTCATGTAATGTGCATATGTTTTTTGAATTGTTTTAATTTATATTATATAATATTATAATTAATATTATATTTTTATTATAATTTTAATATAATTCAAATTATAATATTAATATAATATTTTAATATTTTAATTAATCAATAAATCATTTTAAAATTAATTTTATTTTATTTTCAATTAGTTTTTATTAATTAAAATTAATAATGTAATTATAATTAATTAATTGATAATTATAACTTCATTTAGTATTAGATTGTAACTCACTTAGATTAATAATATAATTACAATTAATAAGCATTAATTAATTAAAAACTATAATCTAATTTATGATTAAAATTTAATTAAAAAATTCTGATTTTTAAACCAAGCAACAAAAATTCCAGAATTATGTCAATTTTAATATACAAACTTTGGAAGCTCATAAATGAAGTTTTACTTGGCCAAATGAGGCTCAAGATGGCTCATTAGATAGATAAAATCATGGAGAAAATTTCTGAAGTTGTTTCATTTCTAGATTTGATCATTTATTGTGTTTAAAATTCAGCAGAAGATCATGCTCCAAATTTTTAACAAAATAAATTTTATGAGTTTTATTTTCTGCATTTTAATTTTCCCACAACTTCTTCTAAATGCATATCCATTCGTCAATGACATCCTTGTCCAATTATATCAACACATAAATCAAAAGAAACCTTATATTTCATTTTTCAATTATTTATTTAATTAAGTTTTGATTGGATTTATTTTAATTTCTTTTTGCATTTTGATTTTATTTTTACATTTTAATTTTGTTTTGATTTGTTTTTGCAGGAAAACAGTTGAAGAGATGAGAAGAATGAGCTCTCAATAAATGAGAAGGCTCCAACAATTGAGGAATATAATTTAAACCAATGAAAATTGATGGAGCAAAACCACTCTTCAACAAACATTCATATGAAAAATTCTTTTGTAAATATTATAAATAACAGATTGCAAAATGTAATACAGGCTTCTCTTCTCTGCAATTCTAGAATTCTAAAAGCACTTTTGTAATGGGAATTTAGAGTTGTAGGGTGAGAGGAGAGGAATCTCAGATCTGGAGATTATTGAGGTTTTTCTTTTAAATTCTAAGTTATGTATAATGAACAGAGTCTTGCACTACTGTAGCTCTGATTTTGGAAGCAGCAGTTCAGGCATTTTAAAATACTGTTAGAGACCAGAGTTGGAGAAATGGACTTGATAAATCAGTATTTATAATACTATTATTTTAAATGTTGGTTTCATTTCATAACAGGAATGTTCCAATTTACTCGCATACTTCTGTACTTCTATCGGTATGAGTAATTTGTCTTAATTTATGTTATTATTTATCTCTACTCTTATGGATTGAATTCTGATTTTTGAATAACTATTTACTCAGAAATCTGTTTTATAAAACTGATTTATTGAATAGTGATATGTTTTGAACTCTTTTTGCATGTTGTTGTTTAATTATTCAATTTACTGATTAAATGATCAATAAAAATTTTAGAACTGCTTCCTGAGTGTTGTTGATTAATTATTTCAATTAAGAGGTCTCTAGGTAGGATGTGTTTGGTATTCACAATGTCAGTTAATTGAACTATTTCGTTAGCTTGATAGTCATTTAAAAAAACATATTTAAATCTTAATTATTTAAAATATCTTGCTCTCAGTCAGGATAGATCTATATCTGCCTAATTGAAATAGGATTAAAATAGTTTCTTTTGCTTGCATCTTAGAATAATGTTGCATATAGATTAAATTCTACATCCTTAAAAAGTCATGTTCCCAAAGAGGCAAAACACTAGTTGTGGCCGGGCTAAGCCCAAATCATCTTAAGGATCACTTTCTTGCCCGATCAGCAAGAGAAATGATCTGATGTCTCTTTCCCATTGGTAGAAAAAAGACATATTTTAAGCCAATGGAGATTGAGAGAAGGTAACTAGACCTAGTTAAACCATTTGAAGCCACCATTCCAAACAGAAAAGGAACTGCTTTAAGGTCTGGACCGGGTGGTCATCCCCCATGTTGTTGTAGCGAATTTCGAGGCCTCAACAGGTTAATGATACCTCCCATGTCAATATCCCAATGCAATGCTAACAGTGCAGGGTAAGGGTCTGCATCATCGACAACCTATATTACTTCGAACTCTACATATACTTTAACTTCCGCAATGTCTACCACAAACTTAGGCAAACTTCCCAATGGAATGATATTTTCTTGGTTAGCCATCTGTAGTTGAATGGTGGACCACTCCAATTTGGGCTCTCCCATCCTTTGCTAGGTTTGTTTGGGTAGTACATTGGCATCAGATCCCAGATCCAAGATGAGCTGATCCATCTCATATTTTCCAATATGTGTATTCATACGAATCTCCCGACTAGTCCTCTTATTGTTATTATAAATTTTGTTTACATCCTTAGTCTCCATTCGAGGGGCTTATTTTTCTACATAGCTATCTACCAATTCTTGGAGATTTTATATCGCCTTCTGGTTGAGAAGTAAATTCATACAGGCTTGAAGGAATGGCTTAACTACTTCATCGGCTTTTGGATCCATGGCCGCTTTTGATGTCGATGCTTCTATCATAGAAAAATCCCTTCTAGCCTCGATAAAAATTTCCTTCTCTTTGTTTAGGTCTAGGCCTTCCTTTTTGTCAGTTTCCTTTCTAATCCATGACCCTACAGTAGCTTGTTCCGCAGGTCCTCCAGTGGCCATACAATTGAGCATTATTGCATTTACACTAGGGCCATCATTCCATGGCTCAGGGTTGACCATTTGCACATTATGCGTAGGTGTCTATTGTTTCTCCTGCATCTTAGCTATCAAAATTGGACATTCCTCAATTATGTGATCAAATTGCCTACAATACCTGTAGGAATTCTACATAGGGTTAGGGAAATGATGTGCATAATGTCCTAGATCTCCATAGTTGTAGAAAATTAGTTTCCCTCTTCCTTGACCTACGCCTCCTCCTCTCCCCCCTCCCCTTCCTCTTGTTGGGGATCCTCCATGTCCAAAGGGAGATGCTGGTGAAGAGGTCTCAGCCTGCACTCTGTACATGTTTGCATTTTCTATCGTCAGATCATACGTCTGGCATTTGTGCTCATCATGACCAACCGAGGAGTAGAATCTGCAATATTGTTTCTTCAACTCTGGCACATAAGCTCCCAGCCTTGGGAAATGTTCAGTATCATGTTGTCCAGCCAGCCGGCAATCAACTCACCATAGGATGGGGTTGCTAGGCCCCCCATCCTCCCCAGGGAACACTAGATTTGGTCCTCTGGCCCATTGGTAATCTATAAACATAGGGCACGATTCTTTGGTGTGGCTTGCTCCTTTGCAATGAATGCACCAAACATCTATGCCAACCTCTTTACCCTTGTCTCTTCATAGGTTCTGTATCTCCAAATGCATGGCTTCGAACTAACTTTGAATTTGCAGCGTTCCAAGGGGAATCTCCTCTCTAGGCACATCTTCTAACTTCATAGCAATCTCTAGGGCTTCATCCTGAGTAAAAATCTTCTGTTGTCCCAGAGATCCACACAGATGGGGTAACAACATGGAAATGAACCATTCCCTATGTTGTTCATCATCGTAAACAAATCATCCATCATTGATAGTTTGCTTCAGTCATTGATCAACTTTCCAGACTGATTCTTTTGATCCCTGCTTGAAGTATTTTAGATCCACCACTACCTGCACGTAGAAATTTCGCTTTTTTAACTGCTGCTTTATTTCCTTCTTGATATCATCGATAGTAGGAGGAGGATAATTTTGAGCGGTATTTTGATCAGTTTTTTCTTCAGATATCCCATAAACTAGTCTAGCACACGACCCTCAAAAGCCATGGCCAGCTGTTCTATTTTTACAGCATTGGTATTAACGTTCTGCACATTCCATACTGCATCATAAAAAAACCAAAACCGATCAATCTGGCACCCTTAAAGGTGGGTAGCTTCATGTGCACAGCCATATTGTCTGCTGGTGGGGGTGGCGGTGGGGTAGGATATGTCTGAGTCCTACGTGAATTAGAGTACAACGTAGCAGGAGGGCTACCTGTAGTGTGCATAGCATCAGTTCTTCTAGATTTGGAAGATCTCTCTGAGGATTGTATGTAACTCTTTCCTCCTTCTAATTGATTCGGTAATACTTCCTCCTACATGTGGTGCTTTCAATATGTTCCTAGTTCATTCACTCAGTGTGGCTGCACATAACACCTTTTTCACTCAATAGCATTTTTATTCATCAGTAATTTTTGCCTTCATAGATGACTAAATGATTTCCCTAGATTTCTAGAAACAAAGTTCATGAACATTGTGAGTTCTAGAAATCTCACTATCTTCATCATCCTTAAAGATAATTTTTCACTATTTCTTCATTCCATCATGTCAAGTTCTTCTTACCAGTCCCAGAAAACCCATTAGGGGCTCATGCCACTCATTTTTATCTATATCTTATCACCTTTGACCCAAATCCTCTGTTTTTTTTTTCCTAAACCCCCCACTGCTACCTAAGGCCACCAATCAAATAACTCTTTTGTGTCTCCCAAAAGCACCCCAAGCATTGATAGTCTCAAAACTGTCTCTATAGGATCTTTAGATAAATCAAGTACATTGGATTTTTGATCTTCAATACATCAGTTTATCATAAACTCTATCTTACACTTGGTGACCCCAAATTCTAAGTTTCAGTCCAAAATCCAAGTCCAAGGAACCTTCCACCAGGTCACCTAGGCTTTTGCAAAGTCATAGGGTGGATTTGGTATCCTAAAAACTCGGTTTTTCCTGTATGAAGAAACTACATTCAAAAAAGAAAGGGACAAGTGATTTTGTCTAAAAATCATCAAAGGGTCATTCAAAGAAAGGCCTTCTTAGCCTAAAGCATAAATATTGCAGGGGGACAGTTGCCCCTTGCTCATATTTCTGCAAAAGAATCAAATTTCCATCAACCTAGCAAAAGGTAAGGTAATAGGGTCAAATCATCACAAGAAGACCATCCACAGAAAAAGGAGGCAGCAAGGCATTTGTGACTGCTTTGGCAAAATAAGAAATCAGTACTAGGGCTACAAGGACAAACGTCACCTCCACTTCATCAGTGCACAATTGAAGGTCTTTAGAAATAATAAATGATGTTTGAAAGGTTTTAGAGAACTTAGAAGACAACACTATTTACTTTTTTCTAACAGCCCTAAAGCCTAGGAGTTTGGGAAGATTGACAAAACTGGGAAAGAAATGATGATAAAGCCTCCTTCATAATAGCAAATGGAATTCAAAATGTTTCAATCTGCCCTCTAAGAGTTTGAAAAAGAAGCACTATTTTAACCTTACCAAAGGAAGAAAATGGAAAAGAATATCAACACAAAGGCCAGAAATTTCAAAAGTACAGCGAAAATCCTATCAAAAAGGATCAAAAGGAAAGCAAGCATGAGGTAAAATTTCCCTAGGAGGTGATTATGATAAGCATAGGTTCACTGTTAGAGAAAAGAGGTGTCAAACTCCAAAAGGGACAGTGATCAAGCGTAAAAGTTGTCTAGGCACCTGCAAAAACAAAAGTGGCCAAGGAGAAGACACAAAATGGTTTAAACTGCTAACCTTCCCCACCAAAGATATATCACTAAAAAACTAATCGAAAGAACAAACATGTAATTGGTCTAAGAAAATTAAAACCTCCAACAAGGGTTTCCTTATCAAAATTATATTCTGCAAAAGATAGCTAAACATGAATGACACTTCTGTAGGACTATCAAAATGGTTACCTATAGGAAAATTGATAAGGTCAAACAGGCCTAAATGTTTTTCACAAATGGTGGCACACATGAAGACTAAAGGGGTTGTTGATGCTTGTTGCTAGGGTTTTCACACTAGGAGGTTTTCTCACTACTTCACATAGAAAACATGACAGAATGTAAGTCAAAGGAAAACATGTCAAAATGATCACAAGTTTGTTGTTTACGAGTGTTAAAAATCATGAAAAGAGTTCAAGTTTCCAAATATGGATAAGAGGCACTGTTTAAGCTTCTTCAAGAGTTTGTTAGTCTGAAGGGAGCATCAAGGTGATGCAGCAAAGAAAAAACCATTTTCCTCAAGGTCCTGCCACCTACAGGGCAAGAAAGAACAAAAATACACTAAAAAGTGAAAAGAGAAATAAACATTAGAAAATGGATTTTGCTTATGAAATTAATTTTTAAAAAGGAGTATAAATCTCTCCTTTCGCTCTCTCCCACCTCATATTTGTCTTTTCAAAAGGAGAAGCAGAGCCATTGAAAGAAATTTTTAAAGTTTTTTTTGCAAAACTGTAAAATCTTTTAGGTGCTACGCACCGGATCGTCGGTACTTCTCACAGAGGAGGCAACAGTAGTGTTAAAATACATTGCAATGTGCACCAAAGGGTAGGCGCTACAAATGGTGAAAGTGCTGCACACATACCCAATCTGGCACCCAACTACCCACTATTCAAATGACGCTATGCACCGAGGAGGCCCGACAGGCCCTTCACCGCCCGACTCACCCGCAAACCGACCCAACGCTACGCACAGGAAGGCCTAACAGGAACGGCTTGTCAGGTGGCTCTATGCACAGAGAAGATTTTGGTCAAATTTCCAAAAAAGTTAACAAAATCACCTTTTTCTCCTTTGATTTATCTCCAAGCTCCTGCACAAAATTTGAAAAGGTTAGTGGCCTTTCTTCCTTTCCCTCCAAGTGATATTTTTCATAATCAAGAAAAGTATTAAAAACCTAATTTTCCCAAACCCTAATCTTCATGAAAATCAAATATTTGATCTTCCTGAGTTTACAGATTGGAGATTTCTGTTTCGCAGAAAAGACACTCAATACTAGCAAGCCTCCTCCTAAAGCTCTGAAAACCTTCCTAGAACTACTTCATTTTTCCCTCCATTTACTAAAAATTTGTCGTCACCATCCCTCATTCTGTCCTCCCTAGACCTAAATTTCCCATCAAGAAAAAAATCATTTTGTTCTATATCATCCACCATGTCTAGAGAAGAAATCAGTAACAATAGTGATGAAGGCCAAATGCCTATCAAGCCAAAACACAAGGGAGGAATGGCTAAAGGGTTTGAGCCTTCAGATACCATTCAAATCACCTCTTCTCCCATGATCCTTGCATGTTTTCAAGATGTTGGATACTATCAGTTTTGTGAGAAGGTTAAACAAGTCCAAAACCACTCAGAGTTGACTAGGTTGTTCATTCTCAGCCTACAAAACCACTAGGTCAACCTAGTAGGAGTAAAATTTCAATTATCATCCAAATCTATTCCTAAAGTCACGTGAATGCCAGATATTGGTGAGAGATGGTTCAAGCAGAAGAAATTGAACTTAAGCTACTCTGAGCATTTCCTCAAACCTAGTTATCAACAGAGCTGCAAGGCTATTTTCTCCTTCTCCCACCTGCCAAAGAGGTATGCCCTACCGATGAGACATATCATCAAGTACTTCACTTGTGAGGGGAGGTACTCTAGGATTTATTCATATCAACATGAGCTCTTCGTGCACTTTAACGAGTTGAATTTCAAACCTACCCTTTTCATCTCTGGGGCATTAACGATGGCCCGATCAGTTGTGAAGTTATGCTCACCAAATCCACCGGAGTCTTTTCACCCACTCTCCAGTTAAAATGATTGTTTCACATCGAATTGAGTGAAAATTCCTTGGGAATTTTTCATCTCAAATGATATATTTGCAAATCCCCAAGCCTTCATTCAACATATTTTTCCTTCCACTTCACACCCTCTTACGTCTACTCCTCCATCACCTCCACCTATGCCTTCTCCACAAGGAAACCTACCTCTTTCCTTTTCTCATGATGCATCTAATGAAGATGATGGCAGTGGCAATGAAGAAACAACAGATGACAGTGGAAAGGAAGAAAACAGGGAGGAAGGATCCATTCCCCCTTTCTATATCAGCTTAAACATACATGAAAAAATATTACATAATGCCATGCTGGATTCCAATGCCTCTCACAATCTCATGTCCAAAGTTGTGATGGAGAGGTTAGGCCTATAAATAACTAAACCTTACAAAGACCTGTACTCCTTTGATTCGAGTAGGGTGAAATGTTTGGGCCTGATCAAGGACCTTTGTGTCAACCTGGCACAAGTGCCTGCTAAGAATCTAGTCATGGACATAGTAGTGGCATATATTCCTCCCAAGTATGGCATGCTTTTATCTAGATCTTGGGGAGCCAAGCTTCAGGGGAACCTTCAACTAGATATGTCCTATGCTACCATCCCTGTTTTCAATCAGACAAGGAGATTATACTGAAAGTCACATATGAAGTATATGGTTAGCAGTCAGGATAGGCCAAACAATACTCCTCTTTATTCCATTCAATCTGATCTTGATTCTTTCATATTATATGATGAGGAAGACATTGATGAGAAGGTATATGAAATTGAAACACATCAAGTCACACTACAACAGTCAAACTAGTCTCTACATGAAGAACTCAGCATTCATAACTATGGCAGCCTTGAACAAACACATGATGACAAAACCAAACTTGACTTTCTATAGACTAAAAATGCAACCTCAAAACCAATGGTCAGTTTGAAATATGGATGAGGTTGCTCAAAGGGAGGAAAAATCTCAGAAACACAACCCTTCCGTTTTTCCTATCCCAAAATGCTAGAGTGCCCTCATAGAAAAAAAATCTTGGGAGATTTGAATCAAAGGAGTCTTATGTTTTTACCTTATCTAGACACCTCATTATCAGAGAATCTTGTCCCTCCAGAAAAGTTGTTGACTCTTACTAATGTTGCCATCAATCCTAAAGGGATGTCTGTTGAAACTGATGTAGAGGGATACAATATAGGCAGCCTAAGAAGACCCAAGGTGATTAAGCTATCCAAAGCCTTGTCATTACATACAAAACTGAAATACATAAGGTTATGAAAAATGTTTCAAGATGCTCTTTTGTATAGGAGTAAAAGCTCAAAGCCTGATAACATAGAAATTGTTCAAAAGGGCCCCTTTTCCAAAAACAACTATGAAACCCTTGGGAAATTGATATCACTAACAAATAAAGCCAAAGGATACAGACTATGTATGGACATTAGACACTTAGGCAAAGCCTCCATGGAGTTCAAATACCCTTTTCCCAAGATAAATCATCCTATTCCAAGAATAGAAATTTCTAATAAGGTGACATTGATTGGTAGTGTTTTAGGTTTTCATGATATGATACCATTTGAAATCAATCAACACAAAGAAATTTTCAAAGTTCCTTGGAATGACTACATGCTTGACCAAATTTTTCCTGGAACAAGGAATGTTGAAGACACCTTCCAAGAGGCCATGGCACTTATTACCAACTTTCTCACTATGATATACATTGATGACATTGTCATTTGTTTAGGAGCTGATGAAGAATGCCTTCTTCACCTAGATAGTTTCTTTCACAGAGACAAGGTTTGGAAACTAAACTCAAAGAAGAAATATAAAGGAAAACTTGGCCTGTCTGAAATTTTTTGGCAGGAAGCTTGCACCATGCCCTCAAAAATAGATAGTCATGTTCCTTATCTGTAAGAGTTGAATGAAAAAGGGTTGGTGGATGACCCTGTGGATGATAGGGTAATCAAATATCATGGCCATTTAGAGTCTTAGTTGGAATTTCGCATTCATTGTACATACCACTGTTTGATGAAAATATATAAAGAGAAATCACAAAAAAAATACAAAACAAAAAAATGGAAAAGAGGGCAGATTTGAAAAGAGGTAAAGCCCCATACCCAAAAATAGAACTACTTAAAGTGTGTAAGTCTAAATCTCACTACTGGTGCATAAAGAAGTCTTGTTTCAGTCATCTAGCCTAATCATGGCTGAAACATGTTTTAAATTTATCGTTGATAAGTTAGTGAAAGATATTTGGTCAAATTATTCAAGCTTGACTTGTCAAGAGATAGGTTAGGGAAGAAAGATATTGGTTCCACATGCTCAAAACAGAACCAAGGAGAAAAATAGGGATGAATAGAAAATAATGTATCCTAGCCCTTATTTTTTTAGTATTATCTTGTAAAAAAATAAAATTTGTGTCCAACTTGATTTTATGCCACAAACCCATGGTAAGTCAGATTGTCTAATCCTTATTTAACCATGTTTTCAATTTCATGTTTATAGCTTAGTGAATAAATCCTGTCAAACAGTTTAACCTTGACAGTTGAATAGTATCGATAGAGAATCATAGGAGTTCATTAGCATAAACTAAGCTCTAGGAAGAAATAAGGTAGAAGTAGATAGTTTGTTTTGATTTCAAAGAAAAAATGTCAAGGGTTGCTAGTCCAAATGCACCTAAATTAGAAAAAATGTTAGGCAAGTAGGTTGGGTAGGTAGAGATGAAGTTAAACTAATCATGTCTTTCAGATTGCTGAAATCATAGCTTCAAGCAAACATCAACAAATGAAAAGATGTAAAAATCTGCCAAATGGATGAGGCACTGGTCTCCATAAAGCCAGAATTCAGAACTTCTGGACACCTCCTGAAAAGGAGCTACCCTCCCCAAGTGGAGCCACTGTTAGTCATCAGTAATTTTTTCCTTCATAGATGACCAAATGATTTCCCTATATTTCTAGAAACAAAGTTTCATCATCCTTAAAGATCATTTTTCACTATTTCATCATTCCATCATGTCAAGTTCTGCTTACCAGTCCCAAAAAACCCATTAGGGGATCATGCCACTTATTTTTGTCTGTATCTTGTCACTTTTGACCCAAATCCTCTATTTTTGTTTCTCCTAAACCCCCCACTGCTACCTAAGGCCACCAATCAAACAACTCTTTTGTGTCTCCCAAAAACACCCCAGGAATTGATAGTCTCAAAATTGTCTCTATAGCATCTTTAGATAAATCAAGTACATTGGATTTTGGATCTTCAATAAATCAGTTTATCATAAACTCTATCTTACACTTGATGACCCTAAATTCTAAGTTTTAGTCCAAAAGCCAAGTCGAAGGAACCTTCCACTAGGTCACCTAGGGTTTCACAAAGTCATATGTTGGATTTTCTATCCTAAAAAATTTGTTTTTTCAGATGAAGAAACTACATTAAAAAAATAAAGGGACAAGTGATTTTGTCCAAAATTCATCAAAGGTTCATTCAAAGAAAGGCCTTGTTGGCCTAAAGCACAAATATTGTAGGGGGACAACTGCCCCTTGCTCATATTTCTGCAAAAGAATCAAATGGGCATCAACCTAGAAAAAGGGTGAAATCATCACAAGAAGACCATCCACAACAAAAGGAGGCAGCAAAGCATATGTTTGAAGAGAATCAGGGTTTGTGACTGCTTTGAAAAAACAAGAAATCAATACTAGGGATACAAGGACAAAGGTCACCTCCACTTCATCAGTGCACAATTGAAGGTCTTTAGAAATAATAAATGATGTTTGAAAGGTTTTAGAGAACTTAGAAGACAACACTATTTACCTTTTTCTAATAGCCCTAAGCCTAGGAGTTTGGGAATATTGAAAAAATTGGTCAAAAAATGATGATAAAGCCTCCTTCATAATAGCAGATGGAATTCAAAAAGTTTCAAGCTACCCTCTAAGAGTTTGACAAAGAAGCACTGTTTTCACCTTACCAAAGGAAGAAAATGGCAAAGAATATCAGCACAAAGGCCAGAAATTTCAAAAGTACAACCAAAAGCCTCTCAAAAAGGATCAAAAGGAAAGCAAGCATGAGGTAAAATTTCCCTAGGAGGTGATTATGATAAGCATAGGTTCACTATTAGAGAAAAGAGGTGTCAAACTCCAAAAAGGACAGTGATCATTGAAGGTAAAATTTGTGTAGGCACCTGGAAAAACATAAATGGCCAAGGAGAAGACACAAAATGGTTTAAACTGCTAACCTTTCCCACCAAAGATATATCGCTGACAAACTGATCGAAGGAACAAACATGTAATTGGTCTAAGAGTAGTAAAACCTACGACAAGGGTTTCCTTATCAAAATTATATTCTGCAAAAGATAGCTAAACATGAATGACACTTCTACAGGACTATCAAAATGGTTACCTACAGGAAAATTGATAAGGTCAAACAAGCCTAAAGGTTTTTCACAAATGGTGGCACACATGAAGAATAAAGGGGTTGTTGATGCTTGCTGCTAGGGTTCTCACACTAGGAGGTTTTCACACTACTTCACATAGAAAACATGACAGAATGTCAGTCAAGAAAAACATGTCAAAATGATCACAAGTTTGTTGCTTACAAGTGTTAAAAATCATGAAAAGAGTTCATGTTTCCAAATATGGATAAGAGGCACCATTTAAGCTTCTTCAAGATTTTGTCAGTCTGAAGGGAGCATCAAGGTGATCCAACAAAGAAAAAACCATTTTTCCTCAAGGTCTTGCCACCTACAGGGAAAAAAAGAACAAAAAGACAGTGAAAAGTGAAAAGAGAAATAAACATTAGAAAATGAATTTTTCTTATGAAATTAATTTTCAAAAAGGAGTATAAATCTCTCCTTTCCCTCTCTCCCACCTCATATTTATCTTTTCAAAAGGAGAAGCAGAGCCGTTGAAAGCAATTTTTAAAGTTTTTTTTACAAAACTGTTAAAGGTTTCAGGCGCTACGCACCGATGGAGGCGCTACACACCGGGTCATCGGTGTTGTGCACAAAGGAGGCAGCAGTAGTGTTAAAATACACTGTGCTACGCACCGGTGAAAGCGATGTGCACAGGCCCAGTCTGGCACCTGACTACCCATTGTTCAAATGGTGCTATGCACCGAGGAGACCCGACAGGCCCTTTCATAGCCTGAATTGCCCTCAAACCGACCCGGCGCTATGCACAGGAAGGCCCGACAGGAACAGCCTGTCGGGTGGTGCTACACACAGAGAAGATTTTGGTCAAATTTCCAATTTTTTTCCAAAATGACCTTTTTCTCCTCTGATTTGTCTCCAAGCTCCTGCACAAACTTTGAAAAGGTTGGTGGTATTTCTTCCTTGCCCTCCCACTGATATTTTTCATAATCAAGAAAAATATTAAAAACATAATTTTTCCAAACCCTAATCTTCATGAAAATCAAATATTTGACCTCCTAGGGCAGGGTTTACAAATTGGATATTTTTCATTTGTGTAAAGACACTCAATACTAGCAAGCCTCCTCCTAAAGCTTTGAAAACTTTCCTATACCTAATTCATTTTTCCCTCCATTTGCTAAAATTTTTCCCTCACCATCCCTCATTCTGTCCTCCCCAGACCTAAAGTTCCCATCAAGCTAAAAACCATTTGTTCAAGAAAATAATCAGTCACCATGTCTGAGGGATAAATCAGTGCTAGTAGTGATGAAGGCCAAAGGCCTATCAAGACAAAACACAAGGGAGGGTGTTTGGGTTTCAAAATGTCACTCATTACCATACATTTTTGACCTATGCTTCCATTATATCACCCATTATTCACCACCATGTCACTTCATTTTCCCTATTATTCACCATTAATGGGTCTAATTTATATTTTCCAAATATTATTTATTTTTAAGCATTTTTAAAAGAAATTCTTGATTAAATATTAGAAAATAATATATTTTACTTTATATATGGAAAGTGGGTTGTTTTTGTGACATGTGTAGGTGCCAAGGAAGCTTCCAAGACACCTTTATGTGGCCTTGAATGATCAAATTCGAATTTGAAGAGATAAACCTCATGGAGAAGATCAAGGACAAAAGGGGGTTATGTGTCTAGAGGGTTGAGAGATGTATGGAACTAAAGAGAGATTAGTGGATGATCATTATGAGTTTGTTACTCATCACATTGTATAAATATGAGTACAATCTCCTCCATTTGTAATCTCGAAGTTTTGTAATCTTAGAATTTTGGAGTATGTAATCTTAGAAGCTTAGAGTTGGTTTGTAATGGAGATTTTGAAATAAAGGATCATACTTCGATTTTGCTTCTACATCTGAGTCTCCATTGAAGTGGTGTGCTTGTGGAGTTATGGAGGGCCCCCATGGCCTCACTTGCATGCTTATTTTCTTATTTTAGGTATAACTTAATTTATGTTTTTGTTTGATTTCAACTTTTAAGTTTTGTTAAATGTTCTAATATTGGAAGGATCTTATTTGAAAGTGTTTTTGTAAGAGAACCATAAGATCTCAGACAATTATTAGATTTAGGTTTGTTTCATTTCAGCTTTTAAGTTTTGCTAAATGTTCTAATATTGGAGGAGATCCTAAAATTCAAGTGTTCTTGTAAGAGAACCTTAGGATCTTGACAATTGTTAGATCTAGGTTTGATTAGTTATTGAAAGAGATCTTAATGAATATGTTCTTGTAAGGGGACTTTAAGATCTTGGACAAATTAGGAATCTTTCTAGATCTATATATTTTAGATAAGCACTTCTAAGTTTACCTTCCCGGGTTGACATTAAATTAAACTCTAATTGACATCATCAATTAGAACCAAACATTTTGGCGCCGTTGCCGGGGAAGTGCAACTAGAAGGATTTAGTAATTATTTTATGCATTTGTTTTTATGGACTAATTTGTGGAACTTGGTGACAACAGGTTCATAAAGGAGTTCAAAGTTTGGAGCATTTTTATTTTCACACATAGTTAATTTAAATTCAGTTTTTATTCTAAGCCCCCCATTTCTCACTAATCCATATACGGATGAGGACTTTGACAATGTTGAACAAGTACTTCTTGGAGAGAAAGGATAATAACCTTGAGCCAACTCTAAGATAGGATTCTCACATACTTGTAAAACATAACGTAAAAATTTTAAATCTTGATGTGAGCATGTTCGAATTTTTAGTCCGTAGATGGCTTCATTGGAAGTATTCTTTTACTTAGAAAATAAAACATCTTTCAAGTTAATGTAGAATAGATTAGAAAAAATAAAATGAGATTTCATTAGAAGTCATTCTCATTAGAATTTTCTTTTTAGACTTATTTTAAATCATTATGAATAAAAAGAGTTGTTTCATCTTTGCATTTCTATGTCTTGTTTCTGTATCACGGGTGAGCCAGGAGCTTGATTATCGGAAAGCTTTGTCTTCCGAGAGTCTAAATGCCCCCGCGACATTGCATAAAGAGTATAGACAATGCGAGGTTTGATTGCAGATCTTAATTGTGTTTATTATCCATCCACGCTAACCTACATAAACAAAAGTAAATCAAGAAATTAGTATGCTCTCTTCCTGCGCTTCGTGCGATCAGGAAGATCAGAAAATCTATTGATTTATTTCAAATAAAAATACTCTTGTGGAAAATTGATCTGCGATATGACAATAAAGAATTTTGTGAATGAGAGAAAAATCATCTTAAATTTTTTTTTTTTAAGATAAAATTTAGTTTTTTTAATTTTAGTTTAAAATAATAAAAATCAAAAAATAAAAAAAAAAATAAAAAATTTCTACATAATAATAATATATATCATATATATTATTATTAAAAAAAAAAAAATTCTTTTTGAAAACCAGCCATTTTTAAGATTCAATTTTATTTTTTTTAGATTAAAAAAAAGAAAAGAAAACAAACAAACTCATTTTAAAAAAAAAAAATTCACAATAAAACAAAACATAAAAAAAAAATTAAAAATTAAAAAAAACTGAGCCTTTTCAACTTTTGCACCCAGCATACCATCTTTGAAATTTTATACTTTTCATCTCATGTGACTTTACTGCAAAAAATTCCGGAAGGGAAGCGCTCGTCCTCCATGAACAACTGAAATTTTTTGTTTTGAAGCATGAGATCTACTGCTTCTAAGTAGAAATCAAAAGCATAACCCAATTTAATCATGTCACATCTGGAAATTCCAATAGTAGAGCATGTGAAATTACCTCAGCAAAAGCATTTGTAAAAAACATCTTTGTGTTTTTTTTTTTTTTTTTGTCTTTTGTTTTGTTTTTCCAGGGAGCAATAAAAAACGCTTATCTTAGGAGTCTCTGAATTTGACCCTCTAAATCTCCAAGACCCACTGGAATTCACCTTGGAAGTCTCCGAATTACTCTAAAGATTTCATCATTTACTCATTTTTATCTGAGGACACAATCATAAGAATATTGATGGAGCAAGATGATGAGGGAAATGAAATTCTAACTACATTTTTGAGTAATCCCTTGTGGGATGCCGAGATGAGATACACTCTCACCAGAAACCATGCATATGATCTCGTAAAATCATTTAAGTATTTCTGGGCTTATGGAGGATATAATAGAATTCATAGCTTTGTTCAAAACATACTAACCCAAAGTGATTTTCTGGGATCAAGAGTTAGATGGTTCTTGAAATTCCATGAGTACTACTTACAAATTTGACCCAAGAAGATCATTAGGGGTCAATGCCTAGCAGAAATGTTGAATGAAGGAAATAATAACGTCATCCAAATGGGCGAGGAGCAGCAAGTTTGCATGACTGCTGTAGAATTGGAAGAAGGTGAATGATAATCTGATATCATATATTACCTTAGGAATTTGTCTACCCCTACCGGTTTAGTAGAGCATAAAACAAGAGCACTTAAATTGAAATCTGCTAAGTATCGCTTGACGCAAAATGGCTTGGGCTGGATAAGCTCGGATGGAGTCATTCTCTATTGCGTGAACAAATATGAATTCGATAATATTTTTAAGGAATTTCATAATGAGATTTTGTGGTGGAAGAGCCCACCGGCCAGTGACCTTGTGATGTGCGAAATCTATATGAGAAAGATCCAACACATTTTCTATCAATGTATCATAACCATAGAACAAATCTCTTTGGATTATGACTGTTGAGAAGCGCGGATTTTCATGTCAATAATTCACATACCATAGAGATATATTCTGTATGCCACAAAAGGGGTCCAGACTTGATCTCTGGATCTGTCATAGAGATACTTCATATTCATGAACTCAGTCTCAATCACCTTTCTGTGATTAGCGATGGCTCCATTTCACAACAGACTTGATACTCAGACTTAATACCTTCCATCACAACGACATATAAACTTCACATATTTTACTGAGCCTCAGATTTAGTTGCAGAATTGATTTATGTCTCAATCTTGGAGTTCAGATCTGAAAAAACTGAAGTATGCACCAAGCCTCACAGATCCGAAAACAAGTTTGCATGATCAAGTGAGTCTCAAATCTCGCATCTTTTCCTATACACCTTTCTAGACCTTTTTCATTCACCTGAACCTTCTAAGTTGTCAATATCATTGCATATTAGTTGTAAAAGAGCATCTAAAATGTTTTTTAACTATGTTTTGTGTCTGTTGTTTGATTTAGATTTTTGCTCATTTAGCTGCGGAATCTTGCCACTTTCCGCAGCTGCTGCAACTTTCCGCTGCTGCTGCAACTTTCCGCAGCCATTTTGTGAAAGTCTATGTTGCAGGTGTCTTCAGGCAATTCAAGCCACATGGGCAAGTCAGAAATGATGTGGACATGGATCGTGTCCTATTGGCTCGGGAAAATTCACCTAAGGAGGCTGTGGTCAAAGGTGGCCAAGTGGAAGTCAACCGTAGAGTCCCACGGTGACAGGACTTTGTTTCTCATCACGTGAAGATTTGTATGACCGTTTCTAATTTACAGGAGACACATCAACACCTGTACACGGCTCCATAAGCCGAATCCAACATCCACTCTTCATAGATTTACTCCTCACCGCAGCCATGATGCTGGATCTCTGGACGTGATGGTTCACGTGTCTCTATCAGCACAAACTTTAGGGAATTAGTTATATCACCTTTGCTATAAATAACGCGTTTTCATACGCATAATAGTTAGCCTCCATATAGCTCTGTAATGTAATTGCGTTGCCACTGTGCTGTAATATCATTTCTCTGTTATGACTGCATTTTAATATATAAGAAGACTCTGTTTCCAAGTGTAATTCGTATTTGAAGGCTGTTGCCCGAGGCTGGTGCAGAGGGCCCCTGCACATGTTGAGGTTTTGTGCATTACTGTATAGTTTCTTGTTTTATTTCTTTAAGTTCATTGTGCCATAAGTCATTCACGTGTTTATACATTGCATCTTTCATGGTATTTATGCTTCATCTCTGTTCATAATCTTTCATGCTTTACATTTTACTTCGGTCCATAATCTTTCATGTTTTATGTTGTTGTTAACTGATCAGTGTTCTTGTTTCAGATTACAATAGGCAGCCCGGGCACTTGCACATCTTTTTATAATGACTAATGACATGGAATCAATATTGTCCTTCTGCTAATTTACTTTTCTTAGTTTTTGTTTAATTCCAGCACTGTTTGTTTATTTCAGTCTTGCACATTTGCTTCAGTAGTTAGATTTAGATATATTAAATTGCTCATGTCATTTTCAGTTACCTCCGAAAACCATAGTTGGACTAATGGTGAGGGATTTAAGTATGAGTGTGTAGTTTGATAATAGTTTACTTTCTGCAAGTTAGAAATATTAAATTGCTCATGTCATTTTCAGTTACCTCCGAAAGCCATAGCTGGACTAATGGTGAGGGATTGAAGTATGAGTGTGTAGTTTGATATTAGTTTACTTTCTGCAAGTTAGAAATATTAAATTGTTCATGTCATTTTCAGTTACCTCCGAAAGCCATAGCTGGACTAATGGTGAGGGATTGAAGTATGAGTGTGTAGTTTGATATTAGTTTCTTTTTCTGCAAATTAGATATCATGTTGCTCAAGTTGTTTATGGTTACCTCCGAAAGCCATAGCTGGACTAATGGTGAGGGATCAGAATATAAGTTGATGTAATTTGATTTAGATTTACTTTTTTGCAATTCTTGGATTTCTTTAAGCATAGTTTCTTTTGTATTTGGACAGCAGCAAGGATAATGAATTTCATGATCAGTAGTTCACTGTTTGTTTGACTAGAATAGTGATGCAATTTCATTTTCTTTGAAGAATTAATTTTTTCATTGTGTGTTTTAAAATTATTTTGAAGTTTGGAAAATCATTAGAAGGACATCATTGTCTTGAATATTTGTCTCCATACTTGTCTTTTAGAATTTCATAAAAATCCAAAAACGAAAAAAAGTAAGAGATAGGTTATCTTGCACATATAGTGCGCCACACTTCATCAGCTTACGAATCCCGGATTGATAAATTAATGTAGCAATTTAGGACACACTAAATTGACCAAACATTTTGGCACCGTTGCCGGGGAAGTGTAACTAGGTAGCCAATTTCTTTAAAAAAAAAAACATAAAATCATAAAAGAAGGGAAAACTTGATAACTTCTTGAAGTATGCTCTCCTCTTGCACCTAGTGTGATCTGGAGGATCAGAAAAGAGAGTTATTGGTTTAGTAATTTCTTAAGTATGCTCTCTTCTTGCACCTAGTGTGACCTGGAAGATCAGAAAGAGGATTATTATCCCAAATTTAAAAAAAAAAATTCATCAGCTTACGAATCTCGGATTGATAAATTAATGTAGCAATTTAGGACACACTAAATTGACCAAACATTTTGGCACCGTTGCCGGGGAAGTGTAACTAGGTAGCCAATTTCTTAAAAAAAAAACAAAATAATAAAAGAAGGGAAAACTTGATAACTTCTTGAAGTATGCTCTCCTCTTGCACCTAGTGTGATCTGGAGGATCGGAAAAGAGAGTTATTGGTTCAGTAATTTCTTAAGTATGCTCTCTTCTTGCACCTAGTGTGACCTGGAAGATCAGAAAGAGAATTATTAGCCCAACTTAAAAAAAAAAAAAATGACATGCATAGAGCAAGAGATTCTAGGGGAATGTTTATAGCTAGAGCCAAGATTTCGATTTTCACAACTCCATCTTCTTCAAGGCATAGACAAGATTCACCACCATCTACCCCTAGCCTTAAGATTTTTGGAATTCAAGGAGCAGCTGAATTAGAGGATTCTCCTATACCACCTACTAAATATCATTTAGAAAAGGAAGAGACTCCCTCTCATCCTCCCTTGATAGAAGAACTAGAGGACTTTAAGGACTCTAAAGAAACTATCATGGCAGAGGAAATAATAGATGGATTTAGAGGTAGAGGTAGAGGAGGAGGAAACAATTGAGACAACAATGGTGAAGGAAATAATGAAAGAAATAGGGAAGGAGACAACTTGTTTGGATTCCCTATATTTGATGAGGAAACTTATACAACGATGAAAAATATTTCACCATCTGTCCTCCCTAAATTTTATGGATTGCGAAGTGAGGATCCTAAAACATTTATGTTTGAGTTTGAAGTCGTGTGCCGAACCTATGACTATATGGAAGACTCTCAAAAACTCAAACTGTTTCCTTCAACATTGAAGGGAGCTGCTTTGAAATGGTTCATGGGATTAGCCACTCAATCTATTAGGACTTGGAATTATATGAAACAAACATTTTTGGATAGATACTTGGACTATTTTATGCCCACCAATCACAAGGATGAGGTATTCAAAATGATGCAAAAAGAAGACGAAAACTTGGAAGATTTACTTGAAAGATTTCAATACAACTTGAAAAGAGCAAAGATGAGCAACTTAGATGATGAAACCTTGAAAGCCCTCATATTAAAAGCCGTTAGAGATGAATGGATAGATATTTTAAACATGATGGGGAAAGGAGACATTTCTCAACTTCCACTTCGTGACATAACAGAACTATGTGTCCATCTCTCAAGAGGAAAATCTAAAACGGGAAAAGGGCCTAGGGATCCTTCTCTTATTAGGGCTAACAAATCTGCAACTGGATCAGTAAGTAGGGCAGAGATTGGTAATATGCTTGATGAATTTAAAACTGATATCTTAGGGAGCCTTAGTGAACAACTAGACACCCTTAAAATCCAAAACAAGCAGAAAGCAGAAACAGATGCTTTAGCCATCTTTTGTCCGAAATGTAGGAAGAAACATGCTTTAAGGGAATGTCCCTTGGATGCAAAAGTTGTAGAAACATGTATGATTTGCTCAGAGAATCATGAGATCAAGGATTGTCTTTCAATTCCTGGACTCAAAGCTGTTTTTCAAGAAGACCCAAATTCAGTAGAATCTCTCTGTTTTGTTGCAAGAAGACCTTGGCAGGGACAACAAACTCAAGGGTTTAACAACCCTATGAATCTTCAAACCCCACCATATTGGAATCCTTGGCAACAACCTTGGCCCCAACATCAAAATCCATATCAGCCATGGGTACAAGGGATGCAAAATCCTTATGGGAGATTTGCTCAATTTTATCAATATCCTCCATCTTTTAAAAATCAACAAGCTCCACAACTTCCAAACCCAAATCCACAACTTTCATTGCCATTTCCACAACAACAACCTTCTCAAAAAAATCCAAATCCTCAACTCATGCTCCCATACCAACAAAAGACAAATCAACTTCCAGCTCAGCCATTGCCAAATCCTAACAATAAAAATCCTCAGAATACTTACATGATAGAAAGACAACAATTTCCTACCTATATGATTGTTCCTCTCAATGATGTACAACTCAGATCTGGTAGAGTTTTAGAAAAACCTTCTATAGATGACCAAGAGAAAGATACCTCTGAGGAGGACTCTCTTGAAGCCAATAAGGGTTCTGAGGAAGTATCTCTTCAAAACTCAAACATTCAAAAAGAGAAAGAAAAGTTAACACCCACAACTCCTATAGTTGAGCAACCCGCATCTTCATCTACACCTCCTTTTCCTGAAAGACTACAAATTGACAAGGGGGTGGAAAAAAAAATCTTGTTGCCTAACTATGACTTTCTAGATGAATTGAAGAATGTTTGTATCAAGATTCCCTTGCTACAAGCCATTCGAGAGATTCCTATTCTAGAAAAAACAATAAAGGAGTTGAGTTTCAAAAGACCAGGAAGGAAACTAAAATATACAAGAAGAATCCACCTGGTAGGAAAAATTGCAGATATCATGATGGGAAAAATTACCATGCAGAAGTATGTAGATCCAGGAAGTCCAATTGTCAAGACACATATAAATGGGATAGAAATTCCAAACACATTGATTGACTTAGGGGCTGCTATTAACATTATGAGTAGACATACTATGGACCAGCTAAAACTTCCTAACCTTCTTTTTACACCTACTTTACTGCAACTTGCAGATCGATCAATTATTAAACCAGATGGTGTATTAGAAGATATTTCAATCTCCTTAGATTCTTGGGAATATCCGGTAGATTTTATGATTTTGACTCCCAAGAGTAATCTAGGAGGGCACCCACTTATCTTAGGAAGACCTTGGCTAGCCACAGCTGATGCTTTCATTAGTTGTAGATCTGGGAATATGTACATTTCTAATGGTAATTCGACAAGAAATTCAATTTGTATCCTCCAGCAAAAGCAATCACAGAAATAGGAGACAATGAATGGGTCGATGATGAGGACATTATACAACCTATCTTTACCATTTCGGAAGTTAGTGAGGATAGTCAAATTCTGAACACATTAGAAAATTTTGAGACATCTTCAGAATATGACCCCACACAATTTCAGTTGGAATCCGACATAGAATATTTATCATCAAGACAAATGTCTCTTTACTCTATGGAAGAGTTTGGTAGTTCTACTATTGAGATTTTTCCAGGAAAAACATTGAATATCAACAAACATTTGGAAAAGTCACAACAAGAATAACTAACCAAAATCTTGCAAAAACATTCTACTGCATTTGCATGGGAGTATACTGACATGAAGGGTATTGATCCTAAGACTTGCATCCATCATATCTATATTGAGGAAAACAGTAGACCAATCAGACAACCTCAAAGAAGGATGAATCCAAATCTTAGGGAGATAGTGAAAGAAGAGCTCCAAAAACTTCTCAATGTAAACTTCATTTATCCAATTTCAGATAGTCGATGGGTTTCTCCTTTGGTTATAGTACCTAAAAAGAATGGTAAATGGAGGGTATGCATTGATTATAGGGAATTGAACAAAGCAACTTTGAAGGATCACTTTCCTTTGCCTTTTATCGATAAGGTATTAGATACATTAGCAGGTAAAAAGTACTTTTCATTCTTGGATGGTTTTAGTGGCTATAATCAAATTCAGGTAGCACCTGAAGATCAAGATAAGACCACATTCACCTATCCATGGGGAAATTTTGCCTATCGAGTACTTCCTTTTGGGTTATGTAATGCACCCGCAACATTCCAAAGAGCAGTACTAGGAATTTTTTCTGATCTAATCCATGATTGTGTAGAGGTTTATATGGATGATTTTACAGTTTATGGTAATTAATTTGAAGAGGCATTAGAAAATTTGGAAAAAGTTCTTATAAGATGTAAAGAAACAAACCTTTCATTAAACCATGAAAAATGCTTTATGATGTTTACTGAAGGGATTGTTTTAGGACATCATATTTCAGGAGATGGGATTAAGGTTGATAGATCAAAAGTTGAAGTCATCTCAAAGTTGCCTATTCCAAATTGTCAAAGAGATGTTAGAAGTTTTCTAGGATTTACTGGTTACTATAGAAGATTTATAGAAAACTTCACTAAAATAACATCTCCACTCTTCAAATTGCTTACAAAAGACTGTGAATTTAAATGGGATCCTGATTGTCAATCAGCTTTTGAAACTTTGAAAACAAGAATATCTGAAGCACCTATCTTGAGAGGACCAAAGTGGAAACTTCCTTTCCATATTTCTACAGATGCTTCAGATACAGCTCTTGGAGCTGTGTTGGGTCAAAAAGATTTAATTCCTTATGCCATTTATTACACCAGTAAAAATTTGACTCCCACAGAGTTGAATTATACTGTGACTGAAAAAGAATTCTTAGATGTTGTTCATGCAATTAATAAGTTTAGACATTACATAACAGGCTATGAAACTTTTATTCATACTGACCATTCTACAATTAGATATTTAATGAACAAACCTGTTACTAATGGCAGAGTGACAAGATGGCTCTTAATTTTGCAAGAATTCAATATTACTGTGTTGGATAGACCAGGAAAACAAAATACAGTAGCTGATTTCTTGTCTAGGATTCAGAATACTAAAGAAGATTCTCATGTAGAGGATAAGTTTCCTGATGAATACTTGTTTGCAGTAACTATTAAGACTCCTTGGTATGCAGATATTGCTAACTATTTGGTTACAGGGAAAATGCCTTCACATTTATTTCCAAGTGAAAAACGAAAAATTATTCAGGAGAGTTCAAAATATTCATGGATTTCTAACGAATTGTTTAAAACAGGGCCAGATCTTGTGATTAGAAGATGTGTCAGGGAAGATGAAATGCCTGATATCCTTAAGGCATGTCATGATGAACCATGCGGTGGACACTTTGCAGACAAAAGGACAGCCTATAAAATCCTCTCTTTAGGATATTATTGGCCTTCCCTCTTCAAAGATGCAAAAAAATATGTCAAAAGGTGTGACAGTTGCCAAAGAGTAGGGAAACCTACCCTTTCAAATGAAATGCCATTGCAAACACAGGTACTCATCGAACCCTTTGAAAAATGGGCTTTAGATTTCATAGGACCTATTAATCCACCATCTAAGCAAAAGAAGTATATATTGGTTTGTACTGATTATGTTACTAAATGGGTAGAAGCCAAAGCATTAGTATCTGCTACTGAAAATTCAGTTGCTCATTTTCTTTATGAGGATATTTTTACTCGCTTTGGTGTTCCAAGAGAAATTGTGACAGATCAAGGAAGCCAATTCACATCCAACCTGGTGGAGAAGCTGATGGAAGAATACAAAATCAAGCATAGAAGATCTACTCCTTACCATCCGCAAGCAAATGGTCAAGTGGAGTCTACCAACAAATTTCTCGAAAGTATCATCACCAAAACTGTTCATCTACATAGAAGAGATTGGGCAGAAAGGCTTTCTGAAGCCTTGTGGGCCTACAGAACTACATGGAGAAATACAACAGGACATTCTCCCTATGAACTTGTTTATGGGAAGGAAGTCCTGCTCCCCATTGAGTTCCAAGTCAAGACCTTCAAGATAGCAGTTCAGTTGGGGATGGACTTATCAGAAGCCCAAAAGCATAGAATGGAGCAGTTGAACGAGCTAGATGAGATTAGACAAGAGGCAATTCTAAGAACTGATCTAGTTCAATATCAAAGAGCTAAATGGCATGACAAGTACATCAAAGAGAAGAAGTTTCAAGAAGGAGATTGGGCATTTTTATTTGATTCCAAGTTTAAAGATTTTCAAGGAAAATTTCAGACTCATTGGCTTGGGCCATATGAGATTGACAAGATCTTTAGCAATGGAGCGGTAAGAATCAAAACCATTGATGAGTTTCAAACTCCTCTTATTGTGAATGGCCACAGATTGAAAGTTTATCATAAGCCACTCTCAAAAGAGGAATTTGTCAAAATGTTTCAAGAAAATTCTGTAATCAGGCTGGTACAGAAGAATTCTTCTTCTCCACCAGCCTAGATTTTGTTCTTTTTAGTTAATAAATAAATAAATAAATAAATTGTATAAGCCTGAAAACCAATCACTGATTGGCAGTCTTATACAGAAAATATTGGGTGAAAATCAGGAACACCTGACACCCTATATTTTCCAAAAAAAAAAAAATCTCTCTTTCATTTCACAAGTTTTGTGACCACCCATTCCACTTCATTCCACTTCATTTCACTCCATTTCATTCCATTTCACTTCATTTTATCTATTTCATTCCATTTCACCAATAAAATTCTCTTTCATGACCATTTCCATTTAGTCAATTGTCATCCGTTCATTTCCATTCACCCAAATAATAACTGTGTCAGTTTCCGCAGCTGACATCTGTTTCCGCAGCTGACACCAGTTTCCGCAGCCAGAAGCAGATTCCGCAGCTACCACTCTGTTTTTCAAAAGAATGTATAGCGAGATGTTATTTCCACAATCATGAAATCAAATGCAGGTATGAGGACCAATTATGAAGACATGGGGCATTCAAGATATCAATGAGGAGCAACTAATTGAAGACCAAGGAAAAATGGCAAGAATTCCAAGGTATGAGTAAAAATTTATTTCAAATAGCATTTAAGCACATTTTTATATAGTTATAAACCATAAGCTCCATTATGTGCAATGATTGTATTGACAAACTCCGTAACCACTCCATGATATCTGTACAATCCTCCCACAATCCTTGCATTCATTCTCAAACGGTCCCATAATTAAACCTCTGATCTTCACTCAAACTCCGATACTCCACCTGTGATGATGAAACGTGGTTGATTTGACTACGGCTTCTTTCAGCTGCATGAAATCCGTAGTCGTTGTATAAACGTGCTTACATTTACTCTGCAGCCACCAAATTTTAAACACTGTCGGATGTGTTATACTCCTCCTATTGTTCTATTAATCTCACAGCCGCATTTCCGCCGTGCTCACGTAACCCTTCTCTGTTCCGCTTCACCCCATTTCGTTCTCTATTACGCTACAGTCTGTATACCCACTCTCTGATATCTACCTATAGTCATCGTGCTCATTTCCGTTCATTCAGCCGTCCTACTTCCATTGAACCCTCCTCACGCAGGCAAGTTTTTAAAGAGCAGAAAGAAGGATGGGTAAATTGTTGAGAGCAGAACCAAAGGGACCTAAATTCATGGAAGGATACCCGCAAGTCAGGGATATATTGAAGAAGGAAAAGTGGCTGCGGTTTATCCAAAAGTTTAGAGGCTACCATAAAGAGGTGACAAAGCTTTTGCAAGGTCTTTCAATGGCCTAGAGGTAGAGATTGGAGACCTTAAGTTTACGGTGAATGAGGCATCTATAGCATCTGCCACAGAACTTCTTCAAGAGGGTGAACGTTGGTTTAAGAACAAAGCATTAGTGATGAAGCCTAGAGAGTGATTCTACATAACCCAGGTATGGACATAACTATTTTTAAAAGAGGAATTCCTGTTCATGCTTTGAAAGAGGAATGGGCTACTTTGCTGCTAGTTGTTCAAAAATTTATCACCTGTGAGGGTCGTTTTGGGTCAATGTATATGTACCATACCCGATTGTTGATGAATTTTCTAGATAACCAAACCCTCAATTTGCCATAATTTTTATTAAATAGTTTGAAGAAGATGTATGTGACTGTTCAGAAGCATTTAGGGGATGTAGAACCACATCTATATCACCATGGTCTTGTGAAAATTTTGATTGAAAAACAGTTAAAAGAGAATAAGGACACATGGGAACAATTTTTGATTAGAAATTTCTTTGAGGAACCTCAAGAAATTCCTGAAGGTAGCACATCAAGAAGGAGTAGGAGAAAAAGAACAAATGATGAAACTCAAATTACTCCTACTACTACAATTGAAAGAACTAGTAGGGAAGAGAGACTGTCAAAAAGGAAGAAGAAAGAAACCAAGGGTAAAAAGCCAATAACATCAAAAGAGAGGAAAAGTATTGAGGCTATGCATCAAACCCCTTCTTCCGAAGAAGATCATCAAGTGTTATCTGAGAGACTAGTTCACCTTCAAGAACAGTCATCTATGGCCAAGAAGAAAGGGAAAGGAAAACAAAAGAAAAAAGACAGTGGTCCACAGCGTGTGAGAAGAAGTTCCAGGCTTAAGGGGAAGTTGAGGAAAACACAAACGAAAGGACCCCATTTTATTGATTTGGGAGAAGAAACATTTGAACAATCCCCAGCTGACCATATTCCATCTCACTCTCAGTCAGACAGTGAACCTAGTTCATTTCATTCTCAGTCAGACATTGAACATAGTCCATCCCATTCTCGGCCAGACGTTGATGTGAGCCCTTCTCAGCTAGATTTTGAAGACAACTCTCCTCCACGGCATTTTGGGAATAGCCTAATAAAAATGACACCTGATATAGACCCAAAGCAGCAAGAAGTATATGATTATATAGAATCTTTAGAAAAAGAAGCTACGGGTCCCAGTACTTCGTCCACTCAGCCTCACACAGCACAAGATGATCTAGTCCAATCACTGAAACAAGAAGTCTTTGAGCTAGAGCTTTTAAATAGACACATTAAAAATGAAAATGAGACATTGAAGGAACAAAGAAAATTGGACAAAATCATTCATGATAATACCGTGCTACATACAGTTCATAAACAGGAAAGAAGAACAAGAAAATATAAGAAGAAATGCCGAGAAGTAGAAGCGAGGCACTAATTAATATCAAATTCGGATGCTTAATGAAGAAGCCCGAGGATGTTAGTGTTGGGTGTGGAGCTTTGATTATCTTGTTTACTTTGTATCACGGCATTGGACCCTTTATTACCTTAAAAGGGCGGCACGCGCGCCGAAATTTGCCCCCCCCCCCGGCGGGATTGGGCGCGCTAGCTAAAAACGGATGTAAAATTGCCTTGTAAAAGTATAGTAATTTCTAGTCAATCTGGGCCGTTCATTAGGCAAATGATCTGACGGTAGAAGTTATGTTTAGATTAGGGTTTTTTTCCCTAGAAGGCAACCCCCTTGTATATATGGGGGCATTGTATTACGGCTGTGGATTATGTGTGTATTCTCGGAGCGAGAAACAGAGAGGGAGACTGTGAGAGAGAACAGAGGATATTACAGCGGATCTGCTGTAGGTTTTGTCTCTTCATTTTGTTGGATAATATAAAGGAAGGAATGGCTGTTCGGGGTGGACGTAGCCCAAACTGGGTGAACCACGTATATCTGTGTCTCTCTGGTTTTATGTGTTTTGTGTGCTTGTATTTTCCGCATATTTTATGTGTTTCATTACTCTGTAATATTTAATTTTCTAACAAGCTAATTTATCAGGCCGAAGGTATATTTAGGTTGTCACAAACTCGCGGAAAAAAAGTTCTTTTAGTTGAGTGGGGCTTGATAGTGATAGTAGTTTAGGGTCGAAATTTAATGGCCAAACTTTCTTGTACATGGAAGATGCGGATGGAAGATTATGCAGTATCGAGAAGATCACACATTACCTACCATTGAGCGGAAAAAAAGAAATCGATGGCCATGACAGACGCGGAATGAAACATTCTCGATAGAAGGCACTCAGAACAGTACATTTGTGCCTTGCAGTGTCAGTCGCCTTCAATATTTTGAAGGAAACAACAACAGAGGGTTTGATGCAGAAGTTGGCGAAACTATATGAAAAACCCTCAACCTCAATCAAGGTATTTCTTATGAAATGATTATTTAATATGAAGATTTCGGAAGGTGGATCTATTGCAGACCATTTAAATGATTTTAATACAGTTACAAGTTAGTTAAGTTCTATAGGGGTAAACTTTGATGATGAAGTTAGAGCTCTTGTGTCGGGTGCTCATTGCGGAGAGTTGGAATGGTTTAGTAATGGCCATTAGTAACTCTGTGTCTGGATCTAGTACTTTAAAGTTTGATGATGTTGTTGGTGCTATCCTTAGTGAGGAAATGCAACTGAAAAGCTCTGGTGAGACATCAGGTAATGCTTTGAGTGCAGAGTCTAGGGGAAGAAAAATGGAAAGAGGAAAGAGCTCAGGATATCACAGTAAATCAAGGAAAGGCAGATCCCGAGTCCGGATCGGGGATAATGTCTTTGGAATTGCGGAAGCTAGGACTTACCTAAACAAAGAGCGTAGATCTCGGAAGGGAAAGAAGGAGACACACAACGAAAACAATCATGAAGCAAATGTGACAGGTGATGTGTTACAAGATGATTTGATTCTTTCTTTCGAAAATGTTACTGATTCTTGGGTTGTAGATTCAGGGGCTTCATTCCATGCCACACCTGATAAGAAATATTTTCATGACTATGTTCGGAGATTTTGGACAAGTTCGTTTGGGTGATGATAAACCCTGTAAAATTGTTGGAATGGGTAAAGTTCTTGTAAAACAACAGAATGGAAACCAATGGCTACTAAAGGAGGTAAGGCATGTTCCAGATCTGAAGAAAAATATGATTTCAACAGGGCAGTTAGGTGGTGAAGGTTGTGTGACAACTTTCACGGATAAAACTTGGAAGGTCACCAAAGGAGCCCTGGTAATAGCAAAAGGTGAAAAGGTTGGTACATTGTATTTATGCAATGGTATTTCTAACTCTGTTAATGCTTTAACTTCCAAAGGAGCAGATGCAGCATTATGGTATCATAGGCTCGGACACATGAGTGAGAAGGGAATGAAGATTCTTCACTCAAGAAATTTGTTGCCAGGATTGAAGAATGTTGATTTGGATTTCTGTGAGAATTGCATTTATGGAAAACAAAAGAGAGTCGGATTTCTCAAAGTTGGGAAAGAAAAGAAGAGCGAAAAATTGGATCTTGTGCATACAGATGTATGGGGACCTGCTCAGGCATCATCTCTCGGTGGCTCTCGTTATTATGTTACTTTTATTGATGATGCAACTAGAAAAACATGGATTTATTGTATTCAGAATAAATCTGATGTATTTGATACTTTCAAGAAATGGAAAGCTTTGGTTGAGATTGAGACAGGGAAGAAGTTGAAGTGTCTCAGATCAGACAATGGAGGTGAATATTGCAGCAAAGAGTTTGATAGGTACTGTTCAGAGCATGGAATTCGTAGAGAGAAGACAGTTCCAAGAACACCACAAGAAAATGGTGTGTCAGAAAGGATGAACAGAACAATCATGGAGCGTGCAAGGTGCATGAGATTGCATGCAGGATTACCTTTACAATTTTGGGCAGATGCTGTAGTTACTATTGTTTATCTAATAAACAGAGGGCCTTCAAGTTCCTTGGATGGTGGTATTCCAGAGGAAGCATGGACAGGTAAAAAGGTAAACTACTCTTTTTTAAAGCCTTTTGGTTGTGAGGCCTTTGTCCATATTAATAAAGAAAACAGAACAAAGCTTGAGGCAAAATCAAAGAAATGTACCTTTATTGGATATTGTGCTAATGATTTTGGTTATCGCTTATATGATTATGAAAATCACAAAATCATTAGGAGCAGAGATGTAATATTCAATGAAAAGGTCTTGTATAAGAATCAGCTGCAGGAAAAGAAACAGGAAAAAGAAAGCAAAGAATACATGGTTCTTGATGAGATAACTGAAAAAGTAAAGGTGCCTGAAAATAATAATAATCAACAACCACAGCAGCAGCAACCACCACAACAGCAACAGGCACCTCAAACACCTAAAAGTGGTGTTAGAAGATCTACCAAGATAAGTAGACCCCCTGAATGATACTCTCCTTCATTATATTATTTATTGTTGACTGATTCTGGTGAACCTGAATGTTATGAAGAAGCAATGCAGGTTGAAAGCAGGAAGAAGTGGGAGCTAGCCATGGAAGAAGAGATGGACTCCTTAATGCATAACCGGACTTGGGACTTAGTCAGGTTGCCTGCAGGTAAAACTACATTGCAGAATAAATGGGTTTACAGGCTAAAGGAAGAAGATGGAGGAAAACAAAGGTACAAAGCTAGACTTGTGG
Organism: Pinus albicaulis; assembly: GCA_034641835.2. Taxonomy (NCBI): domain Eukaryota; kingdom Viridiplantae; phylum Streptophyta; class Pinopsida; order Pinales; family Pinaceae; genus Pinus; species Pinus albicaulis. The sequence goes on from JAXQQM020089278.1 coordinate 135,166, forward strand.
TGAAGGGGTTTGCACAAAAGAAAGGTATTTATTTTGATGAAATATTTTCTCCTGTTGTTAAGATGAATTCAATCAGAACTGTTTTAAGTCTTGTAGCAACGGAAGATTTACATCTTGAACAGTTAGATGTAAAGACAGCATTTCTCCATGGAGATTTGGAGGAAGAAATATACATGCAGCAACCCGAAGGATATGAGGTAAAAGGGAGAAAAAAAATTGGTGTGCAGGTTAAAGAAGAGCTTGTATGGCTTAAAACAGGCCCCAAGGCAGTGGTATCTAAAATTTGACAGGTTTATGTCTGAACAAGGTTATACTAGATGTCACTCTGATCATTGTGTTTATCTGAAAAGGCAAAATGATGGCGGCTATATTATACTGTTATTGTATGTAGATGACATGCTTGTTACAGGGTCTAACATGCAGGAAATAAATGTGCTCAAAAGAAAATTGGCAAATTCATTTGCAATGAAGGATTTGGGAGCTGCAAAACAAATCCTTGGTATGAGGATAACTAGAGACAGGAAAAATCGCAAGTTAACATTGTCTCAGAATGAGTACATAGAAAAGGTGTTGAAAAGATTTAACATGCAGAATGCAAAACCAGTGAGTACACCTTTTGCTAGCCATTTCAAACTTAGTAAGGAGATGTGCCCAAAGACCCAAGAAGACATGGATTATATGTCTAAAGTTCCATATGCATCAGCAGTTGGAAGTTTAATGTATGCAATGGTCTGCACAAGGCCTGATATTGCACATGCAGTGGGAGTTGTAAGCAGGTACATGAACAATCCAGGAAAAGAACATTGGATGGAAGTAAAATGGATTCTCAGATATTTGAGAGGTACCACAAATCAAGCATTATGCTTTGGTGGTTCAAACATTGCTCTACAGGGATATGTTGATGCAGATATGGCAGGTGACAGAGATAATAGGAGGAGCACTACGGGATATGTATTTACTGTAGGTGGAACAACTATCAGTTGGGTTTCAAAAATCCAAAGTGTTGTTGCACTTTCAACAATAGAAGCAGAGTATGTTGCTACTACAGAGGCTAGTAAAGAAATGATTTGGTTACAAAGGTTTATGGATGAATTTGTTAAGAAGCATGATATGGGCACCTTATACAGTGATAGCCAAAGTGCCATTCATCTTGCAAAGAACTTAGAATTTCATTCCAGGACTAAACACATACAGCTCAAGTACCATTTCATATGGTCAGTATTGGAAGATGGATAGTTGAAGCTGGAAAAGATACACACTAGCCAGAATCCTGCAGATATGCTAACAAAAGTTGTAACCAGGGAGAAATTGAGAACATGCTCAATTTCAATTGGTCTTCAAGGATGACGATGAAGATGAGAAATAGCCAGGTCCAAAGAGGAGTCATTTGCCAGAAAATGAAGCAGCGGTGGAGTTGCTACAATCAACTTGGCTTCCCATTACCCGAGGTGTGAACTACGATTATCTACCAGTCTTAATTACTGACATTGGACCCTGTACCTTAAAGGGAAACCTTTGTATAAATTCTTGGCTTGCCGTGGGGTCCGGGGCGGGAGCGGCAGCGCTTTTCGGAGCCCCCACGGGTGGGGATTCAGGCAGCGCCACGCTCACCCGGTGGACAAATTGCCTTGTAAGTATAGTAATTTCTAGTCAATCTGGGCCGTTCATTAGGCCAGTGACACGACGGTAGAAGTTATGTTTAGATTAGGGTTTTTTGCCCTAGAGGCAACCCCTTTGTATATATGGGGGCATTGTATTAGCATTTTGTGTATGATGAGTGTGACTCTCGGGCGAGAAGCGAGAGAGGCGAGAGAACGGAAGGATATTACGGCGGATGTCTGTGTAGGTTTGTCTCTTCATTTTTGTTGGATAATATAAAGAAAGGACTGGCTGTTCGGGGTGGACGTAGCCCAAACTGGGTGAACCACGTATATCTGTGTCTCTCTGGTTTTATGTGTTTTTGTGCTTGTATTTTCCGCATATTTTATGTGTTTCATTGCTCTGTAATATTTAATTTTCTAACAACTGGTATCGGAGCCGAAGGTATATTTGGCTGATAAACTCGCAGGAAAAAAGGGTTCCTGGTTTGAGTGGGAGCAATGGCGGACGATGGTAAGTTTAGGGTCGAGAAATTTAACGGCCAAAACTTTGCGCTGTGGAAGATGCAGATGGAAGATTATCTGTATCAGAAAGATCTGTACCTACCATTGAGCGGAAAAACAAAGAAGCTGGCGACCATGACAGACGCGGAATGGAACATTCTCGATAGAAAGGCACTCGGAACAGTACGGTTGTGTCTTGCGGCGTCAGTCGCCTTCAATATTTCGAAGGAAACAACAACAGAGGGTTTGATGCAGACGTTGGTGAAACTGTATGAAAAACCCTCGGCCTCAAACAAGGTATTTCTTATGAAACGACTATTTAATATGAAGATGTCGGAAGGTGGATCTGTTGCAGACCATTTAAATGAATTTAATACAGTTACCAGTCAGCTAAGTTCTGTAGGGGTAAACTTTGATGATGAAGTTAGAGCTCTGTTATTCTTGTGCTCATTGCCAGAGAGTTGGAATGGTTTAGTAATGGCCATTAGTAACTCTGTCTCTGAATCTAGTACTTTAAAGTTTGATGATGTTGTCGGTGCTATCCTTAGCGAGGAAATGCGACGGAAAAACTCACAGTGAGGACATCGGGTAATGCTTTGAGTGCGAGTCTAGAGGGAAGAAGAAGGAAAGAGAAAGAGCTCGGGATATCGCAGTAAATCAAGGAAAGGCAGATCCAAGTCCAGATCAGGGATAGTGTGCTGGAATTGCGGAAAGAAAGGACACCTAAAGAAAGACTATAGATCTCGGAAGGGAAAAGGAGACACACAGCAAGAAAACAATCATGAAGCAAATGTGACAGGTGATGTGTTACAAGATGTTTTGATTCTTTCTTTCGAAAATGTTACTGATTCTTGGGTTGTAGATTCAGGGGCTTCATTCCATGCCACACCTGATAAGAAATATTTTCATGACTATGTTCAAGGAGATTTTGGACAAGTTCGTTTGGGTGATGATAAAACCTGTAAAATTGTTGGAATGGGTAAAGTTCTTGTAAAACAACAGAATGGAAACCAATGGCTACTAAAGGAGGTAAGGCATGTTCCAGATCTGAAGAAAAATCTGATTTCAACAGGGCAGTTAGGCAGTGAAGGTTGTGTGAAAACTTTCACAGATAAAACTTGGAAGGTCACAAAAGGAGCACTGGTAATAGCAAAAGGTGAAAAGGTTGGTACATTGTATTTATGCAATGGTATTTCTAACTCTGTTAATGCTTTAACTTCCAAAGGAGCAGATGCAACATTATGGCATCATAGGCTCGGACACATGAGTGAGAAAGGAATGAAGATTCTTCACTCAAGAAATTTGTTGCCAGGTTTGAAGAATGTTGATTTGGATTTCTGTGAGAATTGCATTTATGGAAAACAGAAGAGAGTCAGATTTCTCAGAGTTGGGAAAGAAAAGAAGAGCGAAAAGTTGGAGCTTGTGCATACAGATGTATGGGGACCTGCTCAGGTATCATCTCTCGGTGGCTCTCGTTATTATGTTACTTTTATTGATGATGCAACTAGAAAAGCATGGATTTATTGTATTCAGAATAAATCTGATGTATTTGATACTTTCAAGAAATGGAAAGCTTTGGTTGAGATTGAGACAGGAAAGAAGTTGAAGTGTCTCAGATCAGACGATGGAGGTGAGTATTGCAGCAAAGAGTTTGATAGGTACTGTTCAGAGCATGGAATTCGTAGAGAGAAGACAGTTCCAAGAACACCACAAGAAAATGGTGTGTCAGAAAGGATGAACAAAACAATCATGGAGCGTGCAAGGTGCATGAGATTGCATGCGGGATTGCCTTTACAATTTTGGGCAGATGCTGTAGATACTGCTGTTTATCTAATAAACAGAGGGCCTTCAAGTTCCTTGGATGGTGGTATTCCAGAGGAAGCATGGACGGGTAAAAAGGTAAACTACTCTTTTTTAAAGCCTTTTGGTTGTGAGGCCTTTGTCCATATTAATAAAGAAAACAGAACAAAGCTTGAGGCAAAATCAAAGAAATGTACCTTTATTGGATATGGTGCTAATGATTTTGGTTATCGCTTATATGATTATGAAAATCACAAAATCATTAGGAGCGGAGATGTAATATTCAATGAAAAGGTCTTGTATAAGAATCAGTTGCAGGAAAAGAAACAGGAAAAAGAAAGCAAGGAATACACGGTTCTTGATGAGATAACTGAAAAAGTAAAGGTGCCTGAAAATAATAATAATCAACAACCACAGCAGCAACAACCACCACAACAGCAATAGGCACCTCAAACACCTGAAAGTGGTGTTAGAAGATCTACCAGGATAAGTAGACCCCCTGAACGATACTCTCCTTCATTATATTATTTATTGCTGACTGATTCTGGTGAACCTGAATGTGATGAAGAAGCAATGCAGGTTGAAAGCAGGAAGAAGTGGGAGCAAGCCATGGAAGAAGAGATGGACTCCTTAATGCATAACCAGACTTGGGACTTAGTCAAGTTGCCTGCAGGTAAAACTACATTGCAAAATAAATGGGTTTATAGGCTAGAGGAAGAAGATGGAGGAAAATATAGGTACAAAGCTAGACTTGTGGTGAAGGGGTTTGCACAGAAGAAAGGTATTGATTTTGATGAAATATTTTCCCCTGTTGTTAAGATGAATTCAATCAGAACTATCTTAAGTATTGTAGCAGTGGAAGATTTACATCTTGAGCAGTTAGATGTAAAGACGGCATTTCTCCATGGAGATTTGGAGGAAGAGATATACATGCAGCAAACAGAAGGATATGAGGTAAAAGGGAAAGAAAAATTGGTGTGCAGGTTAAGAAGAGCTTGTATGGCTTAAAACAGGCTCCAAGGTAGTGGTATCTAAAATTTGACAAGTTTATGTCTGAACAAGGTTATACTAGATGTCACTCTGATCATTGTGTTTATCTAAAAAGGAAAAATGATGGCAGCTATATTATATTGTTATTGTATGTAGATGACATGCTTGTTGCAGGGTCTAACATGCAGGAAATAAATGTGCTCAAAAGAAAATTGGCAAATTCATTTGCAATGAAGGATTTGGGAGCTGCAAAACAAATCCTTGGTATGAGGATAACTAGAGATAGGAAAAATCGCAAGTTAACACTGTCTCAGAATGAGTACATAGAAAAGGTGTTGAAAAGATTTAATATGCAGAATGCAAAACCAGTTAGTACACCTTTTGCTAGCCATTTCAAACTTAGTAAGGAGATGTGCCCAAAGACCCAAGAAGACATCAAACTTAGTAAGGAGATGTGCCCAAAGACCCAAGAAGACATGGATTATATGTCTAAAGTTCCATATGCATCAGCAGTTGGAAGCTTAATGTATGCAATGGTCTGCACAAGGCCTAATATTGCACATGCAGTGGGAGTTGTAAGAAGGTACATGAATAATCCAGGAAAAGAACATTGGATGGCAGTAAAATGGATTCTCATATATTTGAGAGGTACCACAAATCAAGCATTATGCTTTGGTGGTTCAAACATTGCTCTACAGGGATATGTTGATGCAGATATGGCAGGTGACAGAGATAAAAGGAGGAGCACTACAGGATATGTATTTACTGTAGGTGGAATAGCTGTCAGTTGGGTTTCAAAAATCCAAAGTGTTATTGCACTTTCAACAACAGAAGCAGAGTATGTTGCTGCTACAGAGGCTAGTAAAGAAATAATTTGGTTACAAAGGTTTATGGATGAATTGGGTAAGAAGCATGATATGGGCACACTATACAATGATAGCCAAAGTGCTATTCATCTTGCAAAGAACTCAGCATTTCATTCCAGGACTAAACACATACATCTCAAGTACCATTTCATACGGTCAATATTGGAAGATGGAGAGTTGAAGCTGGAAAAGATACACACTAGCCAGAATCCTACAGATATGCTAACAAAAGTTGTAACCAGGGAGAAACTGAGAATGTGCTCAGTTTCAATTGGTCTTCAAGGATGACGATGAAGATGAGGAATAGCTAGGTCCAAAGAGGAGTCATTGTCCAGCAAATGAAGCAGCGGTGGAGTTGCTACAATCAGTCTCCAAGTGGGAGATTGTTGGGTGTGGAGCCCGATTATCTTGTTTATCTTGTATCACAACGTTGGACCCCTGTATTTTTAAAGCTGAGCAAACACCGCTCGTAATTGTTTATCACTACCGTGTCTAGGAGACTAAACACTTTTCGAGCCCCTCACCCTCGCATTAATCGCTGCCGCCCGAAGCTAAAAACAAATGTAAAATTGCCTTGTAAAAGTATAGCACCGTCGAAATCTCGGGGTCGTTCATTAGGCAAAATGATCCGACGTAGAAGGATAACAGATTAGGTTTTTTTCTCAGAAGGAAACCCCCTTGTATATACAGAGGTATTGTATTGCGTCGTGTATTATGTATGTGGCCTGGAGCGAGAACAGAGGGAGAACGAGAGAATGAGGATATCATTGCATTGATTCCGTCGTAGGTTTTGTCTCTTCAATTCTTGCTGGATAATAGAAAGGAAGGACTGGCTGTTCGGGGTGGACGTAGCCCAAACTGGGTGAACCACGTATATCTGTGTCTCTCTAGTTTTATGTGTTTTGTGTGCTTGTATTTTCCGCATATTTTATGTGTCGCAATGCTCCATAATTATATAATTTTCTAACAATAAACGCTTCTGACAGCATAGGATTGCTGTAGAGGGGGGGGGGGAAACCTTGCTTGAACACAATATAAACTGAAAAAATAATGTGTACTATGTCCTTGTTCTGGAAGAAACATTCTGTTGATTTGAACCCTGATTTCATGAATCTCTGCGTGCTGTACCTTCTGCATGATACTTAGGTTCACTGATCTGTTGCTTTGCCTCTAAACCTACTGTATTAAGGTTCAGTCCTTCAATACTGAATGCTGAAATCCTTGATCATTAGAAGGTTCTCTCTCCACTGCTCCATGAATGTATCGATTTGTAGGATCTGGGGTATAATGTCGCCAGATGGGCTCGCGAAGTTTCAAACTCTGTCCTTTGATGGAATTTATACTACCGCCACCTTTCTTGACATTTCCCTGTAGTACCAGCTCCCAGATTAAATTCTGTCTGCTCAATGCGCCGCTTACAATGATTCCTATTAATCATGGCGATTTTCCGCCTCTCTGGAAGCCCTGCAAAAACATGCAACTTTTTAAGAAAACAATGGAGGTGGTGGACGCAATAGGAGGTGGCTAGTCTGACTACGCAGACTGGTTAGATGGTGAAGACATCATGGAAGACCCATAGTGTGGTGGAAACGATAAGGATTACAGTCAAGAGGTGACGTGGGAGAAAAAAAAATGAATGAAAACCTTTGAATCTTCGACCTTCGAACATATATACGAAACAGGAGGGTGGATGTACGGCGGGACACGTGGAGGTGACGTGGCGAAACCGGTTGACAGTGGAATAGTCAACAGTGGGGAGAAGACCAATCTGGACCGTCAGATCTCAAAGGAGATCAACGGTGGGAAACACAGCGGAGGATGATGAATAGTGGGCTCGAGGTGTGGAGACTATGGGTTAAACCCCGCGTAGCTTCGTCGATTGATGACCGTCGGATGAGGTTCCCAAGATCTAACAGATGATGTGAATATCGCTGCACGTCTTGTACCGAACAATAACGCGCGATGGGATAGCGGGTTTGAAATCGTACAGGAGCCACGCGTCGAGAGGTGTATGGAATCGCTGGCCGATGAGGAAATACCACCAACCGCCCGAAGGCGGTGCGATAGAAACCACCGGGTTTTGAACTAGTGCGTTGCGGAGACCACCGGCGGGTAAAATCCAGACCGTTGATCTGGCGGTGAATGGACGACGATGGCGTGATCGGTAGTTTAAATGAGGAAAACACGGGCATTGTGGAATTAACGATCGTCTTCCGATCTACAAGATAAATGGTCAGGGGCACTCCCGATACTCATTCGAGATTAGTGCCCTTCGGGCCAGCACTCAGTCATGGCGCAATGTTACATGGAGAGAAAGGTTGTGGGGCTAGCGGAGAAGAGGTTGAGGCATGTTATATGGTCCGAAAGTGGGTTTTTAACCCTTTTTAATGCATTTGGAGGCCCAAGGAGGGTAACGGTAGGGGAAAAGAGGGGGATTTAGGCACAATCAAGGGAGTAGGGATGTTTTAGAGGAGATTCCTAAGATGGAAAGGGAATTAGGGGGGAGGAAAGGGGACTTTGAGGAGAGAAACAATGGGGTGAAAATGAAGAAATTTGCAAGGGTATAAAGGGCAGAATAAAACCTTTAGGAGCCTGGTTTTTGGTCAGCAAGGCATATTAATTCAGAACATCAGAAGGAAACAGTCAAAAGGCGGGGAACTTGGAAAGGCTGCAAGGATGATGTGTTTACACAGGAAATGCATTCCTTGCAGGCTTACAGAACAAACTAGCCCCTTGCTTGCTAGTCAAGAAATTTATAAGGGGCTAACACTAGCCACAGAAAGAATGTATGTGCTAGCCTCTTCAGAAACCCTTGGGGCTTTCTTATTGAATATCATTTGGTGCATAGGCAATATAAATCCATAATATTTTTTATAGAAATGCAGGTGGAAGTTTGAATCCCGGAGGTTTCTATGGTAAATGTGGATTGGGGTAGGGTCTTGGGTAGTCCATTTCCATCCCATGGTAGGAAAAATAGAAGTAAAACAAATTGCATCCATGACATGGGCAGACAAATAAAAGGGAGGTGTTTCTCTAGATGAAGCGCTCCTTTTATTCCAATATTCTGTTGTGTGTTTGGCTAAACTATCAGATAAGATATTTTCCCAATTCAGAATTGATGAATTGACGATTGCGTCAATCAATGGAACCCATTCTACTGAAAACCTAATTGTATTAGGCTTGGAAAATAATCTACACAACATACCAAAAGCATAAAAATAAGGGGAAGGAATTTGGGAAATTGGGTACATACTGAGTTTATCTCACTTCAACTTTCCCTGGTCTTCCTTCCATTCTTTGATGACTTTCATTAGATATGGATGCTTTACTCTAAAGCTTTGCAAAAAAGCTTTGTCATAATTATGTTGCTGGGAGGGTAGATGGTACATTTATTTTTAAATCTTCTGGCCTGAAAGACCCTATGTCTTCTCCCTTTGAATCTTTGAATTTCCTATCATCTATGCTTAAGTGGTCAATTACCCACTTAACCTTGTCTGTGTATGGGAGAATTTTCAGTCTTGCTGCTACCTTGTGGATGAATGAACATGAAACATCAAAGTAGGTCGAGTCTGAAGTAGATGTCGTGCCTTTTGTAGAGATTTTGGTTATTACTCTTGGACTTTCATCTTCAAATAGTTTATACATTGTTTCCCATGATGAAATACCGCATTCCTTGTTGCAAGTAGTATCTGAGAATAAGGTAGCCATTTCAGAGTCTTCAGTAGGCAGCACTTGGGAAATATCTTTACCCTTCTTGCTCATTCCAATATTCCTTAACTGATTAAATGGTTTCCTAATTTGAAATAAAATAGGGAGAGTCTTAAAAGTATAAAGAACAGAGAGTAAAATCTGTTGTTTATATCAAACACACGTGAATAGATATGAAGATTTTCAAATATGACAACAATCCTCAATATTAATTTCAAAATAAAATCACTTACACCTTCACACGTAATATATATCAATCAAATTAAAGTCGTTAGATATCGAATTTAGTTTTGATACGACATAATCCATTTCTCATGCTCAAGAAATTAAATGCCGTAAATTTGCATATCACCATATATAACCTTTACTGCTTGTTAGCCACCTATAAAATTTGTCATATCAAATGGTGGCTAAATCATTTTTTAAGTCTTCAAGAAACAAGTTTTATTGCTAAAATTTTTATCTCTTGAAGTCTCATAATGATATCTTATCTTCTGATTAATCTTCACTATTGTTTCCCTTTCAAAATTCTGAAAATCTATTGTTTTCATGAAGAAAAGACTGCTGCAAAAATCCCCATTTTTCCCTCATTTTACTCCTCCTTTCATTTCAAAATTAACCTCCTTTTATTCCCCATTTTCCCATTAAATTCCTCCATTTTTCATTTATTCCCCTTTCCCCTTCATGAAAATCCCTTTATAATGTTTAAAACTCATTTTTAAACTTTACCGAAACCCCCAAATCCATCACAAATCCTTGAAAAATTCATAAAAAATAGTCTTTTTTACTATAGGCATAAGCCCCTTTGGGCTAAGCCATAAACCACTTCGTTGAAACCTTCGATCTGATTGCCCCTTTTATACATAACCCCCGATCCCTTTGCCGCTTCAAAAAACCAAATGCCCGCAATCGGGCACTTAAAACTTGTGAATAAACCTTTCCTGATCGTATTCTTCCTTTGTAAATTCATAAAACCCACTTTTCCTATGTTTATATTAAAACCCGCATGTTCAACGATTTTTAATGAAAAGGACCGTCGATCTTAAAAAGCCGATCGATGGTCAATAGGATCTCGCATCATAGATTTTCCAATGGGCAGATTGAAAAGGCCCCTCTATCATTTTGATTCCAATGAGTTCCGTTGTAGAGAACCCCCACCCTTCGCTTCTTTGCATATACCCTGAGGCCCTGCAAATGGGCACTAAAACATAATATAAAACCCCTCCCCGAATACAAAAATCATTTGTATTTCGAAAAAACTTCATTTTTTAATATTATAACTAAGCCCGCTGTTCATTGTTCGGAGCTCTTCTCCACCATTGATCTTGGACCAATAAAATGGCAAGCACAATCTCGTGTCAGAAGTTTTCACTGGGCGCGTTATATATTTTATTCACCACCTCTGATTGGTTACCTCCCGATTCATTTCTCACCGTCGATCTGATCTGCAGATTGAAGGTCCACGTCTAATCGCATCGACACTCCTGTGTCTATGCCCCCGCCGATCACAATCCTCCAATTGCATCTGGGCTGTCCACCTGTCAAGATCCGATGGTCCAGATCGCACCCCTCGACCTTTGTTAAAAATTATGTAGCCCCGCTTTATAATGTTTTTCCGACCGATCTCTGCCATTGATCTCTGCAGGTCAACGGCCCATATTAATCCTTTCTCCACCTCGTGTATCATTTCCATTTAACCCAGATTCAATCTCAACCGTTGATCTGTTTTCATCTGACGGTTCAGAATAATTCCGATAGGCCCGACTCCTGTGGGTCCTGCCTTCCTTTAGATTTGATCTCCGTCGTCCATCCTCTGATCGGATGGTCCTAAATAACAATGCCCCACCTATTTCCATCCTTGCTTCTTATTGATATTGCGCTCACTCCCCATCGTTCGATCTGAGGTCCCAGATCTAACGGTTGACGCGCGTTTTCGCGTAAATTTAAGCGTGAAGGTTAGTTCCCCAAGAGCTACGTGATATGGGTGGTATTGAAATGCTACGTGTCACCCTATGATGCATATCACATTCAAAAATGAAAGACCTCCTTCCTCCCCTTTTGTTGCGCGATGCTACTGGTTTCTCAAGCAGAAACCGCTTTCTGCTTTTATGTCGCATTTCATCATATTCGCTCCCCGCTGTAGCCTGTTGATCTCTGCAGATTAGTGGCTCAGATTTAATCTGGCCATTACACTATCGCCCTCTGCCTTCACCAAAGGACTTCTTAGATCAATCTTAACCGTTGATCTCCGAGGCCAAATCTAATCCAACGACTCACGATCATCCACGAAACCCCAATTTTCCTCCATGCCTTTTTCATCACCAATTAAGGTTTTTTACCCTTTGTGCTTATATTTTCTGCCATTTCATAATATATGTGACCCCTTCACATTGTATTTCCCCTATTAATTGTGATCGTCGATCAAAACAAATCTATGGCCCAGACTTAATCCTCTGCACCATTCTTCCAACCGCCTCCTTTTAACCTCTACGATAAATCTCCAATGTTGGATGCTTTCATCCAACGACCGCGCTCCTAACCTCAACCTCCAAAGTAGTTTTACCCAATACGCAGGATTTCTTAATTATTTCTTGGTTTTTTCAGGTTTTTCAAATGATTTTAAAATAAAATAAAAGCCGAGGATAACGATCCTCCAGGCTTCCATTCATCAAAGAGTATTCGTCTGCAGGGTTCGACCATCATGTTTCGCCAGTGCCTCATGAGCACTGATGCCAGTATAAACTCCCTGTAACACCTACACATCAACAAGACACAGTAAGATTAAATCAAATAAAGAGTATCAGTGTCGAAGACCCAACCATAGTAGAGCTGAAGAATTGAAGGTTAAAACACAGTTTTGGTGGATTACAGCTAAGATCGACAATCAAAAGCCTAATCCACTGTAGGTTTTAACCCTAAACAAAAATTATCTACACACAAATCTTATAACATAAAATAAACAATAGAGAGAGCATAAAACTAAAACAGATAAACACAGAGATTTTCCCCTAGATCCCAAATCGAGACGACCAACTTGATTTTTCATTATATTCCTTTTAGTGTTACAACACATATATATACATGCCAAAGCATACATAAGCCCCAATCCATAAACCCTGGATTAGAACATAACCATAGTTCCCTTGACCAGATCTACAAAATACCAGGGGCTGAAAACCATCATACCCCAAAACCATGTGCAAAACCATGCACAAAACCATGGGCGCAGACTACCCACCGGAAATTAAGGACCAAAAAAATTTCGCTAGGGCACTGCCCCAGACCCCGACAGGGGGGCTACTGCCCCCCCTGTGACCCCCCCGTTGCGCCCAGTGAAAAGGGGGGGCTATCAACCCCCCTCTTACCCCCCTCACGTGCTTAGTCATGGAAAGAAAATAACACATAACCAACATTCCCCCACTTGTTGTTTTCTTTCCGCGGGGGGCCACAGGAGAGCTTAGTCAGTGGCCCAATTCTTCAACACCCATTGTTTCTGTACACCAAGAGAAATTTTGAGTTCTCACAGATTTTGTCAATGCATCTGCAACATTCTTCAAAGTGTCCACCTTTACCAGCAACACCCTTTTAGCCTCAACCATATCTCTAACATAGTGATATTGAACATCAATTTGCTATGTATTTGAATGATAAGCAGGGTTCTTAGCCAAGAAAATTTCACTTTGGCTATCACAGTCTATCCTTATAGCTTGTTGTACTAACCCCATACTTGAACACAATCTCTGCAACCAAATTGCTTCCTTGCTTGCATGAGTGGTTGCTATGTATTCTGCCTCTGTAGTTGAAAGAGCCACTACAGATTGTCTTTTACTCATCTAACTGACTATGCCTCCAAATAGGCTAAACACATACCCACTTGTAGATCTTCCTGGTCCAGATCTCCATCCCAGTCTGCATCAACAAAACCACGAATGTCCAACATTCTTTCCAATCCTGGTCTTCCCTGGTAGCACAAGCCATAATCACTAGTGCCACGTAAATATCTGAAAACCCACTTCACTGTTGTCCAATGCTCCTTCCTTGGGTTTGACATAAACCCGCTCAATACTCCCACTACATGTGCAATGTCTGGTCTAGTACATACCATTGCATACATCAGGCTACCCATTGCACTTGCATATGGAACACGGGACATATCCTCCTCTTCTTCTTGTGTCTTGGGACACTGTTCAGCAGATATCTTTACACCTACAGGAATAGGAACATTCACCAGTTTACTATCCTACATATTTAACCTCTGCAATATAGTCTCAACATACTTCCTCTGGTTTAACCAGAGCTTCCTCTTTGCCCCATCTCCCTTAATTTCCATGCCCAAAATATAGTTTGCAGCACCAAGATCCTTCATGTCAAATTTGGAGAATAGTTGGGTCTTCAAATCTTGATAATTTATTTGTCATTTCCAATCAACAACATATCATCCACATACAAGACCAAATAAATAACATAGTCACCAATCAATTTAAAATAAACACAATGATCCTTCTTGCTTCTGGTGAAGCCAAGTCCCCGTATATAGGTATCAAATTTCTGATACCACATCCTTGGTGACTGTTTTAACCCATATAGAGACTTCTTCAACTTGCATACCAGTTCTTTCTTACCCTTCACCATAAAGCCTTCAGGTTGCTTCATGTAGATCTCCTCTTCTAGATCCCCATGAAGAAATGTTGTCTTCACATCCATCCGTTCTATCTCAAAATCAAATGCAGCAACAATAGATAAAAGTAATCTAATAGAAGTAAATTTGGCAACAAGAGAAAAAATATGACCAAAATCAATTCCCGGCACCTGGGAATAACCTTTTTCTACCAATCGAGCTTTGTATTTATCCACCTTGCCTTCTACATTCACCTTCTTTTTAAACACCTATTTTCTCCCGATGGGCTTCCTTCTAGCTGGAAACTCCACCAGATCCCATGCCTCATTTTTGTGCAAGGATGCCATTTCATCAACCATGGCCTCCTTCCAGAGTTTTCCATCCTCTGAATCTACTGCCTCCCTAACAATTCTGGGATCATCATTAGTTATAGTTAAGGAAAAATTTGAACAGAAAGTAGATGGACTATACTTTTCTGGTTGTATTCTTTCCCGAGCTGATCTTATCACAGCTGGAGTTTGTGGCTCTTCCCCTTCTGAGTCTTCTTCTGTTGTAGAGTCTGATTCATCCTCCTTTCGCTCAAACTCTATCTTCTCAAGTTTCTTTGGTATGACTTCATGTTTAACAACATATTTCACCTCTCTAAAAACCACATCTCAACTGTACACAACCTTCCTTGTTTTCGGGTTCCAAAGCTTGTAACCTTTTAAGCCATCCTTATACCCAATAAAGATGCACCTTTCAGATTTATTATCCAAATTTCTCCTTTTCTCCTTTGGAACATGTACATATGCATCACATCCAAATATCCTTAGATATGAAAGAAAGGGTTTCTTACCAGTCCATGCCTCATGTGGAGTCTTATCCTCCAACACCGATGAAGGTGATCTATTAACCAAGTAACATGCAGTCTCCACTGCCTTTGCCCAGAATTCTTATCCTAACCCAGTACCACTGAGCATGCTTCTTACCTTTTCTATCAGCATTTTGTTCATTCTTTCTGCAACTCCGCTTTTCTTAGGTGTGTATGGAGTAGTATTCTGCCGTGCTGTATCACACTTCTTACAGAACTCTTCAAATTCCTTCTTGCAAAACTCCCCACCGTTATCTATCCTTGACACCTTTATCTTCTTCTCTGTCTGATTTTCCACCAGAGCCTTAAATTATTTAAATTTGTCAAAGACTTCAGATTTCTTCCTCAAGAAATATATCCATGTATTCCTTGAGAAGTCATCTATGAATGAAACATATTACACAGACTTTCCTAGTGATGGAACTGACACAGGTCCAAACACATCACTGTGCACAAGTTCTAATATCTTGTTCACCCTCTTAGCACCAGAAGGAAAACTCACCTGATTCTGCTTCCCATATACACAATTTTCACAAAAATCAAAATATAGAGAGCAATTAGACATACCTTTTACCATACCATTTCTATGCAGTATCCGAAGGCCCTTCTCTCCAATATGTCCAAGCCTTTGATGCCAAAACATGGTCTTTTCTCCAGAGACAGCTAGGCTTTCCACTCCACTTTCAGGAACCACATAGCTGTTACACCCATCAATAATAGTGCTACCCTAGAAGCTTGTGCCGTAGTTCCAATCCGAACTCCCCCACACAATACCAGTGCTCCCCGAACCATCTTGCATGCATCTTTCTCGAACACCGTTTTTACACCGCATCATCCATTCCCGATGCACATGTAAACCGCACTTCGTCAATGTGTGAATGCGGCATTACTGTGCGTTGTCTTAACCTTCCACCTGCGCCTTCGCCTTAACTTTCCATGTCCGAAGATTCAAAGTTCTTCCTATCATCCCCTAAGAAGACATCACCACCATCATATTTCTCATACTCGCAGAACCACTCCCTATGGGGAGTGAAGTGAAAGGATGCACCTGAGTCAATCAACCATGACTCATGATATACACAGTATTTGAAGAAGAATCCAACACACATCCCCACCTTCATCCAAGGTGGTTTTTGCCTCTGCAGAAGGAGCACCATCAGATCCCTTTCCTTTCTCAGGAGCTTTAGATCTGCAGTCCTTTTTGTAGTGCCCTTCCTTTCCGCATTTCCAGCACACCTTTACAAACTTTCCAGGAGATTTAGATCTCCCTCTAGATTTGGATCTCCCACTCGAAACCTTATTCTTGTTTCTGTTCTGGGACCTTCCTCGTACAGATAAGGCATCTCCATTATGTCCCTCCATATTTCTCCGTCTCATTTCCTTCGACAACAAGGCTGAGACAATGTCATCAAAGTTCAAGGTAGTTGTATTGCTACCTATTGCAATAACCAGACTGTCCCATGAGTCTGGTAGAGAACACAACAAACTGATGCACTTATCTTCATCTGAGATTTTAATATCAACAGATGACAGCTGACTTACCATAGTATTGAAGGCATTCAGATGCTCTGTCACCGAGTCTCCATCCTTCATCCTCAGGTTATACAGCTTTTTCCGCAGGAACAACTTATTCACCAGAGACTTAGATTGGTACAAAGTCCCAAGTTTTTCCCACAAATTCTTCTCCGTAGCTTCCCCAGATACATTCAACAATACTGAATCTGACACACACAACCGTATTGTGCTCTTAGCCTTCCGATCCAGTTTCTTCCAGTCTTCATCTGACATTGCCGTTGGTTTAGTACCTGGATCTACCATGATCCACTGATCTTTATCCACCAGCAGATCCTCCATCTTGAGCTTCCATAACTCAAAACTCTGACCATTAAATTTCTCGATCTCTATCTTCTTGCCGCTCGCCATTTTCTTTCACCGCAAGAATCGATCTCGCAGATCTCCCACTGAACAGGGTCTACCTCAAGCTCGAGCAAAAAACCCTCAGCAACAAAGGCATCCCCTTGAAGCTGAAACAGCTCTGATACCAAATGTAGGTTTTAACCATGAACAAAAATGATCTACACATGAATCTTATAACAGAAAATAAACAATAGCGAGAGCATAAAACTAAAACACATAAACACAGAGATTTCCCCCTGGATCCCAAATCGGGACGACCAACTTGATTTTTCATTATATTCCTTCTAGTGTTACAACACATATATATACATGTCGAAGCATACATAAACCCCAATCCATAAAACCTGGATTAGAAAATAACCGTAGTTCTCTAGACTAGATCTAAAAAATACCAGGGTTCGAAAGCCATCATACCCCAAAACCATGCACAAAACCATGGACGCGGACTACCCACCGGAAATTAAGGAACAAAAAAATTTCGTCGGGGCGCTGCCCCAGACCTCGACGGGGGGGGCTATCGCCCCCCCCCCCCACACGTGCTTAGTCGTGGAAATAATATAACACATACCCAACATCCACTAAATTAAACATAGTTAAAGAACAGAAGACAGAATTGGGCCCAATTATGCCTAACACATAGATTTAAAGAAAAATTAACAGTGTTTAAAGAAAAATCAAAAATATCTATCAGACCGAGAAGCCTACACCGCCACATTAGAAGATAATTGATACCTCTCAGCTACCTAATGCCACTTGTAGCCTCAAATCATTCAACAGAGGGCCGAGTAATGACCAGAATAAAGGATATTTTCCTCAATACAGCTGAACAATTATTCCAAGCCAAACAGAGTTATTACAAGATGACACAGAACCTTAAAGTCAAAAAAATCTTCCAGCAATCTTAAAAACTTAATGCAAAACAATTAATACAGAGGAAATATCTGTAAAATTCTCCATTGAGCCCCTCAAAGGCTGAGAAGCATTAAGACTGTATTAATTGAACTTAGAAGATATTTTATCTCTTTCGACCTCCTCATTCTTCCTATAAATATTCTTGAGGAGCTCATTGTAAAGGGTTGGTTGCAGAACTTTGAAATATACTTGTGCTCAAAACTTTCTACTTGTAAATAGTGTTCAGAGGCTCTTGAAGCTCTGTTTGTGATCTAATAAGTTAGGCTGAGAAGTGAAGATAATTGCTGAACTGAAACATTGGACTTGAAGATGTAACTGGTTTGACATCAATATACAAGCTGATTCTTGGGATCCTGGTCTATATCACTGGTGAAGTGCTTCTTTCTATGTTATTGTTTTTCCTTTCATGTATGCCATTTTGTCTATTATTCTCTAATAGAGAATAAGAAGCATAGAGTTAGGATTTACTGTTTACAGTACCCTTCTTTGACTGATAAGCTTTATCTCAATGTTTTCCTCTAAATTGTTTATTTAGAAATGATTCAATACAGTTTAAACAGTTAGGAATGTTGGCGTTCCCTCGTCCTAATATTTGCCTTAAAAATTGTTCTTGAATGTTATTTTCATTATTTTCTTAGTAAATTTAGACTGGAAAAGTGATGGTATGCCCTGTTTTCTAGCTTCTTTCTCCAAAGGTAATTCTGAAAGTTTCCCTAAGTGTATGCTGAAAGCAGTCTAGATTTAAAAGTATCTTAACTGATCTTAGGTTGCACTTTGTTTCTCTTATCTGTTTTCATCCCTTTTGAAAGTAATTATGCGAATTACTGGATTTTCTGTCTCTTGAGTTATCTTTCATACGAGCTTGTCCAAAGAGGTTTATGGTAAGCCCTGCCCTTTGGTTAGTTTTAAACAGTTTCTTAAAAGGATTTTCTTGTTTGAAAGACTATAAATCCTAGTTGAAATTATTATCTGTTTACACCCCTCCAACACTTTTATTGTTCCATTCCATCATTTTTATCTTAGATATCTTGTGATATAGATGACTTTCCCCTTGGACCACTCTTGAAATTATTGCACAATTAAACCCTTTTATGACTCCATAGCCCAATGGACTAAAAACCAACGTTATATCTATCTTTTTAGCCAAAGCTTGTTCTGATTGCTTTCAACTTCACACCTTTGAAAATCTTCCCATTTAGGACTTTCCACTCAACTAATAATCATGCTCAACCATCTAAAACAAACAAAAACTCTAATTCTTCATAACTAGCCTAATATCATACCCAAAAAGCCTTAAAGATAAACCAATCTTTGCACTTTATTGGAGAGATCCCTCTCCGGATTTAGGAGGGCTAGATCCTAGAATCCCAAAGTGGTTCAAGTGTTCTCTCTGCATTTTTGGTCTTACCAGTCTGCTAAAATTACAGGGAGCTAACACCGCTTATAATGTTTACCAATAAATGCTGGGAAATTTGATGTGCGCAAACCGCACATCGCAAATTTTATGCAATAATAGATTTATTTTACGAATAATTTATTCAAAATGTGAAATGCGCATTCAAAATTCAAGCAGCCATGCTAAAATGAATTTAAAGATTTATGTGTGATACTTTGTTGGCTCATTGGGTCCACGCAATCATACTTATATATAATTACTTTATGAGTTGATCGTTAAATAAGGTGCGATGTGATAAAGACTTTATAATGATAATTGAAGTTTTTTCAAGTTTTTTAAAACATATCTTCGAAAAAGGTTAGCACACTTCGCAGCTCACGTAACTTAGAGGATTGTGAGTCTTTTTAAGTTATAATCTATGCATTTTTCTATGCACTCAAGAAATAAAGAGGAAAAATTAAAAGAAAACATTTATTTCCTAATTTTTTATTTTATTTTAAAACTAAAAATAAATTTCATATTTATTTCTAAAGGGTCCCCTTTTATTAAAATAAATGGGGGTTGTTGTATAGAAAAACACACTGCTCCATAAGAAACAATGTCGACTGCAAAAAAAATCAATGCATGAAAGAGGCTCGGTCAATTAAGAAACAAAGTTGATGGAGAAAAGGAATCAGAGGTGTCATACAAGACTAACACAGATCAGGTAAAATATATTTTCCATTCTCCTTTTCACACTATGATGCCAAGAGGAGCAAGGGGGTTTCGTTCTCCCCAACATTTAATAAAATAGATTGTTTTCCCGCCAATACTGGAGATTGTCGATTCAAGGAAGGATATGGTCAGTGTCAGTCCATCGCTTGCCGATTCTCATTAGGGGCATCATGAAGCTCAAAATGAAGAAGGCATTTTTGTAGAAACACTGGAGCAGAGAATGGCCGATGAAGGCACTAACCAGGTGACAAAAATTCATGAATTAAGGAAAGAAGAAGAGGAGAGTGCCCCTGAAGGAAGGGAACTGAGTAAATAAGATCTGGTAGAGAAGCCATTTGATGTCGTTAACAGCGTCCCACCACCATTTGAATCTATTGTGAGGCTGGGAGACAAATTCATTGCTAAGCAAGAATGGATAAAATAATGTGAAAACAAGATACCACCTCTCAAATGAAGGTAGCAGCTTCAGTTTAATGAGACCATGCAACTAATGAAGGAAGTTAGGAAACTAAAAAATCAAGTATCTCGGTTGAAGAAAAAAGTAAAAAAATATAAATGGAGGGCCATGAAACCCAAGGTCGAGGTTTCCTCTGCTACCACAGAGACTGGCCCTGTTGAACATTTGTTTGAAGCCAGAGAATTCTTCCTAGCTGCCGAAATTAAAAAATGGAAATCTTTTTCAAATGAACATAGGAAGGAGATGAGGAGGGTTCAGGAGCATGCCGCTGGGATTATTACTGGGTATATAGACTAGTTAGATAGAGCATGGTGAAGGCAAGAGAAACAACAGGGTAAGATGGAGGAATTGGAGGCACTGGTACAAATAATGAAAGTAGATAAAGAAAATATGTTTACCTTGGCGCAATAGGTAATGGCATGTAGACCTCATGCCCATATTTATGCTTTATTTATTCATGAGAAACTCCTTTTATTCTTCCTGGAAAGTATTTATAAGGAAATAAACCATGAGATTAAGGATCTGATACAGTTCCTTCGTATTTTTAAAATCCATGATGTTGTGGGTCAACACTTGATGTGCAAAATTTACATGCATAATTATTTCTTGAAGGATGATCAGACCTTCAATCATGTTCCATTTGTGGGGGATATTCACCTGAGAGCCTTCACCTCCTACACTATCAACCAGGTTAAATGGAGGAAGGTCGTTGATACTTTTGAATAAAATCAAGTTACAAGGCCACTAATGATAAGGAGGGAACATGGTCAGGCAATGAATATTTATACCAAGCACTCTACCTTTTTATAGATTGAGAGACATCAGCAACATATGTTGGAAACACAGAAGTGGTGTGCTGACCTTTGCGTCAAACAGGTAGTTTCTTTTTAGAATGAAGCACTTGACAATTGTCAAAGGAGATGGATGTTATCGTCATCAGTTGTCAGAAACCAGGAACCTTTTTGAGCACCCAATTTTGCATAATCATTAAAAATTGTGCCTCATTTTTTTGCATGTATTCAGACTTGTGGGGTCTGTTGGATGGGGATAAGGTTTTAATTCCCCCTCATTTGGTTTCCAATAGCTCAATATACTCCAGCATATAGTATAAGTGAAGATTTCTGGAAGTATATCGTCCGGATAGAAGGGTATAAACCACATGGAATAGAGATGGTTGAAGAATACGACCTCACTCAGTTTCATGCCGACCATATTCAATCCAACCCAGACCTGAAAAGACGATGAGCTGCATGAGGACATGCAGATAGACCAGTTGGGGGGAGATGTTGGGTACCAAATATGCATACTTTTCTCTTCCATTTTCACCAACTCTTTCACTTCTTTTTATCATTAATATTCGTTAAATGCTCTAAACACACAAGGTAAACCCCCTTGAATTGTCTTATCTAGACTATTTAATTAATGAAATAATAGTCATGGGGATTTTGCCAATACAAGCACTAATTCTGTCATTTCCGCAAATCCAATAGTCAAAGGGTCGCATTTGCAAGTCACATGAGCAACTACGAATTCACAGTGCCATTTTGATATGCTGTAACAGCATAACAGATTCAAAACCTACTCTAGATCTATTTCAAACCTTTCTTGGTTTTCTCTTCGCAACTAGTTTGGTCGTTGTAATAATTGTATATTTGTAAATATTAGTTGTCAGATTGGGGAGACAGTTTTATGAAAAATTGTATAAGAAGGGTCTCATGGCTGTGAATCGAGTTAGCATGCAAGATATTAAGTTTGTAACAAGATACTATTAATTAATTGAATTCAAGGCATTTTTACGTTCTACCTGTAAGTTGTGAATTTATCGCAACCCTGGTCAGAGAGTTGGACCCACTCTTCTAACCTCTATCCATCCAAATTCCCTCCCTCTTTGACATCAATGGAAAAGGTTCAACTCCATATGAATAGGTAGAAAGAACTGAAGTACATACTGGAGCATACATCTTTACATGGCTGAAATAAAATACATCAAGAATAATCCATGTCTTCATGTAAAAAACAAACAATATAATATACAATCACCATATAGAGTAGAATACCATCCAACAACAACTAGCATCAGGAAACATCATTCCAACATAAGAAAACCATCTTCAACATATGAAACATCATATAATAAGAAATAACATTCATATGAGGCAACCACAATAACCTCCCCCATAACTGCATGGCATCAACTATCAAAATATCTCATCAAATGAGGCCAAGAACCCCATTATCATAATATAGTATGTGACATAGCATGAACACCTCAAAGCGGACCATAATGAAAAAAATATCTGGGTGAAGTAAATAGGAACAAATTATGCTCCCCGTAAACACAAGCCATCTCCAAGTTGTATAGATACCAATATTGTTGGGTTTAAATGATCACTTCCGCTGAAAACAATGCTTCATTTGAAAAACAGAAGCACCATATGGACCAAGATTCCATATTTCCATGACTCAAGTGACATATATATGATAAATACATGGTTGTCACAGTCACATAAAGACCTCATACATGACCAATATATGACCATAACATGACAACATGACTCATGACCATATGACCCAAAAGATAGTACAACATAAGTACATGGATCCATGAGCATTTACATGAATACATCAATGAAAAACATAGCTGAGATGATCAGCTCCTATGGACCAATGACTCAAATACCTAATACATCATGAAAATTACATCATAATTATCACATACATGTGGCTGCAATATGACTCCATAAAACTCCTCCAAAATAGCCTATCACCATGATGACTCATCATACTAAATACTGGACAAAATACCAATGTGTAATGATGTTGGTGAAAAAGGAGGTCTCTGGAAAGACCCACGTTTAGGCTTGAGGCCAACAAGGTTTCTGCAGTAGTCTAGAACAACACCCACATTTTCACCCTGCTCAAGGGAGCAAGGAGTCTCACATGAGGTGTGTCGTGACCTTACTAAGGTTAGATGCTAGATCATTGATATTGAGGGAAGATTACTAACAAAGATAATAACAATGAGCATACAAAACACATATATATCTCAAATCCAAGAAGTAAGCAATCGTTCATCATGACATGTTCAGAGTACCAAATTAAAATTTAAACTAGGCATACATTAACCATAATCAAGTAAGCAGACCAACTCATGATAGAAAACACAACAACAATATGATTCCATTAACTTGGATAAAAAAAAGAATAGACATACTCCGTAGATTCTATTACAATTCAGTTCAATACAAAAGGCTTCACACAGAGCTCTCCTGAGGCTCTACTTCCTATCAGCCTCCTGCTCTGACTGACTAGCTAACTAACAAACTAACTACAGAGTCACTTCTTTAATGCCTATTTTTTCCTACTGACTGACACTGTCAGTTCTTGCCTCTTTTGCACTTGTCTGCTCCCTTGTGCTCTGCTTCCTTCTGTTTCTTATTTATCACTAGGAGTTCTATTGTTTGTTTCTTGTCTCCCATATTTTCCATTTTTGTCGTTATCTGTCTATGCCCCGCCACTGGTCTTCTATCTTTCTGCAACTGTGACAGCTCCCTGCCTACCTTGATTGCACTCCGACACCTATCTTCTGGCTCTCCGTAAATCCAAAATTTTTTTGTTCAAAACAAAGGCCCCAACACGCCCCAACCACATGCTATTGACTCATCCCGATTCAATCTTTCTCTTCTCTTGCGGCTTCTAGTGTTCGGTCGGCTTCTAGTACTGGCCTAGTTTCTCTTGTTCCTTCTGTCTCTGTCATTTCTTGTTCTAGTTTGCCCTGTTCCAACAAAGGCTCCAACTCAGGAACCTTTCTCAATGTTTATGTTCTAAGCTATGTAAACTTAATTATTGCTTGTTGCCACACTTTAAGCATAGGTTATGTTTCAGTGACAACTCTATCGACCTGAGTTGAATCTGTTACCTACGTCAATTTGTCGAACACTTCCTAGATTTTTGGTTCTGCTTCAACTGCCAGTTGCTGAATTGCCTTGGCCTTTTGCTTCACATGTTTCCTTAGGTCCCTTAGAAGTTGCTTTGTTGTTGCTGAGTGTTCTTCAATGGTCTGAATTTTTGCTTCAAGTATATCTTCTTGGTCATACAGTTGAGTTCTACTAACCAGGTCTTTTCTTCCTCTGATTTCAAAGAAAATATTCTGAAGTTACTCTGAAAATTGTTGTTCTTTCATTGTCAGTAAATTTCAGCATTCATGTAGTTTCTCCAACAGGTTGTAAGCTTCCTTGACCATCGTCTCGAGCGTGTCCTTGATGTTCTGCACCTGTCTCTACCTCTCTGCTACTTTCTCATGATCTACTGTGGAGGGATTTCACAATTCTAGCTTTGTTGCAAGTGCCTCTTTCAGATCTTGGTTTGCTCGGTTCAAACTGGTGCATGCCGTTTTGACTCAAATGGATCTTTTATCCATTGAGCATGGTGAAATATCTTTGGGTGTTTTGTTTTCCAGGGAAACGATGGTCAGCCATAGGTCTTTGAAGACCTCTATTACTTGCTCCAACTACTTTTTTAGGCTATCCCTCTGGCCTTTGAGTTGATTGCGCTAATCAATAAGCAAAATCACTTGTTGTTGCTGCTACTCAAATTTCTGTTCAAGGTCATTATGCAGACCTTCTGTTTGTTGTGCTGCCATTTGGATGAAACTGAAGAGTTGGCCAGGTCCCTAGATTTTCATGTTCTCACTGCTCGACATATCTTGAGTTGGATGTCTCTCCCTGAGTGGTTTCCCACTAGCGATTAATCTTTCAAAATATCATTGTGGGGATGTTGGTTGACTCCATTGCGACGACTGGGGTTTAGGGACGTACAGACTAGTGGATGGCATGAACTGTTACAATAATATATTGGATTTATGAAATGGGTTTAGCTCCAGTGGGGTGGGAATTGTATCAGAAATGAGGGACCCTTCCTGGATTAACAAGTCTAGAAATGTGCCCTGTCCCACCATGGTTTGGTGAACCTCGAGTACTCCAGCTATACCCGAGTTAACTTCTGCCATGATATCAACATTTTTTAGGGTCCCTACTGGTATCATATCTAAAATGGTTGCAGAGGTGGACGGAGTGTGGGTGGGGTGGTCCTTGGACGTGAAAGAGGTGTGCGGTGACAAATTGTGTGTATGGAGTGGCGATGAAGTTTGGATGTTCAGGAATGATGATGGATCAAATACAAGTAGTGCAGAGGTGGTCTGGGTGGCAACCTCTGACTCTTCTCTAATTAGTATTCCTGTCACTATAGGTTGGGGTTGGTCTTCTCCCATGAGATCAACCGCTCATTTAGGTCCCGTGGTTCATGCTCGTTTTCCTTTAGGTGCTAGTACTAGGGGTTTAGTCAGCTTCGTTTTGCGGATTGGAGTGACTGTGGTCAGTGAAGGGAGTTGAATGCGGTGGATGGTAGTGCAGTAACGATGGGGGTGGTGGTGGATGGAGATGTAGAATTCAACGTTTGAAACTGAGAAAAAGTTAGAAACATAGTAGATGTGATGCTAAGAGTTTCTATTACCTGATTGAAGCCTTTTACATGTGTGTTGAGCTAGTCTAGTAGTGGCCGCAGTTGTATTTGTGAGATCCTCTGCACTGTATCTTCCGGTGTATCCTGCGAGAGTGATTTTGGTAGCATTGCATCAAACGCGTAAAATGGGATCCTGCTTCTGATCTCCATTGTCGCTCCTGGCCATGAAGAAACGTTTGTGTGAAATGCCTCTTCCTCTATTTGGAACTTCAACGGCTTCTTATGGAAAGTATTTTCTTCCATGAGACTTGGTCGGACATAGGTTCAGTTATGGATCACCCCAAACCATATATGTGGAAAGTACCTATCCAGTAGGCTTCTTCGAACTCTTTGTTGGCTCCCAACCACGTCGACCATCTATCTGTACCAAACTATAAAAGTTTCCTCATTGACCTCTTTGGTACTTGGGCCCCCTGATACTCTCCATGGTGTGAACCTTAGGGACATTGCTTGGTTGTGAGTAATCTCTGCAAGCTGTTTGATCCCTCGTGGACTCCACTTCCACATTGCAAGGTTCATGATCAAATCACCATATATGAATCTTGTGGCTCGCTTGTAGTTGTCCTCACAAGCCTCAAATAGCTCATTTAACAAGAATGTGCACCAATTCAGCTGTGCTCCTTGAATGCAATTATTCGCAACTGAGATTGTGTCCAAGGTGCATTCCCCCTTAATGTAATGCCTCATTTTTTGCCCAGCTATCAAATAGAAGGTGAATTTTACCGCTGGGTTTTTTATGAGGTAAATTTTTTCTCCCTTTCCTCCTCTTCTTGTTTCATACTTCTATAGTAGTAGCAATCTCCTGTCTTCTTAGCTCTCTTGGACTTATTTTGAAAGTTTGATGAGACATCGTTTCCTGTCGCTGATAATCTTGTAATTTTGTGTATGTCTTCTACATGAATTAGAATATCCCTCCTAAGCCATAGTGATCCATTTTGAATTATGCTCATTAAGAAATTATTCCATTGCATTGTTGCTCCCATCATCTTGAATATCAGAAGGCTCCTGAGGTGTAGGATAGTTGACCTCTAGATGCCTCTGAAGTCTTGGTGCACCTTCACTGCTTCACCTCCTCCCTCCTTTGCATAATTTTCGAGGTACATCTGCCTTTTCATCGCTGGGAACTTCTACAAGTCTGTGAATTCTGTATTTATCAACGAGGCATTGTCATATTTTCCTATAAGCGACTCCATCCTTTGAATTCTTCCATCGATCTTAGGCTCGATGACTGAGGTAGCCATATTTGTCATTTTCTTCCTTCTAGTGTATACTTGAACCATTGCTGCTAGTCTACTACTATAAACTTCTACTACTCATATGCTGCTTTGAAATTTTTCTGCTAAAATTGGGCTTATCGTTATAGTTTTTTCTTTCTTTGATAACTTGAAATTTTCTGGCATTTTGGTGTTTCCCTCCTTCATGTGGGTTAAGTAATACTACTGGCACGAATGATGTTGACGCGATGGCATAACTAATTAATTCCTGTTGTCTTTCTCGTGGCTATAATCGTGTGATTAGGTATTGGGGTGAGGTGTATTATTATAGTGCTGATGTTGGCTTTGGGAGTCGGGTAGACATGATTGGAAATAATTATGGCGTAATATGGAAACTTTATTACGGTATGGGGGTTACTAATTATGACAGTTATTTTTCAAATTCGGGTGATCTTATGAACTGACAATGGTATGATGGGTAATTATGAGTGAATGATATTTGACAAGCTTAGGCTATGTGACACTGTATAATCTCCCCCCAACCAGAATTCGTTGCGATGTGTTCTCTACATCGCAATAGGAATGATTGTTTTTTTTGCGCGGCTTTGCAGGCTTATTGAGGATTCCTATTCTAATGGGTTGAAAATTTTAAAACATAACTATTCTATGGCTCATATTAGTTGTAAGAGAGTTATTGACTCTACTCTACTAAATTCTCTCGGTTGCAAGAGTTATTAAAAAACAAATTTTTTTCGTGCTTACTTTTGGGTGTGGAGCCTGATTTTCATCCTGATTCAGAGATCCTTGTTTTAGCTAGATGTATACCCCAGGAAAACTGTAAACCCTTGTAGTGGGGGGGTGCGGGGGGGGGGGCACTTGTCCCCACCGCAGGGTCCGGGGAGGTCAGGGACTTCACCCCTGGTCCTGGGGCCATGGTCCCCATAGTTTCCGGCAGCGCCCGAAGAAAAACAAGACAAATTGCCTTGTAAAAGTACAGTAATTTCTAGTCAATATGGGCTGTTCAGTAGGGCGAGACAAGATCTTGATGGTAGAAGTTATGTTTAGTTTAGGTTTTTTCCTGTATAAACTCTATTTCGTATGAGGGTATTGTATTGACACTGGTATTATATGTGTATTCTTTGGCAGAAATAGATAGGGGGAGAATGGTGAGAGAGAACAGAGGATATTACAAGGGATATGATGTAGGTTTTGTCTTTTATTTTGCCAGATAACAGAAAGAATGATCGGTCGTTCGTGTGACGTAGCCCAAAATCGGGTGAACCACATATATTCGTGTCTCTCTCGGTTTTATGTGTTTTGTGTGCTTGTATTTTCTGCATATTTTATGTGTTGCATTGCTCGTAACATATAATTTTCTAACAACTGGTATCAGAGCCGAAGGTATATTTGGCTGATAAACTCGCAGGAAAGAAGGGTTCCTGGTTCGAGTGGGAGCAATGGCAGACGATGGTAAGTTTAGGGTCGAGAAATTTAACGACCAAAACTTCTTGTTGTGGAAGATGAAGATGGAAGATTATCTGTATCAGAAATATCTTTACCTACCATTGAGCGTAAAAACAAAGAAGCCGACGGCCATGACAGACGCAGAATGGAACATTCTCGATAGAAAGGCACTCGAAATAGTACGGTTGTGCCTTTCGGCGTCAGTCACCTTCAATGTTTCAAAGGAAACAACAATAGAGGGTTTGATGCAGATGTTGGCGAAACTATATGAAAAACCCTCAGCCTCAAACAAGGTATTTCTTATGAAACGACTATTTAATATGAAGATGTCGAAAGGTGGATCTGTTGCAAACCATTTAATTGATTTCAATACAGTTACCAGTCAGTTAAGTTCTATGGGGGTAAACTATGATGATGAGGTTAGAGCTTTGTTATTCTTGTGCTCATTGCTTGAGAGTTGGAATGGTTTAGTAACTCTGTGTTTGGATCTAGTACTTTTAAAGCTGATGATGTTGTCGGTGCTATCCTTAGTGAGGAAATGCGATGGAAAAGCTTAGGTGAGACATCGGGTAATTATTTGAGTGCAGAATCTAGGGGAAGTTGAATGGAAAGAGGAAAGAGCTCAAGATATCATAGTAAATCAAGGAAAGGCAGATCCAAGTTCATATTAGGGATAGTGTGCTGGAAGTGCAGAAAGAAAGGACACCTAAAGAAATATTGTAGATCTCACAAGGAAAAATAAGGAGATGCACAACAAGAAAACAATCATGAAGCAAATGTAACAGGTGATGTGTTACAAGATGCTTTGATTCTTTCTTTCGAAAATGTTTCTAATTCCCGGGTGGTAGATTCAGGGGTCTCATTCCATGCCACACCTGATAAGAAATGTTTTCATGACTATGTTCAAGGAGATTTTGGATAGGTTCGTTTGGGTGATAAACCCTGTAAAATCATTGGAATGGGTAAAGTTCTTGTAAAACAATAGCATGGAAACCAATGGTTATTAAAAGAGGTAAGACATGTTCCAGATCTGAATAAAAATATGACTAATAGTGCTTAGGTGGTGGTTGTGGAAATATTTCATGCGTAAAACTTGATTTTCGGCTCCAAAGGAGCCCTGGTAATAACAAAAGGCGAAAAGGTTGGTACATTGTATTTATGCAATGGTATTTCTAACTCTGTTAATGCTTTAACTTCCAAAGGAGAAGATGCAGCGTTATGGCATCATAGGCTCGGACACATGAGTGAGAAGGGGATGAAGATTCTTCACTCAAGAAATTTTTTGCCGGGTTTGAAGAACGTTGATTTGGATTTCTATGAGAATTGCATTTATGGAAAGTAGAAGAGAGTCAGATTTCTCAGAGTTGGGAAAGAAAATAAGAGAAAAAATTTAGAGCTTGTGCATATAGATGTATGGGGACCTTCTCAGGTATCATCTCTCAGTGGCTCTCGTTATTATGTTACTTTTATTGATGATGCAACTAGAAAAACTTAGATTTATTGTATTCAGAATAAATCCGATGTATTTGATACTTTCAAGAAATGGAAAGGTTTGGCTGATATTGAGACAGGAAAGAAGTTGAAGTGTCTCAGATTAGACAATGGAGGTGAATATTGCAGCAAAGAGTTTGATAGGTATTTTTCAGAGCATGGAATTTGTAGAGAGAAGACAGTTCCGAGAACACCACAAGAAAATGGTGTGTCAGAAAGGATGAACATAACAATCATGGAGCGTGCAAGGTGCATGAGATTGCATGCAGGATTACATTTACAATTTTCGGTAGATGATGTAGATATTGTTGTTTATCTAATAAAAAAAGGGCCTTCAAGTTCTTTAGATGGTGGTATTCCAGAGGAAGCATGGACAGGTAAAAAGGTAAACTACTCTTTTTAAAGCCTTTTGGTTGTGAGGCCTTTGTCCATATTAATAAAGAAAATAGAACAAATCTTGAGGCAAAATCAAAGAAATGTACCTTTATTGGATATGGTGTTAATGATTTTGGTTATTTCTTATATGATTATGAAAATCACAAAATCATTAGGAGCACAGATGTAATATTCAATGAAATGGTATTGTGTAAGAATCAGTTGCAGGAAAAGAAACAGGAAAAAGAAAACAAAGAATACACAGTTCTTGATGAGATCATAGAAAAGGTAAAGGTGCTTGAAAATAATAATAATAAAGAGCCACAACAACAACAACAACCACCACAACAGCAACAGGCACCTCAAACACCTGAAAGTGGTGTTAGAAGATCTACCAGGATAAGTAGACCCCCTGAATGATACTCTCCTTCATTATATTATTTATTGTTGACTGATTCTGGTGAACTTGAATGTTATGAAGAATAAATGTAGGTTGAAATCATGAAGAAGTGGGAGCTAGCCATGGAAGAAGAGATGGACTCCTTAATGCATAACCATACTTGGGACTTGGTTGGGTTGCCTACTGGTAAAACTACATTGCAGAATAAATGGGCTTATAGGCTGAAGGAAGAAGATGGAGAAAAACAGAGGTACAAAGCTAGACTTGTGGTGAAGGGGTTTGCACGGAAGAAAGGTATTGATTTTGATGAAATATTTTCTACTGTTGTTAAGATGAATTCAATCAGAACTATCTTAAGTCTTGTAGTAGCGGAAGATTTACATCTTGAACAGTTAGATGTAAATACAACATTTCTCCATGGATATTTAGAGGAAGAGATATACATGTAGCAACCAGAAGGATATGAGGTAAAAGGTAAAGAAAAAATGATGTGCAGGTTAAAGAAGAGCTTGTATGGCTTAAAACAGGCTCCAAGGCAGTGGTATCTAAAATTTGACAAGTTTATGTTTGAACAAGGTTATACTAGATGTCACTCTGATCATTTTGTTTATCTGAAAAAGAAAAATGATGGCAGCTATATTATTTTGTTATTGTATGTAGATGACATGCTTTTTGCAGGGTCTAACATGTAGGAAATAAATGTGCTCAAACAAAAATTGGAAAATTCATTTGCAATGAAGGATTTGGGACTGCAAAACAGATCCTTGGTATGAGAATAACCAGAGATAGGAAAAATCGAAAATTAAAATTGTCTTAGAATGAGTACATACAAAAGGTGTTGAAAATATTTAATATGCACAATGCAAAACTAGTTAGTACACTTTTTGATAGCCATTTCAAACATAGTAAGGAGATGTGCCCAAAGACCCAAGAAGACATGGATTATATGTCTAAAGTTCCATATGCATTAGCAGTTGGAAGCTTAATGTATGCAATGGTCTGCACAAGGCCTGATATTGCACATGCAGTGGGAGTTGTAAGAAGGTACATGAATAATCCAGGAAAAGAACATTGAATGGCAATAAAATGGATTCTCAAATATTTGAGAGGTACCACAAATCAAGCATTATGCTCTTGTAGTTCAAACATTTCTCTACAGGGATATGTTGATGCAGATATGGTAGGTGATAGAGATAACAGGAGGAGCACTACAGGATATGTATTTACTGTAGGTGGAATAACTATCAGTTGGGTTTCAAAAATCCAAAGTGTTGTTGCACTTTCAACAATAGAAGTAGAGTATGTTGTTGCTATAGAGGCCAGTAAAGAAATGATTTGGTTACAAAGGTTTATGGGTGAATTGGGTAAGAAGCATGATATGGGCATGTTATACAGTGATAGCAAAAGTGCCATTCATCTTGCAAAGAACTTAGCATTTCATTCCAAGACTAAACAAATACATCTCAAGTACCATTTCATACAGTCAGTATTGGAAGATGGAGAGTTGAAGCTGGAAAAGATACACACTAGCCAGAATCCTATAGATATGCTAACAAAATTTGTAACCAGGGAAAAAATGAGAATGTGCTCAATTTAAATTGGTCTTCAAGGATGATGATGAAGATGAGAAACAGTCAGGTCTAAAGAGGATTCATTGTTAAACAAATGAAGTAGCGGTGGAGTTGCTACAATCAGTCTCCAAGTGGGAGATTTTTGGGTGTGGAGCCTGATTTTCATCCTGATTCAGAGATCCTTGTTTTAGCTGGATGTATACCCCATGAAAAATGTACACCCTTGCAGTGGGGGGGACTTGTCCGCCCCGCGAGGTCTGGGGGAGCTGACCCCCCGGCTGGGGGGTTCGGGGGCCAGTGGTCCCCCGGTGAGGGTTTCGAGGGCAGCGCCCCCGAAGCTAAAAAAAGATGTAAAATTGCCTTGTAAAAGTATAGTAATTTCTAGTCAATCTGGGTCGTTCATTAGGCAGATGATCTGACGGTAGAAGTTATGTTTGGTTTATGTTTTTTTGCCCTAGAAGGCAACCCCTCTCTTTGTATGAGGGTATTGTATTACATAGGAGACTTTGAGAGAGAACAGAGGATATTACAGTGGATCTGTTGTAGGTTTTGTCTCTTTATTTTGCTGGATAATATAAAGGAAGGACTGGCTATTCGGGGTGGATGTAGCCCAAACTGGGTGAACCACATATATCTCTGTCTCGTTGGTTTTATGTGTTTTGTGTGCTTGTATTTTCCACATATTTTATGTGTTGCATTGCTCTGTAATATATAATTTTCTAACACTTACTCCTAATAGGGTTTCAGGCATGCATCGTTAACCCATCCT
The DNA here is from genome assembly GCA_034641835.2 of Pinus albicaulis. NCBI lineage: Eukaryota > Viridiplantae > Streptophyta > Pinopsida > Pinales > Pinaceae > Pinus > Pinus albicaulis. Next base: position 168,303 of record JAXQQM020089278.1, read on the forward strand.
TGAAGTATTTCTTCGTCTATTTGCGCCAGCCTGACATGGACTGTAGTGTTGCATCCATGAGAGGGACTATGTTCTATTGGTACTTTTTCTTCCAATTTGGTAATAGATGTATTCACAGCTTTCATATTTGAAAGATTTGGATATTCTCTTACCTTTGTACCAATCCAGTTGACTCCACGAATGTTGGCGCATATTCTGGTGTTGATTTCATATCCTCCCTGCTTCCAATCATCCCATGCTAATTATGACCCTAGGTTAGAACTCTGAATGCTTCTCTAGCTTATGGTTCCCCCTATTGTAGGATTAATGTAATCTTCTCTCCTTCCTTCCTTGATGTGGTAGAGTTGATCTAGACTTTGTGCATCTTCTCTATTTTCAAAAGTATCTGTGTATCAGGGTCCTTGATATGGGTCCAATGGCTAAACTACTATGAATTCACCATCTTCGAATATCATTAATTCCTTCTTTAAATCAATGACTGCATAATTTTCAAAGGTCCAATCTATCCCCAGCAAGGAAAGATAGGGATATTTGTCACACATGATGTCTATTACTTCAAAGTATGTATGGGTATTTACTTCCGCGACATCAACCTCAACTTCTTCGTGCCTTCCTTTTGGTGAAATACAATATTTATTTCCCATTCTAAGCTGTACTGGTGAGTATGTCAACTTTAGTTTTCCTAGTGCTTCCCATGTCTTTCGAGGTAGAATGTTGACATATGATTCAAGATCTAGCATTGTATCTCTAATTCAGAAACCCTCAACTTGAGTGTTTACACGAAACTCCTTTCTAGTCCTTCTCTTATTTATTTTTACTCTCCTTATGTATGTTTTAGTTGAATTACCCGAGTCTCCATGTACTACTTCTCCTTTCACACCATTTCTAGATTTTTCTTTAATTGTTCCATCATTTGTCCATCGTTGAAAATTTTTAGGAATAGTGAGAACCACTCTTCTATCGGTGTGCTTGTATTGATTCCCTTCCCTCCTTCGCTGGACTGTTACGGAAGTTCCATACTTTGGTGTCTTCCTATTTGTGAAAATGTTTCTAGTGCTTCTTTGAAATACTGCTTCTGTCGGTCTGGGCTGAAAGATTTCTTTGTGGATGCAGGTTTGATTAGCTTTATCGGGTCCATGTCTCGTGTATCTTCTCCTATTTTCTTCCCTCCTCACGTGACTATAGCTACACTTTGCATGGGTTGAGCCTCTACTATCTTGGTTCTGCATTAACTAGATTAGCTCCCCTTTTTCTGGCTCTCTCTTCCCATCTCTTAATTGACTTTGGGAAGTATTCAATAGCATGTGCATTGAATCTACATTGAGAGCACCATGGTCTCCTGGGTAGTGGACATTCTCTCACTACATGCGCTTCCTGATCACAATTATAACACCTTACTATTCCTCTTTCTCTAGTTCTGCTAACTCTCATTCCTCCTCCTCGCCCCCTTGGAATCTCATTTACTCTATAAGACGACCTATCTAATCATTTTTCCAATGCATCAAGGGCTATGCATTGCTCCGTATTATGAGTTGTAGAGGGACAAAATTCATAGTAGATATTGTTTGCAACATTTGAGTATTTTTGCAGAATTGGATACAGTCGTGGAGGATGACCAATACCTTTGCATATTTCACAAAATTTTCTTTTTTTTTATTCTATTGATTGGGGAACCCCAGGAAGTGGGGTTATAGTTGGTATAGCCCTTGAGTATTAATCTGCACAACTCCACTGACTGGTGGGGCCCCTTGTGTTCCGGCTACCGAACTTCCAATGTTTTCTCCTCGCAACCTCAGACATTCTATGGCCACGTGTCCTTCCATCAAGTAGTGTTTGCACCATACGTTGGGCCTTGCAAGTCATATCAGTTGAATGTATTTTAGTTTCTCTGTCAAACTGGATATTTGATGTTGTAGTCCTAGTATGGATGGATCTTGTACCGCTGCCCCTCCTCTAAACTCCTATGGGTATCTCGCAATTTATTCCATATTCATTACTTGCTCAAGAGCATCCTAAAGGGTACCAATATTCTATTGTGTCGATAGTGTCCTTGTCAATGGCAGGAGTGATTTGATGAACCAATCCTATTGGTGGTTTGGATAGATTAGGTAACGTAGCTTTCCAATCATGTCTTTAAATCTTCTCATCAAATCCCAGGCTGTTTCTCCTTCCTGTTGTTTGATTTCCCGTAGCTCAGAAAATCCTTATTGATTCGTCTGAGGCATCTTGAATTCTTGATCATATTATTTCTTAACATTGTCTATTGTTGGGTTCTTGTGTGCTTCTGACCATTTGATGAACCAAGGCAAAGCTCTTTCCCTCAGTGTGGTTTTAAACTCAATTAACTTGACTGCATTTGGTGTCTGTCGAGCTCTCCAAATTGCTTCACAGTGATACCAGTGTTGTTCTAAATCGTCGTTACCTTTTCCAAAGAAGTCTGGGTATCAGGTGAATGATCCCACCATATTTCCTTGTGTTGGTGGTACTAAAATAAAACCTCTACTTCCCTCCTGAGAGATTCCACTACCAACACTATTGCTAGTATATATATGTAGTGTGGATTTAGTACTACTGAACTTTCTAAACTCCCGTAACTTAATAAAGAACTTATCAGGTGGATGATAGAGTACTAGGGGAAGGTTAGGACTAGTGCTACTTGAAACATGGGGAATAATATTACCTTGCATTATCGGTGTCGACCTCTCTTGGAATAGTTGCTCCATCGCAACATGCAGCTCCACATCTGACTTGTCCTCGGGGCACATGTCCTCCTCATTGAACATTTCTCCCTTTTCTCTTCGAGCTAGGCTCCTATAAACTTGCCTAACTTCCTTAATAGTCCCTTCCATTCCTTGGGATCCCATTTGAACTTCTCTTTCCTCTATCATCTGTGGCGCCTTTTCCTTGTTTGTCAATTCTCCTCCTTCTTCTCAAATTCTCTCATCACCCTTTCCCACCACTTCTCATAAATTTGCACCCTCCGATGTGCTCTTCACTCTCTCAACCTATAAAAGGTTCTGGAATCCATATCCCTATTCCCCATTTTTCTTTACTCATAGCATATTTCCCTCAACTCCTTCCCCCAATACTAGAGGTTTAGGTCTCCATCTCAAGGTTTTGGAATGACATGAGGCCCTCTTCCACCATTAGAGATTTAATCCACGACGGGATTTACTTCAAAAATTATCCCCACAACCCAGATCTAAATATTTCTTTAGATTTTGTAAAATATTGATAACACTCGGCTGCAAACTATAATGTACCCCTCCAAGGTAGTTTGTATCCAAAAATCTACTGGTTGGGTTATATCTATATCTAGTTGATGTAGTGCTACTAGATCTAAGTGCATCCAATTGCGATAAACTCTACGCAGTCGTTCAGGGAGTGACTTGATCTAGAGTCTTTGCAACTATTTGTAAAGCTCCTTGGGAAACATTTCCCAGAAAATTTCATACAGGTCACTTGCAGAGTCAGAAAACAGGACTCGATCCTTGACAGTATTTTGCCTCTACTGTCAAAGTTTTTCTTGTTGCAATATGAACTGATCTATGTGCTTGTATCACCAAATTTGTAGTTCCTCCTCATAGATCCTCGATGCCATGATCTAGCTTCTAAATAAATTTTTAGGTCTCAAAAATGGAACCATTTGTTGGGAAAAAGGGAGGTCTTTGGGCAAGACACAGGTTAAGCCTTGAGGCCAACAAGGTTTCCACAGTAGTCTAGAACAATGACTACATTTTCACCCTGCTCAAGGGAGAAAGGAGTCTCACCCAAGGCGAGCTGCGAGCTTACTAATATTAGATGCTAGATCATTGATATTGAGGGAGGATTACTAACACAGATAATAACTATGAGGATACAAAAGATATATATATCTCAACTCCAAGAAGTAAGCTATCATTCAACATGGCATGTTCAAAGTACCAAATTAAAATTTAAACTAGGCATGCATTCACCACAATCAAGTAAGCATCGGCCAATTCATGATACACAACACAACAACAATCCGATTCCATTAACTTAGATCAAAACAGGACAGAAATACTCCGTAGGGTCTATTACAATTCAGTTCAATACAAAGGGCTTCGCACAGAGCTCTCCTGGGGTTATACTACCGATCAGTCTCCCGCTCTGACTGACTAGATAACTAAAAAAATAACTACAGAATCCCTTCTTTCCTACCTATTTGTTCTTGCCGACTAACACTGTTAGTACTTTCCTCTTTTGCGCTCTTCTTCTCCCTTGCGCTCTACTGCCTTCCATTTCTTCTTTATCACTGGGATTTCTACTGATTTTTTCTTGTCTCCCTTCTTTTCCATTTGCACCGTTATCTGTCTATGCCCCGCCACCTGTCTTTTGGCTTTCCGTAACTATGACAGCTCCCTGTCTACCTTGATTGCATTGTGCCACCTATCTTCTGGCTCTCTGCAACTCCAAAAAAATTTTGTCCAAAACAAAGGCCCCAAAAAATGATGAAACAATGTTAAATACATGGTTGTAATAAACTCCATATGAAAACCTATACATGACTGGTCCACGTCACAAGTCATCCCAATACATCTTGGAGTCATGATCACAATCTATGCATAGCTGCACATTTTTTCAAACAAATGTTAGTGGAAAACAAATACTACACATGGATAAAAAACGTGCTCTTCTTTTCTACTCATGAAAGACATATAAAGGTCCTACAAACACATGAGTAGAAAGGAATGAAATATACAACATAAATCATGAATCTCAATACCATGCATAGCGCCCCCTAAGCTCAATATACCTCCAATAAACAGGTTGATCGTATGGACTTGAAAGTGCATAAGGCTCAATGAACTCACCATGCATTGTTGCGAAATCCATCATACACTACCCCTGAGGTTATGCACCTCTCATGATCTGCAATCCTCTATAAGTATGTATGAAATAACCATGGACTGTAGGAGGGAATTCTCTTCACTACTTGAAGAGTTGTTGCTCCTTCTTCCTCCACACGGTTTTGGGTTTCTTCTTCTCCTCTTTGATATGATTCTTCTCTTGATTCTCTTTCTTCATTTATTTCTTCACTTGCATTGAGCTAGATCCTCTTTTATTTTTCTTCCTCTAAAGGTTTTTCCTTAAGTAATGGGGCATCAAACAATCTCTTTCCATATGGCCAAATCTATGGAAAATATAACACTTAACATAGCCAATGTGAAGTAAGAGGATAAATTATTCCATCACTGATGCTAGATCTAAATCGAGCATGAAACATTTCTCTCCTCCAATGGTTATACCTGCAATCTATTGCCTTATGGCCAAACAAGTGACATGAGTAACAATAACCATAAAAATCACAAGTATGCATGTTGGAAATTCTCCTTGGCTGCTGGGATTATTGAAATCTCTGTTGATATGGTCTATACAATCCTCTCTAGAAATTTTCTGCAATATGCCCAAACTTGTGCCATTTGTAACATTCTACATTATGCACAAAAAGAATAAAACTACTTTGATTCCTTTGAAATTTTACAAGTTTGACGCAATCATCTCCGGGAGCAAAAGGTCTTCTCAATGTATGTGCTCATTGATATTTTCTTCTCTATTGCTAGTTTTGCTGCTTGATTTGTTGCTGGTTTTTCTTTCCTTTTTTTGTCTGTTCTTTTGAATGCCACTTGGCTGTTGGATTTTCTTATTGTTTCCTTCGATCTCTTTTTTTTTGTTGGTAATTTTTGCTACAGGTTTCTTGGGCTCTTCTTTGGTATTTTTATCTTATGAAAACTAGATTCACCCTTTTGAAATACAAGATTAGTTTTATCCATTTTTGATCTTTGGATCTCAAGAAATTTATCCAAGGCTACGATACTCTTCTCCATTTCCACTACTTTCTCAAGGAAACAACTCCAACTTCTAGTTTCTCAATCTCTTTTTCTTTCTCTTGAAATTGTTTCCTCATTCCTTTCTCAATTTTTTTCATATTTAGCTACTTTAACTTTTAAGCTCACAATATCCTCCTTCATCTTGGCCACCTTATCATCATAGATCTGGAATATTTTTTCTTAATCCTTGCATGAAATTATTAGTCTAAAAATCTTAGATCTAATAACCTTAATATCATTCTCATCTTTAGTATGTGCATCATTGTGATCTAAATCTTAATCATCAAAATTGTAACTCAAAATAAAATCATTAATAGTTATACCTTTGGATTTATTATTTTTTTATATCTTCTCATCATCCAATGAAACACGTGCCCTCGAAGAATGAGACTCTTATGGATGAGATTCTTGTTTTTGGAGGTTCTATTACACCATTTTTTGGTCATCTAACCCATTGTTATTAGATGGACCCAAGTACACCATGTAAGACCAATTTTACCCTAAGTAAAATTGCTTTCACTATTGAAATAATTTAGTAAACCACCTTTATTAAGTTGTTTATGGTATAAACAGGAAACCCCATGAGGCAATATTAAATAAATCCATATTTGTTTGATTTTCCTCAAAGAATAATTAATTAAAGAGAAATTTAATTAATATTCCTGGTTATATCTAACCCAAAACAAGGAAATTAATTAGATAAATCATTATTTATCTTATTATTTTCTAAAGAATAATTATTTAAACCTTATTTAAATAATATTCTTTGTTAAATATGACTAAATCACCCATAAATAATTAAATAAATCATTATTTATTTGTTTATTACTCAACCACATCCTTAAAATGATAAATACATCATTTATTTATTTATTATTTACAAATAAAGGGATTTGACCTAAGTCAAATTCCTTTTCCCTCCAAAAAATATAATAAAATATTCCATAAAAGTTGGATCTTGATTTGGTTAATAATATTTTAATTATGCACCAATATCTAGACTAACTCAATATTTTGTTATAAATAGAAAGGTTTTCCCATTCATTTACCACCTTTTGTTGCCTAAAAATCACTCTGGATTTATACTTTTGGTCTGACTATTGATCCACCATCATAGTCATATTTTTCTACTATTTTTGTCTGGGTTTTCTACACCATCAAGAGAGAGGAATTTTAGATCTGAAGTGCTGAGGACTTACAAGAACCCATCCCATTGAGGAGGACTGGGAACACCCTCCTGTGTTTTCCTCCCAGGTGCCATTAATACAAAATTCATTCAACATATTCTTGTCTTGTCTTTTGGATGCATGGAGTAAATCTTGTTTTTTCTACTGCTTAATGTACTCTAATGCATAAATCTAGATTTTTGCGGCATTTATCTTGATCACCTAACTGTAGATCTGAGGATATTGGCATCCATCTTTGTTGTTAGGGTTGTATAGACCAATCTACTGTTCTAGATTAGGCTCAATTTATTGTCAACCAAGATAGGTAATATTAGAGGAACGTGTCTAATGTTTATAGACCTAAAAGGATCTGTTTTCCTAAGTGAATGTTTATTGTGGTAGGCTCCAGCACTCTTTTTACAAGAGATTGATATGTGGTTCCTCACACACTTTAAACACTCATGAAATTAAATCTAATCTGTTGTTCTAAAAACAGAGTGCTACTAATTGTCTGATTTTTCAAACCTTTTACAAGGTTATAGTTCACGAAAACTCTTTCAAAGTAACACACTAAAGTCTATTAAAAATATAATTCATTGAAAAAGAGATCACAGAAATGATTTCGAATACAATACTCAACTAAATCCTCTTACAAGGACTGTCCATTAATTTACTAGTTGAATTCTTCAACTATAACTTTGAATCATGAAATCAAAATTGATGAATGAAATCACAAGCACTCGTAATCAAAATCAATGAACTCAGAGCATAAAAATTAAAATACTAAATCAGATCTGAATATTAAATCTAATTAAAATGTAAAGAAAAGTGTACCGACTTCACATGGGAGCCCTTCCACGCTTTGAAGGCACACTTAGGAAAATTCAAATGATGAAAATGCTAACTCAAAACACCATAAATGATAAAATTGTGTCTCTGATTAAAATCTGGGAATGAGTTACATTAAAACAGAGTTCTGAAGCACGTACACAGTCTCAAGTTTTCTCTTACATCCAATAATATCACTAGCATCACTAGCCTATTACAAGCTTCCATTCACTTATTTATCAAAAATTACAATCAAAAGAGGTTATTTTCGTTCCTTCTATTCCTAACTGATCTCCAAAACAGATCGAATTAGTTTGGAATTCCTAATCATAGGCACAATATCAAGCTCATTCATTATGACTCGGATTTTTCTGCTAGATTGGCTGGGTTTGACCAGCATTGACCGGCTATTTAGGAACTTCAAATATAATACTGGATAGATTTTTCATCATCTGTGTACGTTCCAGATCACGTCCTGTCCTTTGTTTTGATCTTCCTGCTATGCCACGTGTCAGAACATAAACCATTTACAGGAAGTTATCACATCCTGTAATTTTTCTTGAAAATTTTCAATTTTTAACACAAAAATTCCATAAATTAATTTTATTGTTAAAATAACAATTATAATGCTATATTAATCAATTTCAATAAAATATAAGGGATTTATGGAAGAAAATGGTGGATAAATGATGGGATTCTAGGAGAAAACGATAGCCATAAAATAATACCAACATTTCCCCCAAACTCAATGATTTAGCATGTCCTCATGCTAACATGATGTGCTTCCTTTATGTTCTGCTTTTGCTTCTGCTTCTGTTGCTTGTAGCAATACATCTAAATTTTTCTAGGCTTGAAACTCATGCTTCATGTTATTGTATTTTTCTTTGAGAGCCTTTTTCTGCGTGTACCATTTTGTTGCCCATTTACATATTTCAATTTGATCAGTTTTGAGTTCTTTGACTTTCCTTTTTAATTTCTCATTTTTCTGTTGCATCTTCTTGCTCTGGGCTCTTAACACTTCATTTTCTTTCTTTATGACTCTTTCTAACATATTTTCTTCCATAAGTTCCTCTTTTAACACTTCGATTTGTTTCTTTAGCTTTCTCTGTTTCTTGTTTGTAGGTATTGGCTCTTTTCTTTCTCCCTTGTTACATTCAATTTCCATTTTTGCATCTTGTTCTGGCTATGAATTAGCACTACTTTCAATTTCCATTGGTGAATTTATATCTTGCTCTAGTTGATCATCTTGTATTTTGTTTCTTTTTATCCTCCTTGATCTTCTTGTGTAAGTAGGGAAAATTTTGTCTTTTGCAATTTTATTGGCATCTTCTTGCCTCATTCTCCTTGTTTTCACACTACTACTGGGTTGAGAAACAGTGCTTGATCTAAATTCAGGGTTTTCCTCATCAACATCAACCATAAACTCTGTGCTTCCTTATTTCTCCTGTTCATCTTCTTTGGTTTTGATTTGATTGGCAATTAAAAATCCGTCCCATGTTATTCCTCTCTTTTGCAATTCAAATTAAATTAAAATTTTGATCAAACCAAAATGATACAAGCTTCTATCTTCATTACCCTTTTTTTTTTGGATGGTCTTTGACATTTTAGTCAAACTCTGTAAAAGAAAGTAAGGAAAACTGATAGTGCATTGACCCTTTAAGTGCAACAAGATTTTTATGTGATACAAGTATACTATGTTGTAAGGCCCTTCACATGTGACAAATTTTTGGAGAATGTATACCATTTCGTCCCATGGGGGGATTAACCAACTTCTAGGAACACCCTTTTTCCAATTGACAGAAGAAAATCTTGACCTAGACATAAATTGAGTCCATGATTTTTCTCTAAACTGCTTGGTTTTGAAATATTTTTCCCCTTCTGCAATAATGTCTAATGACTGAGCTATTGTATCCTCTGAGATTCTGAAAGAGAAATTTCCTATCAAATTTTTTTCTCCATTAAATGAAAACGAAAACTGTTTTGTAACTTCTTCATTGTTTCCATTGAATTTCTCTAGAAATGGTAACCATTGTTTTTCCCTCAAAATTTTAACACAGTCTTCATGGTATTTTGAGCTATAAAATTTCTTAGGCTCTGCTTTATTTTTCATTTTTAGAAAAATCTTTGTTCTAACCCTTTTTTATTATACTCTGTGAAACAAAAAAAAATTTAACTAGGGTTTTTCAACTTGTTACCTTTCTTGTTGCGTTCCACTGATATGACCTTAAGTTTTTGAACTAACTTCTTCAAATTTCTGAGCTGGTCGTAAATTTCTGAGCTTACTTCTTCAAATATCTGAGCTAGTCTCAAATTTCTGGGCAGAAGTCAAGAATCCGGATAACTCCGACTGTTATATTTTCCCCTTTTTTTGTCAACACCTATTATCTCGGCCTTTCTATTTTAAAACTCAGAGCCCAAATGTTAGCTGACTTTTATGAACTCAGAGTTTCATAAAATGAAAACTCAGCACCCGAGCTTGATTTTTCCTGTTATCATGAGATGATATTGTTATGATGATGGTGCAGAGAATAGGGTTTTATCATGAAAGACCATAGTCTTATTTACTCATTCGAAGACGTGTCATAGAGAGTTCAAATCATATACACAGGAATGATAGTGGTTTGGCAGAAAACACAATCATAGTAACAGAGTATACAAGTCATGCTGACAGAGAAATGAAATCATTAGCGGATACACTTATAAGCAGATATGGACTTCTTTTATAACTTATTAAATAAACATTTGATACTTCATAAATTATATATATGTGCTCTGACTTTTCAATTAGATCCATATATGTGCCCTGACCTTTCAATTAAATCTAAGGTTAAACCATGCATCAAACGTTCTCCAATCATAAACCTTGACGTTATATTAAGAATGGGTCCCACCAATTCATGCACTTCTTCAATCGACGACCCCCAGCTCGTCGCGTTGCAAACCTTGATCAGACGATCACCAATGAATATCGCGTTTTTGAAGCCTCCGAGCATTAACACTCCAAATCTACATGAAATTAGTGGTATTAGAATTCCACTACCTCCTTACGTGTCAACAGCAAACATATATCGTGTTTTTTTTATAAAACTTAAATACAACTTTTCAACTGCGCGATACTGCCAGTTTTCTATTTCAAACCCGCTTTTACTTTATCGCTCAAGATTCTACTTCTTATTCTCATGGTTCCGCACCATTCCACTTATGCACCACCTTGCTTCTGATTTCGCTTCTTCTTTCACAAAATGTCTTATCCATTCTAAAGGATCGATTGAGGACAAGTGATTTTACAGATGTCTTCCCTTTTACGGATCTTCTCATTATAAGGCTCGTTGGTACTTTGTTGGCAGAGGTCTATTTGAAACAATGATGAATGTATGAGGTTATGGGTAGGAATGGTTAAAATGGATGGTATGGGTAGGAATAGGAATGGATGTTATGAAAATAGAAATGTTCGTATAGAAATAGGCAGAATGGTAATAGATATGAGCATATAGAAATAGACAGAGGGATATGTGCACGAGGGTTATAAAACCATTAAGAAATAAGATAGCTTATGGTTTCATAGGTTAGAATGCTTAGAATGGATTGATATAGGTTATGAAATTGATAATAAGCAATCATAATTATTTAATTAACACTAAAATAATCTAGGAATTTAAATGCTAAAAACAAAAATATTTCACTACATTACACTTGTTGGCTGATAAAATCTTGATTTTGCTTTTTGCAGGTGTAACTGATTTGCTTGTACAAGTGTGACTGATCTGATTGTCTTTGTAACTGATCCCTGTCTTCTAAAACAGGTCCCTTAAAATTTGAAGATTCATGTTTGTGAAGCTTCTATTCATCTTTGGTGTTGATGCAACCTTTTTTAGAATTCTAATAGGAAACCTTTGCAAATTGTTGAAGTAGCCTTATGTACCTTTTAATGCAGTCTTTGAACAGGTCCCTTTGCTGTTTGTAGTATTTACATAGCCTTTGAACAGGTCCCTCTATATAATCATGTTGAAACAGGTCCCACTGCATATTTTGTTGCTTGAATAGGTCCCTTTACTGATTAGAACAAAACAGCTCTTATTGAAATATTGAATTACTGAAACAAATTCCTTGAAAATTTGAGAATGAGGAGATGAGATAGGGAAAAACCACTGTTTCTTCTCCCCCACTAATTCTTTGACTTGTCCTCAAGTCATTGTTGAATTTGTGAAAAACAGGAAATAACTAGAACAATGAATTCTTACCAACCAAATGATTGGTTTTCCAGTAAGAATTCAGGTTTAGAGTGTGCTGGAGTCTAGTTTTCACATCTAAACCATTATTTTTTAATTTTTAATTTTTTATGTTTTATTATTTTTTTAATTTTTAATTTTTTAATAAATTGAAATGACTAAGGTAGAGATATCAAAGCTGAAGGCTATGATATCTTAACCTCCTTTTGCTGAGATATAGTTTGAATAAAATCTTCTTTGTTGATGGGCTTATGATAGAGTTTCAACCTATGTCCATTGACAATAAAGGTGTTTCCTTCTCCATCAATTGTAGTAAGTTTGAATGATCCATTTTCAAATACTTGAACTATTTCGTATGGGCCCATCCAATGTGTTGTGAACTTGGCTTTATGATCTCTGAATTTGGAGTCAAACAGTAAAGCCCAGTCAACTTCTTTAAATTATTTCTTCTTTATGTGTGAGTCATGCCACTGCTTCCTTTGTTTCTGCATTAGGATTGTTCTCTCCTCTGCTTGCTGCCTCATTTCATCTAACTGGTTCAATTGCATAATTCTCTCTTTTTGTGCTTCATTGAGATCAATCCCTAAATTTGCAGCCATTTTATATGTATGTATCTGAAATTCAATAGGAAGCATTACCTCTTTTCCATACACCAGCTTATATGGTGTAAATCCTGTAGTGTCTTTCCACGTGATTCTGTAAGCCCAGAGAGCATCCTTGAGCTTTGTAGAAATTTGAATAACTGATATATTATTCACCGATATTATCCTGATCACACACTATTTTATCTTCATGCACAATACAAAATCTCTTCAACCATTGATCATCACATGCAGAAATAAAATCAATTGCATGCACACATTAAAACCATAAAAATTCACACATATGAACACAGTATGTAATGGGAAAGCTTAAAGATGAAAACCCCCAACTATCTGTATATTATATATGTCATAGAGATCATGTAACAATCATCATACAAAGCGCCTCACAAGCTCTCAATATAATCTCCACTTGCTACACACTAATCAGGCCCGATCTTGCAAATCCCATGCACCGATCTTTGCTAGCCTTTAGCCTGCCTCTACTGCGCAATCCCTACTGAAGAATGCCTCTTGATGAGAATGTATTACCCCAGCCTTGCTCATGTAGTCTTTATAGGAATCTCTACTGAGTGTTGGATGCAAATCATGCATCACTTATAGTCACAACTGATAGTCACACTTGCCCTTTCACCTATCTTTGCACTGTCTCCACTGAAATTGTCCATGCACTGAATTTAACTGATGTATTATTTAGTTGATTAATGAGTTTATAATTATTGAATTAATTAATAATTAATTCACACCACTCTCACTAATTGTATCAATCAGTTAAACTAGATACAAATAGCTCAACTATGTTTAGATTAGTTAAATTGAACACAACTCCATTAAATTCCTCAATCAACTCCACCAAACTCTCTCACATGAGTTCTAATTGAAGTATCCATGCAATAGCTCCACATAACCCTCAGGAATAGCATAATTCCTTCTGTCAGCTCCTGTGCCACATCTGTGCACTTAACTGAAGTGCTCCAAGAGAATAAGATAATGTTTAGAGTCCAAATATTATTAAGAGCTAATAATATTCGACATATCTATTTTTAGAGTGGCAATCTAAAAATAGATTCCGCCCAATATGTATAAAAATAGAAATCCATCTGTTTTTCCAACTTGACCAACCATCCAAAAATAGCATCCCGCAACTCATAGAATATGATCGACATGTCTAAAAATAGACATAGTCTAAAAATAGACTTTGCGACAAAAATCACCTGTGTGGGCCCCACCTAGTTTAGGTGATCACTTTCCAACTAGGATTAGGAATGATGTTTCAGGATGCCTCCTTCACTGTTTCTTGTTGCAATCTTCAACACTCCCTCTCAACAAGAAAGGACTGTCTTTGCATGCGACATGCAACTCCATGCATTCGCCCTGCAACCTTCACAAGTGCCATGCAACTCCATGCATCTGCTCTGCAACTCCTCTGAAACTGAATAGGCTCCAAACAACTCAATCAGTCTAATGCATCTATCATCAAAGTCTTCAACTTCTGCTGGGCCCAATTGCACATGTCATCAGGAACCACTGCGCTGTTGAACTCTTGCACCCATGCACTCTTGCACTTGTTGTCAACTCTGATTCGCGCTCCAGTATCCGACACTGTCACTTTGATCTGCCTGCATCAATCCAACTGATCATGCTACTGCTGTGCTGTGGGCACCTCGTAGCCAGGTTCAATTCATGAGATCCACACCATCTCATGAATCCTGCCCATAAATCTCCTCTTGGGATTAATCATGCATGTTGCCCCACCTCTCACCTGGTGGTATAGCTGCATGCACTCCCTCTGCCCATCTGGCACGAAATTTCTCTGCATGAGTGGTTTCTCCCACTCCATGATCCTCATCTTGTGGCTGCTCCACATCCCGAGGTTCACTCTTACCTACATGCAAAACTTGCTCCCTCTCAAGCATCAATTGCATGTCTTTCTCACACTTCCCAACAATAGGAAGCTCCGTAGACATCCCATCTACTTCAAGTTTGTAGAGATTATTTGCTTGAATCCAAACCTTCTTGACTTGTCCTTCCTCATCCAAGCTAACTCCTATACTCCGAAGCTCATCCCTGTAGTGGACAAATTTTGTCAAGTATACCGGAATAGTGTCATTCTTCTCCATTTTTATTTTCCTGAGTTTATCCTAAAACTCAACCGCTTTACTGCTTTGCAATTGCTCCAATGATCAATATCGCTCTGATACCATGTAGAAATTTGAATAACTAATATATTATTCACCGAGATTCTCTTGATCACACACTATTTTATCTTCATGCACAATACAGAATCTCTTCTACCATTTATCATCACATGCGGAAATAAAATCAATTGCATGCACACATTAAAACCATAAAAATTCACACATATGAACACAGTATGTAATGGGAAAGCTTAAAGCTGAAAACCCCCAACTATATGTATATTATATATGTCATAGAGATCATGTAACAATCATCATACAAAGCTCCTCACAAGCTCTCAGTATAATCTCCACTTTCTACACACTAATCATGCCCGATCTTGCAAATCCCATGCACTGATCTTTCCTAACCTTTAGCATGCCTCTACTGCACAATCCCTGCTGAAGAATGCCTCTTGATGAGAATGTATTACCCCAGCCTTGCTCACGCAGTATTTATAGGCATCTCTACTGAGTGTTGGATGCAAATCATGCATCACTTCTAGTCACAACTGATAGTCACACTTGCCCTTTCACCTATCTTTGCACTGTCTCCACTGAAACTGTCCATGCACTGAAGTTAACTGATGTATTCTTTAGTTGATTAATGAGTTTATAATTATTGAATTAATTAATAATTAATTCACACCACTCTCACTAATTCTATCAATCAGTTAAACTAGATACAAATAGCTCAACTATGTTTAGATTAGTTAAACTGAACACAACTCCATTAAATTCCTCAATCAACTCCACCATACTCTCTCACATGAGTTCTAATTGAAGTATCCATGCAATAGCTCCACATAACCCTCAGGAATAGCATAATTCCTTCTGTCAACTCCTGTGCCATATCTGTGCACTTAACTGAAGTGCTCCAAGAGAATAAGATAATGTTTAGAGTCCAAATATTATTAAGAGATAATAATATTCGACATATCTATTTTTAGACTGGCAATCTAAAAATAGATTACATAATATGTCTAGAAATAAATCCATCTATTTTCCAGCAACCAACCATCCATAAATAGCATCCCGCAACTTATAGAATATGCTCCATATGTCTAAAAATAGACATAGTCTAAAAATAGACTTTGCGACAAAAATCGCCTATGTGGCCCCCACCTAGTTTTGGCGATCACTTTCCAACTAGGATTAGGAATGATGTTTCAGGATGCCTCCTTCACTGTTTCTTGTTGCAATCTTCAACAATATTTTCCTCCCAGTTCTTTTTGTTCATTGCCATTTTTTTAGTGATAATTCCTTCCAAAGTTTTATTTGTAGATTCCACTTGGCCATTGGCCTGTGGATGGTAAGGTGTACTTTTCATCTGCGTGATTTTATATTTTTCTGTGATGTCTTGAACCAGCCTTGAAGTAAACTGAGTACCTTTTTCTGTTACTATCTCTCTAGGCACTCCATACCTTACAAAAATTTCTTCAAAAAGGAAATTTACCACTGTTTGTTCACTTGCCCAGACAAGTGCTTTTGCTTCAGCCCATTTAGTCACGTAGTCAGTACATACTAAGGTGTACTTTTTACCCTTTAAAGGTGGATTGATAGGTCCTACAAAATATAGAGCCCATTTTTCAAATGGCTCTAAATGTACTTGAGGCTGAAGTGGCATCTCATTTGAAGCAGTTGGTCTACCCATTCTTTGGCAACTGTCACAACTTCTCACATACTTCTTGGAATCCTTAAAAATTGATGGCCAATAATAGCCAAGACTGAGGATCTTGAATGTTGTCCTTTTAGCTGCAAAATGCCCACCACAAGGTTCATCATGGAAAGATTTTAAAATATCAATTATTTCATCATTTCTTACACATATTCTAATAATCATATCATAACTAGTGTAAAATAATTCTCCATTAACCCATGAATATCTGGCACTTTGCTTGATGAGTCTTTTCTTCTCCTTTGTAGTAAAATATGGAGGTGTCTTTCCTGTGGACAGATAATTAGCTAAATCAACATACCATGGATCCACTATTGATATTGCAAATAAATTTTCATCAGGAAAAGAATATTAAACTGGAACAACCTCACCTGGATTCTGGAGTCTAGAAAGAAAATCTACCACCTGGTTCTCTTTACCTGGTCTATCCAACGTTGTAATATTAAATTCCTGTAGCAATAACAACCATCTGGTAACTCTGCCATTAGTTAATGGTTTTTTCATTAAATACTTAATGGCAGAGTGGTCAATATGGACAAAAACCTCATAACCAGTTATATAATGTCGGAATTTATTCACAGCATGGTTGATTGCAAGCATTTCTTTTTCAGTAACTGTGTAGTTTAGTTCTGTAGGTGTCATATTTTTACTAATAAAATAGATGGCATAATTCAAAGACTCTTCTTTGTGGCCTAAAGAGGCACCTACTGCAACATCAGATGCATCTGTAAATATGTGAAAGGGTAGGGTCCAATTAGCTCCTTTTAAAACTGGTGTGGTTGATAACTTTTCTTTGAATGTTTCAAAAGATCTTTGACAATTTTCATTCTAGTTGAAAGGTGCATATTTTGCAAGAAGCTTAAACAGAGGTAAAGATATCTTACTAAAATTTTCAATAAACCTTCTATAATAGCTTTCATAGCCAAGAAAGCTTCTTACCTCTTTTTGAGTCTACGGAATTGGCAAATTGACAATGATTTGGATTTTTGATGGATCTACTTTAATGTCTTTTGAAGAAATATAATGACCCAATACTACCCCTTCATTTAGCATCATAAAACACTTTTCATTACTCAAGGATAAATTGGCTTCAATACATCTCTTCAAAACTTTCTCAAGATTTTCTAATGAATGCTCAAATGAATTACCATACACTGAAAAATCATCCATATAAACTTCAACACACTCATGAACTAAATCAGCAAAAATAGCTAATACAACTCTCTGAAATGTAGCTAGAGCATTACAGAGTCCAAATGGTAAAAAATTGTAGGCATAAGTGCCCCAGGGACAAGTAAAAGTGGTTTTTTCTTGGTCCTCTAAGGCTATCATGATCTGGTTATAGCCACTGAAACCATCAAGAAAAGAAAATGATGATTTCCCAGCTAATGTATCCAAAACTTGGTCAATAAATGGCAGTGGAAAATAATCTTTGAGGGTTTCTTTGTTCAATTGTCTATAATCAACATAAATCCTCCACTTACCATTTTTCTTGGGCACTACTACCAATGGAGATACCCACTGACTGTCAGAGATGGGATAAATAAAATTGAATTTTAGTAGTTTTTGTAATTCATCTCTAACAATATTCTGAAGGATGGGATTCATTCTTCTCTTTGGTTGCCTCACTGGTCTTACATTAATTTTTGTGTAAATATGGTGAGTGCATGTTTCTGGGTGGATTCCCTGCATATCGGTGTAGTCCCAAGAAAATTCCTTTTGATATTTTCTCAATAATTGAATCAATTTTTCTTCCTAAGATAAGTCTAGGTGTGTGCCAATATTCAATGTTTTTCCTGGACTAATCTCTATGATCTTACTCTGTGTGTTTGTGATATATTGAATGGGAAAAATGTTTTCAAATAATGTTTGCAAAGAATGAATAGTACATGTTTCTTGAAAAATTTGTGCTAAAAGTTGATCTGCAGCATTGTATTGTTCATTTATTAATTCTTCAGAAATATCAGGTTGAGAAAGGAACAATTCTACCAAATCATCATTATTATGTATTTGAAAATCATAGATTTGATTGATGCTGAAAATAGATTGAACTTCTTCTTTATCATTGTATTTTTCATCAATCCATAAGTTGTTTGCTACTGCTGGTGATTTTGTTGATGAGTATAAAGTGAGTTGTTTTCTTTCAGTTCCTCGTGAAATAATCATATTACCTGATCTACACCCTATGAATGCATTGCAGTTGCTAACCATGGTCTACCAAGGATGATAGGGTGTCCTCCTAAATTAGATTTTGGCTGAAGGACTAAAAATTCAACTGGATACTCCCAAGAGTCCAGTGAAACAATTATATCCTCCAAAATCCCTTCAGGAATAAATTTAGACCTATTAGCTAGTTCTAGGACAATTGGTGTGTATTGCAAGTTTGTGAGCTGCATTGTTTTCATTGTTTCAAGGATCATCACATCTATTGCAGCTCCAAGGTCAATCAAAGTGTTTGGAATAGGTATGTTGTTAATGATTGTAGTGACTCTGGGAATACCAAGATCAACATACTTTTCCATTGAAATGGTGTTTGTCATAAGGCCGGCTAGATGTCCAATAACATGAATAGTTTGTGGGTCAAGTCTTTTCTTTGTAGGCTTCTTGAGGCATGGTTCTTTGATTTCTTTAGTATATATTAGAATGTATTTTATGGCTTGAAGTAGTGGAATTTTTATATAGACATTCTTTAGCTCATCTAAAACATCAAACTGAGGTAAAGACATGGGGAGTTTTTCTTGGATCAATCTATCTGGAAAAGGTGGTGGATGCATTGGTTGCATTTGTTTATTTTGGATGTCATCATTTAGTTTCTTTTGAATTGGAGTTTCATCTTCATTCTCTTTGTTTTATTTTTGTTTGTCAACTACTAGAGGTTATTTTTGAAGTATCCCACCAGAACTAAGCTCGATATTTTGTAAAGCTAGAGTGGGGTAATATGTTCCCTCATCTACACTGTACGCTGGTCTATCTTCTCTATTATTTGGATTAGGTACAGGTTGAGTAGGTATATGAGTAGGTCTAGGAGGCTGGTTAGATGGAAGTTGTAATTGAGATGGATTTATTGGTGGAGGAGCAGGCAATGTTTGCTGAGTGTTTTGAGGTTGATGGACAACTTGTTGCTGAGGATATTGCTGATATTTTTGAGGATATTGTTGATATGGCTGAGGATATTGTTGGTATGGTTGAGGATATGGTTGGTATGGTTGAGGGTATTGCTGAAATGGTCTCCATTTTTGCTGTGGGTAATTTTGGTGTTGCCACGGCATGGGAAAATTCCAAGAATTCTGAACATACATCTGATCTTGTGCAGGAAATTGCAAATTTTGATTTGGAAACATACTTGGAGGTGGAGGTCGTGGTTGCCATGGTCTCTTAGCGCCCATGAAATAAAAATTCTCCATATCTGCGTTGGCTTCCAAATTAAAATTCTGCAAAATCTTGATTTTAGAGCAATGAAAGATATCATGATTTTCAGTGCAAAAGGCACAAACTTGAACATTTTCTAAAGGGCAGTGTTTCAAAGCATGTTTCTTCCGGCACTTTGGACAAAAGACAACCATTAATTGATCTTCTTCTTCCTGTCTTTTCTTTTCTTTTAAAGTGTCAATTTGGTTCCCTAAGGTACTTAATAGGTCTGTTTTGAATTCTTCTAATAAGTTTCCTATTTCAGCCCTTGTGACACTAGCTGAAGTAGAATAAGTGGCTTTGGATGATATGGTTCGTTTTCCATTCCTAGCTTTGCTCCTAGAATACTTTTCACATAAATCGACAATCTCATCAAAAAGTAAGGTAGAAATATCACCTTTTCCCATCAAATTAAGATCATCTAATTATTCTTCTCAGATGCCCTTCAAAAATATTGTTCGGATTAGATCAAGAGACATGGTTCTATGTTTCGATTTTTGTAGATTGTAAACAAATCATTCCAAATATTCCTCTAAGCTCTCATCCTCTTGTTTATTCATTCTAAAGATATCATCTTTAGAATCTCTTGATCTACAATATGGTTGGTATTTCTTTAAGAATATTTTTCTGATGCCATCCCAATCAGTTATTGCATGTTCACCAAGTCCCATGAACCACCTAAGTGCCGATGCTTTTAGTGTTGCTGGAAAGAGTCTAAGCCTATGGGCATCATCTGTGTAACCATATGTTCGACATACTATGTCAAATTCAAACAAGAATGAATCTGGGTCTTTTGAAGCCATGCCATAAAAGTTTGGTAGCACAGATGGAGGTATGTTTTTCATTTTTATTTCCTCATCATTGTTTTCTCCTGGTTCTTGAATAGGAAATTAAAAGGTTGACTCTTCCTCTTCTCTTGGTGGATTTCGATTTTGATCTTGCCTTTGTTTCTATTCAACTTCTCTTTGTCTTCTTCTTTCCTCTTGTTGCCTCTCATATTCTCTCAGTTGTTCATGAGTGGGTCCTCTTGTTGATCCTCCTCCTTCCTTAGTTATTTTGATAGGTTCTTTTGTTGATTTAATGTCTTGTTCAGTGTCACTTGTTTCAAAGAAAGGTTGTTCTTGTGATTTTTCTCCTTCTTGAGATTTTTCAAAATCAGTAGGTTCAAGGAAAGGTTGTTGGGTTGTTTTTCTACTCTCTCTTGTTATAGAGGATTTAGGGAGATGTTTCTTCTTTGCTTCGTATGCCAATAAAATTTGTCTTTCAATGAGTGTGAGTCTCTGCCCTGATTTTTGTTTATCCTCTAATTCTTGTACAGTGACTTTCCTAGCTGGAGTTGTGTGTCCAATCCTCTCGAAAGGGTCTGCTCCTAGTGGTGGATTAGTTTTTTGGATGGGGAGTTTTTATGAATCTACCTTTATCATCTCTAGGTCTTTTTTTTAATCCTCTAGTTGTGCCTCCCCGGAAACGGCGCCAAAATGTATAGACCAATCTACTATTCTATATTAGGCTCAATTTATTGTCAACCAAGGTAGGTAATTTTAGAGGCACGTGTCTAATGTTTATAGACCTAAAAGGATTTGTTTGCCTAAGTGAATGTTTATTGTGGTAGGCTCCAACACTCTTTTTACAAGAGATTGATATGTGGTTCCTTACACACTTTAAACACTCATGAAATTAAATTTGATCTATTGTTCTAAAAATAGAGTGCTAATAATTGTCTGAGTTTTCAATCCTTTTACAAGGTTATAGTTCACCAAAACTCTTTCAAAGTAACACACTAAAGCCTATAAAAAATCGAATTCATTAAAACAGAGATCACAGAAATGTTTTCGAATTCAATACTCAACTAAATCCTCTTACAAGGACTGTTCATTAATTTACCAGTTGAATTCTTCAATTATAGCTTTGAATCATGAAAAAAAAATTGATGAATGAAATCACAAGCACTTGTAATCAAAATCAATGAACTCAGAGCATAGAAATTAAAATACTAAATCAGATCTGAATATAAAATCTAATGAAAATGTAAAGAAAAGTGTACCAACTTCACATGGGGGCCCTTACACGCTTTGAAGGCACACTTGGGAAACTTCAAATGATGAAAATGCTAACTCAAAACACCATAAATGATAAAATTTTGTCTCTGATTAAAATCTGGGAATGAGTTACATTAAAATAGAGTTCTGAAGCACGTACACACTCTCAAGTTTTCTCTTACATCCAATAATATCACTAGCATCACTAGCCTATTACATGCTTCCATTCACTTATTTATCAAAAATTACAATCAAAAGAGGCTATTTTCGTTCCTTCTAATCCTAACTGATCTCCAAAATAGATCAAATTAGTTTGGAATTCCTAATCATAGGCAAAATATCAAGCTCATTCATTATGACTCAGATTTTTCTGCTAGATTGGCTGGGTTTGACCAATGTTGACCAGCTATTTAGGAACTTCAAATCTGACGCTGGATAGATTTTTCATCATCTGTGTACATTCTAGATCACGTCCTTGTCCTTCATTTTGATCTACCTGCTATGCCACGTGTCAAAACATAAACCATTTATAGGAAGTTATCACATCCTGTATTTTTTCTTGAAAATTTTCAATTTTTAACACAAAAATTCCATAAATTAATTTTAATGTAAAAATAACAATTATAATGCTATATTAATCAATTTCAATAAACCATAAGGGATTTATGGAAGAAAATGGTGGATAAATGATGGGATTTTAGGAGAAAAATATAGCCATAAAATAATACCAACAAGGTTTGTTTTATATGCACATCTAAAGTGGTCTTTTTTCATTCGTTTGGAATTAAGTTTCATACTAACAACTGGCGATTCCACACGGGTTTACGATTACGACCACTGTCATTTTTCTGATCCTTGCATATCCAGCTGCTTCAAACCCTAGGATTTCTCTTCAACCCCTTTTTTTGCTTTTCTTGATGTTTTTTTTAACCTCTAAAACCCTAAAATGATAAAAATTATAACTTCTGTGTGTTTTCGGACCTATTACGCAGGTGACAGACATCAGCCGCAGCTGATATGACAATTTGTTCTGAAATCTGCCGCCGAGAGTTCCAGAAGTGCAGTTGCACTTTTTGGCCCAAAAACTACAACCTAGAGCTTTAGGAAGCAGGAATCGGCCCAAAAACTACGACCTCTGCTAAAAACAGGTTAGAAATTACGACCTGGATGTTTTGCAGGGATTTTTTTGAAAGTTTTTTGGGTTTTTCTGAGCCTCTGTTCAGGGTTGTCTGGCCTCCGTCTCTGCCCATTTTAGACCTGTACATGTTCTGTTTTGATCAACTAAGTGTGAACCTAGCCCCCTAGGGCTTCAGTACCCTCCACTTTTTGTGGAAGAGCTTTTGCTGTTGCAGGTTGTATAAATTTCAGAGTCTTCAGCCATTTTTCAGATCTGATACCTCACCTTCAGATCTGCTTCAAATTAGCTTGTTATCCATCCAAATCACCTCATTTATCTTTGTTTGGGTTTTCCTCTAGGGTTCACTCCGTTTCCTTCTAGGAGATAACCTTTCACCACCTCTTTTTACAACAACTTTTCCTCTGATTGGCTGTTGTTTTCTACACCACTTTCTAGCAGATATTGTCCTTTACATCCCTATCCCTCCTGACCTTAGATCTATTGGATTTTCAGTGTGTTTTTATTATTATTTTTAGTACTCGCCTATAGACTATTTTTTGAGAGACGCACCTCCTTGGGTTTAGAATATTGCATTATTAACTGTGTATTTTCTGTTTTTGTAGGTTTATTTATAGCTATACAACACACTTTTTCTTTTTTCTCTACAAACGTTTGGGTTTAAAAAAATAAATTTTACACACTTCACACATGCACCCTAAGAAAAAAAGGGCTTGGTTAACACCACCAAGCAAAGACTCTAAGACATTGAAATCAGTTGATCCTGCACCTCCCTGCCCTTGTCGGTCTCTTTTTCCTTTGTGTCGTGTTTGTGTCGTCATCATTACGCCACCAAGGTGTTCATCCCAAAGAATTCTTGACCTCCATCCTCAGTTTCAGGTAGGAAGACATACTCCTCCACATAGGATTCGAGTTAGTCCTCCACTAAGTTTGCACACCGACTCTTCTTCTGGTCCTTTGGGTCCTCCTTCTCGTTCCACCTTTGGTTCTCCCCCAAACACCTTCACCATGTCTGGTGCAGGACCTAATGCTGGTGGTAACCTCGACCCTCATGCCGGGAATACCACTAGTGGGACCGCAATGGACACTACCCCGGCTGCACCCTTGCTCCCCTTCATGGCAGGCCTCAGCCTCCCTGATTTTGACCAGTTGATAAACGACCATATACACCATGATGCTAGTTGGCCATCCAAGAAAAAAAAGATCCCTTCCGACATCCCAAAGTTTGAAGGCCTTGCTGGAGAAGATCCTTCAAATCATGTTTGATCTTTCCACATGTGGTGTTCGTATAACTCCATTAATGATGACTTTGTCTGTCTTTAGTGGTTCCAACGTACGCTTATAGGTGAAGCTTCTAAGTGGTATGTTGATTAGGCCCCTTCCTCTCATACCACCTTTGCGACTCTTGCCCAGGCTTTTCTATCTTACTTCTAGCTTCCCCTTCGTTAGGACACTGGTATCGAACTTTTGACTTCTCTCCATCAATCATCTGCGACCTACCTATTCGATTATGTCCAGGAGTGGCGGAGAAGAAAGAACCTATGTCAAGCCCCTACCTTTGAAGACCATGTCTACATGGAGTGGTTCCTTAGATCTCTCTTGCTTCCTATAGGGAAAGATGTCACATCAAATTTTCCTCAAACCGAAGAAGGCATTCTCTAAATGGTGTTAAAATATGACTTGATCTACACTCAGTTGGGTAATGTTTATACCATTCTACCTGATCTTCCTAGACCGGGTGGTGCCAAAGCATCGGGGGCACCTCCTGCTGCCGATGGTATTGTTGGAGCTCTCTCTAATCCATACGCTCAGCCTTCCATGGGCTATGGTTTTCCTGGAGGGGGGGGGCGGCAGCACCTCCTGCACTTTTCCCCCTCCCGGTAGCACGTATCCGGGATATGGCATGCCTCCTCTTTTTTCCCAACCTCCTGTTTACCACACTGTTACCCAACCTCCTTATTATCTGTATCCATAGCCTGGTACTCCAGCTCCTCTAGCATTAGCACCTGTGCCTCCCTTGCCTTCTCAACCCCTGCAACAACAACCAATGCCCGCTCAGGGGCAGATGTATGCACAGCAGGGCACAACTAATCCTCATCCCTCCAAAGAGAGGAGGAAAGGCATTCAAAATCATTCTTCTCCCGGTAATCCTGGACCTAATCCTCAAAATAATGCACCTAACACTACTAACCAGCAACAGGGCACTCAACCCAAGCAGGATAGGCATGTTCCCATGAACCATCCTTGTTCTTGTTGTGGTTCTTAGGTTTATTACACGCACGATTGTACTCTTTTACAATAGATGAAGTAGACATGGGAGTCTCAAGCAGCATTGCGAGGACAACAAGCCTCCCCTTCCATCCCTCCTAGTGCTGCGCCTATTCAGTCAGTTGTGCTTACTAATCCTTTCCCTCAGCAAGTATTTTTGGCTACCCAACCACCTGAAGGTCAAGTAGCCACTCAACCTCCTCCATTTGGTACCTGTGATTACCTGATTATCATGATGAACTCTAACCAACCTATAATCGTTGACCTCAAACTTTAGACTCGGTCCCGTCAGTACAACAAGCCTCCCGCTACGTCTGTCCCTGAGCCACCTTCTTCAAGTTCTACAGAGCCTCTTTCGACACCTAATGGTCCTTTGCAGATCCCTTAGCCTAAGTCAGAGGTTCCTACCAAGATCCCTAAGGGACCATTACCTCGAAATGCTACTTCTGGAAAAGCTGCCCATTCTTATAGTATAGTATATGATTTGGCACAATCTCTTGTTGCCATCTCAACGCTAGAACTCCTCCAGTCATGCCCTTCACAATGAAAAGCTCTACTATCTACCATGGGCGCTGTAGAACCTGTCAATGATCGCTTGATCGTCTTCGATGTTGACCGGTCATAACATCCTCCTCTCCCTGCTTCTGTCGCCTTCCAAATCCCAGTCAAGATCTGGAACGCCAACGTTTCCAAGTGCATTATTGATGAAGGGGCATCGACCTGTGTGATGCCTGCTTTGGTTTGGAAGGAACTTGGATCACCTGAGTTGGCTCCTTCCATGATCACTCTTCGAGCATGGGATGGCCATGCCTCCCATCCCATTGGCTTATTCTGCAATTGTCCTATTACTCTTGCAGGCAAGACTGTTTGCGTTGATGTAGAAGTCATAGATGGCCCCTTATATTACAATATTCTATTGGGTCGTAGCTACACTTATGCGATTTCTGCTGTCCCTTCTACGGTCCACCAAAAGATTTTCTTCCCTCACAATGGAAGGATAGTCACCATTCACCAGTTGACATATTATGAAACGAAGTCTCAGACCTCCCCTAGGTCCATCATCTCTTTGGTGGCCAATAAGCAAATTGTTGATCCTTTGACCAGTGTCTCATCCAGAGTCTACAAGGACTCCTCTTTGCTTGGTACATTCCCTGGTCTCCCTCCTCCTATCTCTGATCCCAGCTCATCGAATGTTTTCATGATGCAATCGTCTCAGGCTGCCCTCAAGTAGCATGCTTCGACTAGTCAGCAGCCTCCTCGCCTTTCGCAGCCTGCTCCTAGCCCTTCGATTCAGCTTTCTGGACCTCCTCGTCCTAGCCCTTCACCTACAGCTAGTACTCATGAGCCTCTTTATCCTCCTGGAATGGTTCCTCCAGGCCTTAACCATCTTGGATCCGTCCCGCCTGGCCATTACCCCTCCGGTTAGATACCATTCCTAGCTCCCCCTCCTGGAGTAAACACGGTACCTATTATGGCTACCCTCTCTCTTCCCAACCTGACCCTGGGGATTCTTGTCTGGTACCTTGATCCCCCAGTCACTACCCCACCTAGTCAACCCAAACCTTATCTTGTTTTGACCCTAGTTCAACTGGTCCCTATTACTTCTCCGGCTGCTACAGTGCCTCAGCCACCTCAACGGGAACCATCTCTTGTTGCGATAGCTTCGGGTAAGAAGGGCAAAGCTCGCAAGAGGGAAACCAAAGACAAGGCCACCCTGAAAAACCTTGCCCCTCCTCGACTGCCAAAATGCACTATCCAGTGTGCTTTGTGTGATGTTGTGGGTCATGCCACCCATACTTGTCTAGAGTTGCCTCACCTCAAGCCCATGGTTTTATGGAGTCTGATATCCTAGAGGTATATGTCACTATACCCAATTCAGTCCCGAAACATTGGTCTTTGCGCACAAATCAACCTTGTGCTTTGTGTGATTTCCATGGCCACTATACTCACCTCTATCCCCACCTCAAGGACTTCCGCACCTCTCTATATGCAGTTCACCAATTCGAGGCCAAGCGCAACGAGTCCACTGCTCCCTTATTTGCACGTTTTGCTTCAACAAAACTAGAGGACACATTCACTGCCATTGACATTCCCCCTCCGGATTTCAAAATGACAGTCTTCAGCCACTTTCCACTACTTGAGATCCTTAATGGAAGACCCCCCTAGGCCTTCCCCTTCTATTTCACCTGACCTCCCTTTAGCGATCACCTTGGGCTCAACATCAGTGGATCCTTCATCTACTTGTTCTTCCGTCACCCCTTGTGATGATGCACAAGTGAACCTTTCTTCTCATGATGATGAGTCAGGTAGCTTTGTTGCGTCAAGTGGTTTTTCTTCCTCTAGTCACCCCATCTTCTATTATGATGACGACACTATGGAAGCCATCACCACCCCTGACTTTATCCATCCCCCCTTACATTGAACCCATGCAGTCGAACCACATACACCTTGTGGCCATTACATTGACACCCAATGTTTGGGTAAGGGGGCACCCATATTTGAGAGGCCAGGAGAACCAATTCTCCACAACTTTCCTAGTGCATCTGGTCGTGTTGACTCTAGTACCATTATTCTTCCACATTTATAAGAACCTCTAGAGTCCCATATCACTTCAAATCACTCTAAGGATGATACCCCTCATCATTCATTCATCTTACATCAACAAACCAGTCCCCTAGACATTGTTGTTGACCAACCTATGGGTTTTCGAGGAAAGCACCAATTCATTATCTCCAATCCCCTCTTTGGGATAGTGACACCATGTATGCCAACCAGGAAACTTAAGTCCATTTGCTTCATATATGCAGTACCAAAAGAGATTGGTAATCCTCCATTCCCTTTCTCGAACTGCATAAACATAACGAAAACAAATGGTGCACCAGATCATTAAAATGTGTTTATATTCTCCTTTTCTAAATACATTTTGGCATGAACATAATATGCTTGGGGGAACCTGTGCCCCTCAACCATAAAAA
Organism: Pinus albicaulis; assembly: GCA_034641835.2. NCBI lineage: Eukaryota > Viridiplantae > Streptophyta > Pinopsida > Pinales > Pinaceae > Pinus > Pinus albicaulis. The sequence goes on from JAXQQM020089278.1 coordinate 196,660, forward strand.
ACTCAATTCTCAGCCAAAAACAACACTAAAACCCCCTTTCTTTGAACAAGTTGCACTTTTCAATTCATTTCCTGGGATAGGTCGTAGTTTTTTGCCCAGTACTTGCTACGCAGGTCGCAGACCAGACCCCAAAAAGTGCGACCTGGCATGTTCATGAGCTTTGGGTGCCTAAACTGAAATTTTTACCCCCTTAAAGGAAAGAGTAGGGTTAGGCCTCTTACCTACAACTGGCGGATTTCGATTCCAACGGTCGATTTGTCCACTACGATCGTCGCAAGATTTAGGGCCTTCTCTCCTCTCTGCATTCACCATAGCTCCACATGCAAATGAGTGAATTTGGAGGGAAAATGCCTTATTAAAATAGAAAATGTTATTTTTTCTTTCACCTGCGGTGGCCAAACCATAGCTCCATTTACCAAACTGTCTGTACTGTTGGAAAGCTCTCATTGAGCCTCAAATGGGTATATGTTAGTTTTTAGTGATTTGATACCTCACCAGGACACATTTTTTCTAAGAAGCATCACTTCACCCCTCCTCAAAATCGAATTTCCTCACTTGCAACACTCATACACACTCATCAAGGAGACTTGTTGCACCTGTAAGTCTTGCCTCCTCAGGGTCTAGTTCTTTCAGCACTTTGGTCTACCTTATACTTCTCTCTCTTTGACTTCCACTTCGATGTCTAGTGATTGAATTCTTACAACGTACTTCGGTCATACGATTATCTCCTAACGCTCGCACGCTGGGGGGCAATCTGTTACACCATTTTTTGGTCATCTAACCCATTGTTATTAGATGGACCCAAGTACACCATGTAAGACCAATTTTACCCTAGTAAAATTTCTTTCACTATGAAAATAACTTAGTAAACCACCTTTATTAAGTTGTTTATGGTCTAAACAGGAAATCCCATGAGGAAATATTAGATAAATCCATATTTTTTTTATTTTTCTCAAAGAATAATTAATTAAAAAACAGTTTAATTAATATTCCTCGTAATATTTAACCCAAAACAAGGAAATTAATTAGATAAATCATTATTTGTCTTATTATTTTCTAAAGAATAATTATTTAAACCTTATTTAAATAATGTTCTTTGTTAAATATGACTAAATCACCTAGAAATAATTAAATAAATCATTATTTATTTGATTATTACTCAACCACATCCTTAAAATGATAAATAAATCATTTATTTATTCATTATTTACAAATAAAGGGATTTGAGCCAAGTCAAATTCCTTTTCCCTCCAACAAATATAATAAAATATTCCATAAAAGTTGGATCTTGATTTGGTTAATAATATTTTAATTATGCACCAATATCTAGACTAACTCAATACTTTATTATAAATAGAAGGGTTTTCCCATTCATTTACCACCTTTTGTTGCCTAAATATCACTCTGGATCTATACTTTTGGTGTGACTATTGATCCACCATCATAGTCATATTTTTCTACCATTTTTGTCTGGGTTTTCTACACCATCAAGGGAGAGAAATTTTAGATCTGAAGTGCTGAGGACTTACAAGAACCCATCCCATTGAGGAGAACTGGGAACACCCTCCTTTGTTTTCCTCCCAAGTGCCATTAATACAAAATTCATTCAACATATCCTTGTCTTGTCTATTGGATGCATGGAGTAAATCTTGTTTTTTCTACTGCTTAATGTCTTCTAATGCATAGATCTAGATTTTTGCAGCGTTTATCTTGATCACCTAACTGTAGATCTAAGGATATTGGCAGCCATATTTGTTGTTAGGGTTGTTTTTTATGCATAGCTAAAGTGGTATTTTTTTATATGCTTGGAATTGTGATTCATACTAACAGGCTCTTCTTCTTCTTCTTCCTCTTCTTCTCATTTTCCAAATTTTTGTTAGTAACATCTCTAAAAATGGATTATAGATTTTCCCGCATATATTTGGCACATTCGAGCCCACTAGTATCTTCATATCATCATCATGAATATTCTCGTAGATAATGCATTGTGCTTCTGCATCTTACAAAAAAACTTTATCTGCAATTAAATCATTCTTAGAACCTTTGCATACAACTCTCCAAATATTAGATCCAAAAGATAATAATTAATATTTAACATTTTTGTGCCATACCTTGTAATTTGTAGAAGTTAGGAAAACCATTTCGAAACTAATAATAATCCATTTCCGCCCACAAACCCCAGATCTACTCTAGCCATCAAGATGCAACCAATATCCCCCCTTTGATACCAATTGTTGGAAACCTTTGAGCACTACTAAGAGGGGGTGTGAATCAGTAGTGTGTGTTGAAATTTGCAACAAGAAACAATGAAATTGGTTACCAGAAAGGACAAAAATTACTCACACACTAGTGAGGAATGTGGGTGTCTAATTTATTTTTCCCTTAAATAAATTGGACAATAAATTGCAATTTCATCTCATAATAACTTGTATCAGTTAACTAAGTTATGATGATTGATTTAGCTCAAGAAATTCGATTTTAGGGTCTAAGATGAGGCATGTAGAGTGATCCTAACATTTTGGGGGTCCAGTTGCAGTTAATACACTAGTGGGGTGCAGGTGTAATCAGTTAACTCAATTAGTTGAGTTAAAATTAGTTTAACTAGTTGTAACTAAGTGACGAATTAGTCATAGGTCTAGTGAATTAAATTAGATTTAATTCACAAGTAGTGATCAATAAGATAAATAATGATTCACTATTAATAGTTTCATGCATGTCAATTTTGAGGAAGACCAAGTTGAGACAGAGGTTAAAGGGAACATAACTATTAGTTGTATTTTTAGATAATTTATCGAGTGCAATTATAAAGCCATGAGGAAGACATGATGGCTTGCACAATCAAGGAAGGCTAATTTTCCTATTTTATAGGGGGCCTAATTCTTTAGGAATTGCGTGAGCAAGGAAATTTGAAGGAAGGCTGAGAGTTGGCTATGTGATTTTCCAATTTTTCCTAGATCAGTGTTAGATATTTGGTAGAGTGCGAGAGATTCTTGTGAGCAAGAAAGCATTATATTGTTTCATGATTCCTTAACTTTATACAATATATGATAGCATGGTTTTTAGCAGTTTCTTTCCCCAAGAACATCTTGTGTTGTGTGATTGATTTACTTCTTTCTCTTACTTGCATTTGATTGAGAAATCGTGTTTTTTATTCTGCAAATATTGTATAAGTATTCAGTATCTTGTTTTAGTATATCACAAGCTCGGATTGAATCCATTGATATAGAATTTCTATAAATTTATACAGTGTGATCTATATATGATTTTAACCTTTTATTAAATTCAATTACTGAATCATACATATGTTAACCAACAACTAATAATCATCATAGCATGTTGTAATGTTCCTAAATTTTAGCCTCCAAGATAAATGGAACATTAGAGTTAGTAGCAGCTCTAGCTGGTAAATAAATGGGTAGAAAAGCCCATAAGTCTCCTAAGTAGGATAAAAAAACTCCAAGTGTGAAAGGAGATACTTTTTCTAGCTCAATAAAACACCTCCATGTGTGAAGAAAGTTAAGATCAAGCTACTTTGACTAAGTCAACAACGCAGTTTTAGTAGAGGAGGAATCCTAGGATGGATAACACAATTTTGGAGGGAGATGTAACTTGGGTTAGAAGTAACCTAAGTGAGTGGGGCCAAGGGCAAGAAAACTCATGTATTATATAAGGAATAGGATGGCAGCATTATTCATCATGTTGTAGATTATTATTCTTGCTTGCCAAGAATTGTTGTTGCTTTGCTGCTTAGCAAAGCTGTAGTGATGTTTAGCACTGGGTGTTCCTTGGCGGGAATCCTACCTCTTTCCTTTAAGGAGCTCATTGGGAGAGTTTTTATTCATCATTCCACATCAGGTTTTTAGGCCAAGCTTCAGCCATCTTCATCAGCACAACTTTTCCGGAGATTGTGTAGTGTTGCTGGGTGCAGCAATGGAAGGGATTGGAATCTCGACTTCTGAGCTAGTTTCTCATTGGAGGAAGGTTTCCTTCACTTGAGAGATCTATTTGGAGAGCTCCAGGACTTATTTCAGATCTTTGGTATCATACCACACATTTCTCATACCCTCCTAGAGCTATTTCTACTAGGGAGTTCGTTATTTTGGAGGCAGTGTTTATTGCATGGTTTGGTGGCTCCGTTGTTGAGTTTCCTTGTGATTGAGAGGTTCATCCTTTCATGGGAGGAAGCCCTTGAGGGATATACATCAGATCCAAAACATTTCAGCCTTGTACACTCATGTACTTCAGTATTGCAGTGATGTTTCAGTAATTTTCTGAATATCACATTTGTATACAGAGTGTTTGGACAAGAAACCCTTGTCGATTTCTTTTGTATCTTGTATAAGGAGAATAGATATTTTGTTCTTCAGAATTTTAATCAATATATGAGTAGATATAATTGTTTCCTTCATTTATTTGTGTAAACCCTCTCTTATAATATGCATTCCATTAAGCAGCAATTCCGGTAAAATGCATTTTTAGGGTTTTACCACTATTTGGCAATCCTAGGTGTGGGAGATCTGTTTAACCCACCTAGTTTGCTTTGTTTCAGCTCATTTCTTGGATTTAGGTTTCTCATTGATTATTCTATGGGATCCAAGATTCCATTTCACTTTTTTATTGCATATGTTGCTGGAAATGCATTTTTCATGCATGATTCATGAGCAATCCTGAAAAAGGGATATTACAGTGGTATCGGAGCATGATCTCTAGCCCAACCTGTGAGATCCAACTATTAGAAGAAGGAGAGATGGATAGAAGCCAGAAAGCTTTATTATGTGTAGGAATAAAGGAAGACAAGCTTACAAAGCTTCTTCCAAAATCTATGAAGAGCTTTCAAGGAGCGCTGAAGAAAATGAGATTGGAGATGAAATCTCCAAAGGAGGTTGAATCTAGAGATGAATCTAGATTCTCACATGGTGAGTGTGAGCATGCAGCTGCACTCCATGATGCACAACGCATTAAAATGCCCAGAGTTATCCTGAGATGGATGGGAGGAAGAATAATGCCTAAGATAATGACTCTTAGTGATTTGTTGCGGGAGTATGAATCTCAAACTGAGAGGTTTAGAGATCATACTGATTTCCAAGAGTTTTGCAAGATCCAGATGGAGAAGAGCCAGCAGTAGGATGTACATATATTTCTTCTATCTAATTTTTCCGGATCACCTACATGTTCAGTTGGAGCTTGGGTGAAGGAGCTAAACTCCTATTTGGAGCTGCACCATATTTCTGGAGATGAAGCTATCAGAGTTGTAGTGCTGCATTTCAGAGGTAAGGCTCATGCATGGTGGATTTTTTAATCTTATTCCTTAAAGAATTCCAACATTTTCTCTTATGCAAGATTCATAAAAACATTGATGGAGAGGTTTGGTCAAAAAATTCCTAAGGCACATGAGTAAGGAAAACTGGAGAAAAAAAAAGCCTTGCATGTGATGGAGGAAACTCCATTTCAGAAAACCATGGGAGGAGCTAATGTCTTGCATTACACATTGCCGGAAGCAAAACTTCTAGTTCATATTCTTGAACCAGAGGGCATGGGGATCACTTTTTCACAAAGGGATCCAATTTTTGAGATGCTACCTACACACATTGATGAAGAAGAGGGAAACAACGTTGTCACATATAGAGCACATATAGTGCCTCATGAAGAGGGAGGAGGAGCACATGCTCCCACAGGAGGGATTCTTGTATCTTTGCAAGAAGTTCCCCAGGATCTCATACATAGAGGTCAAAGCACAATTAGAGAGCAGCATGATTATGCAGCATTGCAGCTGGAAGGAGGAGGAAAGGAGGAATAGCAGCATCAATTGATGAGAGGCCTACACCCTTCTCTATTTCAGAGAGCCAATGCAAGGAAGAGGCAGAGTGATTTGCATTGTAGAAGTAGAGGCAAGATTACCCAACCATCTATGCAGTCTACTCTTGACACTGATGTCTCACTTCATGGAGGCATTCCACCGGGGAGGCCACCAGATCCACAGTTGATAAGATATATCTTGTCTTTGAGTTCACCACTCTTGGATTTTGGAGAGGTGAAGAGTTTGGAGGAAGACTTTGGCACGGGGGATGTCAAAGTAGCAGGCAGCAGCATGAGCAGAGCTTCACATGCCAGATCACCAGTGTTGTCTCTTAGGAGGATTGATCCTTATTGGAGGTCTCAGCTTTTGGTGGAGTACTCCAAGGATCTTGGTGCATGCATGATTCTTGATGACCCGGATGGAGATGACAGATACATGGTGGATGATGTGGTCATCTAATCCTATGCTAGGATCTTCTTGACTAGATCTTCTAGTCTCAAGGAGAAGCTGCTACATGTAGCACATGAGGACTTCTCTTCTATGCACTTTGGTGCATATTTGCATTTGATGGAGGAGTTCACTTGGGAGGGCATCCAGCAGAACATATATCAGCATATGGAGAGATGCATAGCCTGTATGGTGATAGAGAGGATGTCACAACCACCTTCCTACTCATTGGGAGTGAGGGAGAATTTCCAGTCGAGACATTTCAGCTCAAGACCTCAAGTACATGATGGAGGAGGTATCATTTTATAGTTTGTATTGTACTTCTTTCCCTTTTTTGAGCAACATAATGTATCAAGAGGAGTTGCTTCTTCTTGCATATTGTATGATGTTGTACTTGCAGCTACTTGTAGCAATGATCTTGGCTATCTTTTTGATGAGCTGTGGGGGAATCCATATGTCTCTTGGTGTGCACCAATGACACCATATTGTAACTTCATGTTTTCATCTTATGAGATGATTATGGCAGCAAACAAGTGGCTGGAAAAGCACGTGCTATTTATTATTTTGATGTAGGCCAAGGATGCACTGCACTAGTTCCATGAGAGGGACCAAGATTCACTCTTCGGTTGTCATTTGGAAACTTATTTTTATTGTATCTTGCTTCCATGTATTTCTCATGTTTTTTTGTTCAAGGGAAGCTTTGTATGGAGAGAAAAACCAATTGGATGGCATGGCACCCATATGATAGAGCAGCAGAAGACTTGTTGGTATGGGACATCATACAAGTTGACTTTCATGATCTTACTCTATGGCTTGTATGAGGGAGAGATGAGGCATCAGCAAAAGTTTTTTTTTCTATGGATGCACTTGGGAGAGTATGGGCAAAATACTTCCCATACTTTTCATGATATTTATGAAGAGAAGGAAGGCACATTCATGGTGCAAGGAGGCTACCCTTCAATATTGGAGGATCATGAGAGACTTCCATGTTGGAAGATGATCTTCTCACATAGCAACATGATGGTGGATAGATTTGGCATTTTGAATGTCAAAGGGAGAAGTCATGGAGCCTTATTCGTAAGGCCTACAGTGTTGTCAAATGGGAGTGTATTCTTATTGATGGAGTGTTCCAAGGAGTATATGTACCCCTTCTTCTTGCAAATTTTTATGAGGGGATCCACATGGGAGAACTTATACATGGACCTCACTTTCAGTCCCACATGGTGCATGGTAAGAAAGATATTGATGTGCTTGCTGATTACTCTATTGACTATTTGTACTTTCTCACCATATGTAAACAGTGCATTGCTCCACATGAGAGCAAGATTATTTATGGGTTGCATGGTCACTTTAGGGCCAATGTTTATGATGATAGTAGCCCATCTATACAAGAATTTGGGAAAGTGTATTGTTATCTTATATATGTACAACTGATATACATTGATGCTTACTTCCCCATGTTGGGAGAACAAACATATCTAGCTTGTAACTTGTTTCAAGACCACTTGCCTTATGACATCCTCAATCAACAATTGGGAGAACTGCATTGTATCCACCAGAGAGACCATATGTATCATCCAAACTTGCACATAACCTTCAGCCATTTTCTGATTTGGATGCCATGTGGTGATGATGTGCCATTCATCTTGAATCGAATGGTTTGGGTTGGCATAACTCATGATTTTGGAGGGAGAGTCTTTGGAGGCTCAATATTATTCTTACCATTGGAGGGCAATCATGTTTCAGCCTCAGCATGCCCTCTACACTTATCATGAGTGGAGAGGAGGACAACATGGGATAGGCCCTCTTGCCTATCATGTACATTCATTCATCCCACCCCCATTTCCAAAGCATAAGGTGGAGGAGAATTTTCATGAGTTACCATGTTGGAGGGTGACTCACTACATTTGGATGATAGCATGGGTGAGGGAAGCACTCATTCACTATGTTGGTCATCACTCCTACTTTTTGGAGGCCATGATACAGTTGGCAGGTTTCCATTCACACTTTCCACCTTTGATTGATGCACACACTTTGGTTTTGCACACTTGGGAGGAAGCATTGGATGACAGTTTATTTGTAGATTCTATTGAGGTAGTGATGGAGGCCATTGATGGGAGGCCACATGAGGAGGAGGGGAGAAATTTTTCTCTCCTTATACATTTTCTTGAGGACAAATATTTTGGAGGGGAGGACTGTAATGTTCCTAAATTTTAGCCTCCAAGTGTTACACAGCAATTTGTCACCGTCCCTGCAATCCCCATCCCGCACATTGGAGGGCTCATTCTGTGACCTGTGGGCAGAGTTAAGACTTGAAAATACTTTCATTGCATCCCTCTGAAGATGAGCTTTAATTGCCCTAAAGACATCTCCCTGCAAAAAACCCTAAAAATAGCTCTTTTTCCATTGCCGCGGTTCCATAGTTCAGCCCTCGCGCCAAGAGGGAAATCCTCCAAAGAGGGCGCGCCAATTGGCGCTCTGTCATAGAGCCGTACCCGCGCCAACCATATTAAGAGGTGTTTTTTAAAAATAAAAGGCGGAAGTTTCATCCTAACAAATTACTGGGCTGATTTCTATCTTGAGTTGGGTAGTTTGGCTATGGATTTCCATGGAGAGGAAGTGGTTTGCCACCTCTCATGGAAGCTTCCTTGATGATAGGGCCAATCCCATAATTATAGGGATCCCAACTCCCCTTCCTCCTTCTATAAAAGCTTGCCCATTTCCATTTGCAAGCTAGTTCCAGAGGGTGGCAGAATTTCTAAGTTCCCAAGAGCTTTCATGCTGCAAAAGCCTTCTTGATTCCCTAAGGCCAAATCCAAGCAAGGAGTCTATTGCCAAGTATCTGGAGAGAGAGGCTTGTCCCATCCGTGACAGGCTTTATCGAGACATGTTGTGCTGACGACCCACTAAAGGAGAGTGTTGCGTCGAAGCTATGGTTGTATTCTTCTTTTGACTCTTTAATGATAAGCGACTATCGGTTATGGTTCCACTCTTGTTCTTCATCATGTTCATGAGTTATATCCTCTTCGACTGATATATAGTTGTATGCAATGGATTTTATGCTTGCGTTTGTGTTGTTTCTTGCATGTGCAGGTGTCCAATCACGGAGATCGTGAGGGCTGTGATCTGCCAGGGAAAAGGAATGGGAGCACCACCTCTTCTACAAAAAACAGCGTCGGATTCCAGGTAAGCCTTCCTCGCAAGTTGGTTTATTTACAATTAGGAACTTGCACTGTAGCATGTTTGATTGTTGCTAGACCCGATCTGGGCTAGTAGGGATCGCCTCTGTCTGCAGAGGGGATTTACCTCCTCAACAATTTGGCGACTCCACTGGGGAATTAGCTTGTTGTTTGATTTGTAAACTATAGACGGAGTCTGAAGCACAGTCAGATAGCCTTCGAAACACTTTTTCTCTGCATTAGCGAAGTAGATCAATGCTGCTTCAGTCGATCTCCGGTTTGGTTTACGGATTGAACAACTTGGAGTTTTGTCTTCTCTTTCCGGTTAACTTCTTGGTCTTGCTTGCTTGGTCAACTCTTTGGACTGGATTTTTTTGTTTCTTTGGCTTTGTTTTAGCCTTGTTTTAACTTGTCTATGTCTAAGATTGCCTGTTTTCATTTTTTCCATAGTAAACTTGGCTAGCGCGCTTTTTGGCGTAACAGTCGCGCCCATTGGTGCAAGTTGCCTGTGTATCATCCGCGCCATTGCCTTTCTGGCGCTAATTTCAGGCTCACAGTCATGCCAATCCTGTGAGCTATTAGGTTTTGCTGTGTTCCAAGCTTTCTGAGGCTGACTTGTGATTTTGATCTTTTTTTTTCGGCTGTTTGAGTGCACTGGAGCCTAGTTTGACTGGTTGGAGCCTCCTTCCTTTGGGTGTTTGCCTATTTCTTTTGATTTTGCATACAAGCCCTAGGGCATCTAGGTGCCTTTGTGAGTCGAGCCTCCCTTGGGATTTTTTGGTTTCCGTTCGTTCAGTCGGCTGTGGGGTTGCTTCCTTGCATTCGTTTGACAGTTGTCTATCATATTGTTGCGTTTTTTGAGTGACTGACTTCGTTTTCATTCAAATTTTGCCTCGCTTCATTTTGGGCCTAGATCACACGGCTCATTGGTGTCTTTGGGACTTTTCTTGGTTTTGAGAGACTTTTTGTCAATTTGAGACCTGATTGTTTGTGCCATTGAGTGAAATTTGTTTGTTTTGCTCTCTTAATATCATTTCTCGAATTGCTTCTTATTTGTTTTCGGTTTGTTTAGTGCATTTAGCTATCAAACATTGAAAATAAAAAAATCTCTTTTGCTTATTGGTTGATTAGTGCAAATTGAAATCTTTTCGATTTTACTAATTTGAAGAAAAAATTTTAGTTTCATTAGTTTCATTAGAGATATCATTGATTGTCTTCTGATCTTTTTGTTTGTGTAAAAACTCTCAACTCTTCTGTAGCTAGTTTTCATCGAACGAAATGATGAACTGTGGCATGTAGTTTTGAATTTAAGAGATCTTTGAGACAGCACATTCGTTAGGGCCTGAAAACTGAAACGTAATTGAAGATCAAATTTAAAATCTACTCAATTTACACTAAGGCAGCATTGAAATCTAACGAAACACATTTAGAGGTCTAGGCTAGAGACGTGTTCCGGCGTCTTTAAACCTAGTAGTTGTCGTTCGCCTTTTGGCTTTAGACAACACTAGTATGGACTTGTGCTCCCCGTACCGTCGCGTATATAAAGGGAGACCCCACTAGGTTTCAATCCTTTATCCGTAGGAAGCCGAGTATGCCGCCCTATACCCATGATACACCGAACACAGCATTCGGGGAGATTGCCTGCACGTACGGAAAGTCCTTGGTTGATTTCTATTTAATTTTTGAAACCAAGGTGTATATTGCAGTTCACGGTTATTTGGTACACCCTTTTGCCTAGTATTCCTGAGCAGTCATTTGATCTTTTCTGACTCCCTAAATTTGAAAGGATCACCAAGCGCTTGTCCTTTCACGCTTGTGTCAAATTTTAAAGAGATAGAGTCACCTTTTTTTACCATTTCTCGACTCTTAAAACATGAAACGATGAAGTTTCTTATTTTTCAATGTGGTAAAAAATTAATCACCCACGATTACACGCCCTGTTAGATTTTTCTTGTTGACCGTTTGATCGTGTGTCTTGACTCTTGTTCAGCCCGTGTGTGTGTTTGATCGTTTCTCTTGTCGTTTTTGTCACAGTGGCGAAACCCTCAGTTTCCTCTACTGGTAATCCTTACACGGACGATTCATCAAAGGTTTCCCAATCCTCTACTGAACCACAGCAGCCCACTGTTTCCGAGTTTCCTGACAGGGAACTGGTTCTTTCTGAGCAACCCTTTGGGGGACCAGTTGAGTTCGATTGGCCTTTTTCGGACCCTGTGTCTGAATTGAGATTAGGAGCTGATTTCCTTTCTCTTACATAGGGTTCGCCTTTTATTGCTGCTGTATTTCCTCCTATTCCTTGCCGTATATTGCGTGATCTAGTGGCAGGCTCAACCATGAGTGATTCTGGTGAGGAAATCCCAACGTCTGGTGAAGACTATCAGCTCTTCCCACGAAGATTGTTTCCGGGAGACAACTCTGAACTGGCTGATATGTCAACAGCCAGTCCCTCATTACCATCGGGGTAGAGGTCTTTGGGTCAGATTATTTCCGCCGCAGCCTCTATAGGAGTGTCAGCTCCTTCTCCGAGGCCAGCTGCTCCTACACCTGGGGTGTCCCCTCAGACGCCCATTACTTCTGTACCCGTTCGGCCCACTGTTTGTGTGGCCGCCTCTTCACCTGTTGTCACGGAACCCTCTGCTAGGGCTATGCCATCTCCTGAAGATATCTATTTAGCAACTGCTATACCAGAGAACATCTCTCCGGAGGGGTATCGGTTGTCCCTGCAGCAGCCGAACCCCCAGTTTGGACCATCCTCCCAAGATCCAAACCGCTCTTACTTTTCGCACTATGCATAGGATGGTACACCCGTGTACGCTTTTCCAGGTTAGTATGATGAGCACGGGGACATTTTACGTCTACCCGCTCCTGAGGCCTACCTCCATGCTCAAGGTTTACCTTATAACCAGGCTTATAACCCGCAAGGGCAACCTTTTCAAGGCCAACCTTTGGGCCAAGCTGGCTATCCTTATGACCCACAAGGGCAGCCCATGCAAGGCTATCCTGCAGCCAGCAAGGGCCATTGTACGTTCCGCAAGGACAGTATTATATCCCTTCCGGTCAACCTGTTCAACCTCAGCCGAGGTACCAACCGGGACCAAACTATGGTCCTGGGGGGCAAATCCAGCCTTCTCCACCAATGCAACCGCAGTATCCTGTTGTTTCTAACGTTGCATATTAGCCGAGACCATCCTATGGTTCTACTTCAGGTCAAACCGGTTTCCAGCAACCACCTGGACCTGTTCCTCCACCAGGCCAACCAGCCCATCCGGCACAACCTGGTGTTCCGCCTCCAGGCCAACCGGCCCATCCGGTACAACCTGGGGCTCCTTCACAGCCGGGTCAGCCTGTTCATTCAGGGCAACCCTCTCAGTCGGGTCAACCTGTTCACTCAGGGTAGCCCGCTCATTCCATTAACCCTGCCTAGCAGCCGATTCATTTGATGCCGCAGTCAAATCAACAGCTGCGCCCTAATTATCAGGCTCCGTAGGGTTCCACTTTTCAGCAGTCGACTCATCCTCAGGGCGGTTATTATCCTCATGATCAATCTCAACCGAATTATAACCACCCCAGAGGCTCTCAGTATTATCCTCCTCCACCCGGTTGTACCTACACTCAGCAGCCAAATCCAAATGCTGCTTATACTGGGCCAACGCATAATCAGGGTCCGTACTCTGGTTATAAAGCCCCACACATTGGTTACCAGCATCCAAATTAATCTGGTTATACGACCTACACCCCCTACGGTCAGAATCCTACAGGACAGAACCCATGGGGGCAAGGATATTCGCAACCATTGTGGAGTATGGGTACCAGTCCTCACCCCGGGCCTGGCATGCCGGTCAATCCGCCATTGTCGTTCTTGTCCACCTTGGAGTTGTCGGATGTTTCAAAATTGACCAATGATCCAATTTTACATAATCCGCATTGGCCTCCGGTTCCCACCAAGATACCAGGTGATTTCCCCTAGTTTGAGGGAAAAGCTGGAGAGGACCCCCAGGCGCATGTGATGACGTATCATCTTTGGTGTTCGTCTAACTCTTGGGTCGACAATTCGATTCGTCTGCGCCTCTTCCAGCGTACTTTAACTGGAGCTGCTGCTAAGTGGTACATCGAGTTATCCCGTGGTATCTTCCAAGATTTCAACTCTTTAGCCATGGATTTTCTCACGCACTTTCAGTTACCGGTTCGTTATGAAGCCGGGACGCACCTCCTGACTTCTCTGAAGTAGGATAAAGCCACTCACATTTCTGATCACATTCATGAGTGGCGGCACCATCGTAGACTGATCAAGTTTCACATACCTGATCATTTACTAACTCACTAGTTCACCACCTCCTTCATGAATAAAATCGCCCAAGATATTGCGATGGGAGTGTGTGTGACGGAGGAACAAGCCATTGCGCGTGCCCAATATCTGGATCTTGTGTATTCTCAGTCCGGCACGCTTTATGTTATCTTGCCTGATGCCCCATGGTCCGGAACCTCTAAGGCTCCGCCTACCCCTGCAGTGGATGGTGTCATTGGTTCTGTCTCTCAGAATTCGAAGAAATCTTCGAATGGGAAGCAGAAGTCTAATTCTTCCAACAATGCTCCTGCTAATCCCGCTCTGTACGATTCTAGCAAAACCACGGAGGTGAATGCCGTTCAGGCCAATCCTACGGAGAAAACTTCCAAGGGGAAAAAGAAGGGCAAAGGAAAATCTAAATCTGATGCCCCAAAGCCAGAATCTAAATCTCGTACTGAAGATGGTTCTTAGCGTAAAGCGAAGTACCCCTACCTCATTTGCGAAGGAGACCATTATACTAAGGATTGTCCACGACGATTCGAAGTTAGTCAACTTCTCAAGGGCTCAAAAGGGACTTCGGCAGTGCTTAAAGAGCCATTCCCGTCTCAACAGACCCAGATGGTTGAACAGCCGTCACCATCTACACCATTTGGGTCCCAGGTTTTCATGATGAAGGTTGCTGCACCTATCTCTATCGCTACGTGTTTGAAGTATTACAACGAGTCACGGCAGGCACCCAGGAAGGCAGTTGCAGATGGACCGCCTCCCCTACCTATCTCCGGTTCGTTAGAAATCGAGAAGCCTACTCCTGAACCTGTTGTGAAGCCACCTTCTAAAGGTGTTCTTCGGAGATCTTCGTATAATCCGAATGCTCGTGCTGCTCAACACTACAGCATTGTTGAGGATTTGGCACAAGCACCTTCTGCTATGTCTGCACTCGAAGTTCTTCAAAGTTGTCCTTCGCAACGGAAGGCTTTACTGTCTGCAATCGAGGGTATTGATCCCGTCGATTCAAGTCTTCTCACCTTCGATCTAGAGAATTTCACTCGCCGACTTCCACATCAAATCGCTCTTGTTATTCAAGTCGGGATTAACGGTCTGAACATCCATAGGGCCATGGTGGATGAAGGTGCTTCTACCTGCGTTATGTTGTCCCCTTGCTGGAAGGCCATTGGCTCTCCAGCCCTCGTGTCCTCTCCCAATGCCCTCGAGGCATTTGATGGTCGGGAATCCAAACCCCTGTGTGTTCTTGAGAGCTTAGTGATCACTTTACACGGGAAGACTGTCAACGTGGAAGTAGAAGTGGTTGACGCCAAGCTCAACTACAATATACTTCTTGGCCGCAGCTGGACTCATGCCATGCTCTGCGTGCCGTCCACCGTCTTTAGACTTCTTAAGTTCCCCCACGAGGGAAAAATCGTCACGGTGGATCAGTTGTCCTTCTTCACCTCTACTTCCGAGAACAACGTACCATACGTGGATCAGATTCCGAATCCCCCTGACAGTGTAGGACCCGGTCTCTTCAAAGACCCCGTCCTCATGGGTATCTTTCCCGCACCACCACCACACACTGCTCAAGTTAACATGATTTCCAGGTCCGATGACCCCTAGCTTATTCCTACGCCTGAGCAGGTGTTTGAGTTTGGAGAATCAATGCCATTGACTCCAGTAGAGATCAACTACTGCGAAATTGTTGCCGCATCTGATGCTCCACCTCCTCAGCATGCTCATTTGAGCATGGCTCTAGATGTTTACTCTCAATCCCCCTGGCTTGGTCAGGACGATTCGCCTGATCCTCTCAAAGAGACTTTTCCTTCCGATGAAGCCATTATTGAAACTATGTCTCTCGAGGAGCTGCCTTGGGGCGATGGACATCATCTTTCCTCTTTTATGCCCAGCTTGGGGGCAATGTCTGAATGTCTGGAGCGTTATGCATCTCAGGTTCCTACTCCTCTCCAAACGCCCATCTTGACGCATGAGGTTTTTTCGGAGGGAAACCTGAGTAATATCACCCAAACCATCCCGATCAACATCTTCGTCAAACCGAGGATCATTGAGAATATTCACGTGGGAGTAACTTGTTCTCCTGATGAAATCCAAGTCTATACTGATATTTTCAAAGAATTCAGAGATGTGTTCGCCTGTTCCTACGAGGAAATGTTGGGTATTGATCCCAGTATCATAGTGCATGAGATTCCAACCTATCCAGGTGCGAAGCCCGTGCGCCAACGCTTACGCCCCATGCATCCTCGGAAAGCCGCTGCTATTAAGGCAGAAGTTGAAAAACTTCTGAACGCGGGCTTTATTTATCCCATCCCCCTCACAGAATGGGTTTCTAACATTGTTCCTGTTGATAAAAAGCAGGGAACTATTAGGGTCTTTGTTGATTACCGCGACATCAATCGCGCCTGTCCAAAAGATAATTATCCCACTCCGTTCATAGATCAGATTATCGACGAATGTGTTGGCAATGACATTTACTCCTTGATGGATGGTTTCTCAGGGTATAATCAGATCAATATTGCACCTGAGGATCAACATAAGACTACATTCATCTGTCCGTGGGGTACTTTCGCATATAAAAATCTCTCGTTCGGCTTGAAGAACACTGGAGCCACTTTTCAGCATGCAATGTCTTATGCTTTCCATGACATTCGCCATATCGTTCAGCCTTATCTAGACGACTTGCCAGCTCATTCAGCTAGGCGAGAGGATCACCCTGAACACCTCCGCCAGATTTTCCTTCGCTGTAGACGCTACAATATTAGGCTCAATCCTCATAAGTGCGTCTTCTGCGTGGATTCTGGCCGTCTTTTGGGATTCATAGTCTCCAAAGACAGAATTCGCCTTGACCCTTTAAAAGTCGAGGCCATCATCAACCTCCCATCACCCTCCTCGTTATATCAGTTACAGAGACTGCAGGGAAAAGTGAACTTCCTTCGCCGCTTTATCCTGAACTACACGGAGGTGGCTAAAGGATTCACACGCCTATTAAAGTAGAATGTTCCCTTCCATTGGGACAAAATTGCTCAGCAATCCTTTGAGAAGCTAAAGATGTTATTGGTTAATGCTCCTTTGCTTCGTCCGCCTGATTACCGCCGCGATTTCACTTTATATCTCGCCGCCGCGTTTAGCACCATTGCTATGGTTCTGGTGCAGGATGATGATGATGGTAATGAACATGTCGTTTATTATCTATCGTGAAACCTTCTCGATACGGAAACGCGTTATGCTCACGTCGAGAAGTTGGTGTTAGCCGCAGTACACACTGTGCAGCGCTTTCGCCATTACATCCTGTTGCGTACGATAGCAGTGGTTTCGGATTGCAACCCCGTGACATATATTCTCTCTAGACAATTGATGGGGGGAAAACACTCCAAATGGATTGTTATCCTACAAGAGTTTGACTTAGAGTTCACTACCGCTAAGTCAAAAAAATCACTTGTTTTCGCAGATCTTATATGTTCACTCCCGACAGACTCCGCTCCTTCACTTTCTGAGGATCATATCCCGGAAAAAAATCTTTTCCTCATCAGTACTCATGACCCTTGGTATGGCGACATAATCGTGTATCTTCAGACCTCCACATTTCGGTCTGAGTTGGCTAAAGATGCCCGACGTCGAATTCGGCATCAATCTCAACCCTACTGCATCGTAGGAGATACCTTATACCGTGTTGGAGTAGATTCGGTGCTCCGCCGGTGCCTAACCTTGGAAGAGGCTGAAAGGGTTCTAAATGACTGCCATAGTGGCGCCTGTGGTGGACATATGTCCGGATATGCTACTGCCCAGAAGATTTTGCGAGCAAGTTATTTCTGGCCGTCAATATTCAAAGATTGTATCGTTGCAGTCCGTAAATGTCACGCGTGCCAGGTGTTTCAGCGCAAGATGCGTGCGCCGCCTCTCCCTTTGCATCCTGTTATTACCGTCGGCCCTTTTACGAAATGGGGTGTGGATTTTATGACGTGTAACCCTCACTCGGCCGGGGGGCATGCATATATCATTGTCGCTATCGACTACTTCACCAAGTGGGGCGAAGCGATGCCTACACTAGCTGCTGACGGTAAGAAAACTGCCCAATTCATATTCAACCATATCATTGCATGTTTCGGGGTCCCGCAAGCCATCGTTACTGACCACGGTACTCATTTCCGAGATTATATGATGGCTGAGCTGACTTCAAAGTTGGGCTTACGTCACGATAGCTCAACACCGTATTACCCTCAGGCAAACGGCCAGGTTGAAGCAGTGAACAAGGTTTTGGTCACTATGCTTCAACGAACAGTTGGTATCAACAAATCCAATTGGCACCTCCAACTGTTCTCAGCTTTATGGGCATACCAGACATCTGCAAAGAGTGCAACTAGATTCACACCATTTCAATTGGTGTATGGTCTGGAAGCAACTCTTCCGGTTGAATGCGAGATTCCTTCGTTGAAATTAGCTGTGGAACTTCTACCTGACACTTCTGCTGAGGAAGAGCGTATTTTGTATCTGGAATGGTTAGATGAAAACCGCCACTTAGCTGCTTTAGTTATTGAAGCACAAAAGAAGCGGGTCAAAGCTCACTTCGATCAATCGGTTTCTCCTCGTTCCTTTGTTGAAGGAGACCTCATCCTCCTGTACGATCAAGCACATGACAAGCTTGGGGCCGGTAAGTTCCAACCTATGTGGCATGGGCCCTACATAGTAAAATGCATTTTGAAGAACGGGGCTTATGAGCTTATAGATTATGAAGGAGTTCCGCTGGCACAGCCCAGAAATGGGCTGTACCTCAAAAAATACTATGCGTGAAATGATTTTTGTTGTGGTGTGTGTACATAGGTGTGTGTTTTTCATTTGTGTGCATGTGTGGTGTGGTTTGCAATGTAAACATCTTTCTGCTGATCAGGTCTTCCTGATTGTGCAGATGTCCATTCATCCGTTTGTTGGTTTCGCGGATGGTGCCTCCCGTAGTACCAGGAATCTGTCTTCAGCAGCCTGGGTAATCTACGATCCTGCTGGTGAGTTGGTCAACCTGCAAGGTGTGTGTCTGGGACGTACTACAAATAACATCGCGGAATATAGTGCTGTATTAGAATTATTAACCGAGGTTGTAAACCTTGGTATCCATGAATTACTTGTGTATCTAGACTCGCAACTTGTAGTATTACAACTGAATGGTCATTATTCAATCATAAACCCATCCATTTTACGTCTGTATCTGCGTATTCATTTACTGGAAAGAAATTTTGACTATATTACATACCAACATATTCCCAGGCATATGAATGCGTTAACTGATGCAGTAGCTAATTTGGTTTTAGATAGACATTTGCGCAATTTGTAAATCATCATCACATGAAAAAGAAAGATCCATCCAGAAATAGATATGTATATGTATATCGAAATGTTTGCATAGTGTGCATCACATTAAATCAAAAAATATATATGTTCGTCTTAATACATCCGGAGACGAAATGTCTCTCAAAAAATATGCGTGATAAAATTCCTAGGAGTCTAATCCACATGGTGCTCATGATAACAAGTAACTGCATGCACTAAGCGTCTCAGAATTCGGTGGAGGCGACTGGGAACTCCCACCGTGTGTCTCTGGTACGCCATCGGTACATCCGCCAGCCAGGCATAGTCTGGGATCCCTCGGGAAATGCCCTCGAGATTCTGGATTAACTCCCCCCCCTCTGCACCCTCTGCCTGAAGGTCAGGTGTGGGAAGAGTCCTCTGTGCGATAGGAGACATACCGGCTGGTCTCTCTGGACCCATGTCTGCATGCATATGAAATGTGTCAGGAAGAACATGTATTAACAAAAAAAAATCATAAAATATAAAATCAAAAAGAGAAGGGGTCATACCCAACTCCTCGTCCCAATCATCTCCCTCTGGTAGTGGGAGATCTGGATCACCAGTGAAATCGGTACCGCAATCTGGATCACCAGTGAAATCGGTACCGCAACCACCCAAAAAACTCCGGTGTCCAGGACATCTGTTGGCCCCCTCCAGCTCTGGGCATCAGTGCTGCCCAGTGAGCCATTCTTGGCTCTCGTGGAATAGGCTCAGCTACTATGGCCCCTTGGCCCTGGAAGATTGGTAATCGTTCCAGAATGAACGATACCAGAATAGAACCATAGCCAAACTGTTTCAGCTTGGCTTGTTTTCATTTGGTCAGTTGCCTCTTTATGTTTATCGTCATTGCTGTGGCCCAGTCGAACAATAGAGGAGTCATACACTCTGAGGCCAACAAAAGTTGGGCCTTTGTGGCCTCATGTGGTGCTTGTGACCCCGCATCCCATGTGATGGTATGCAGCACCACTCTCAGTGCCAGATCAGGAATGGTATGGATGTCCACCTTTCCACTTCCAGATCCCAGTTGTGCCCCTCAGCACACTCGTGCCATCACTTGCTCCATTTTCTCACCAGATGGTCTGCTCCCGGTCAATATGGGCATCGGACCTCTGCGCGATAATCTGGTTATGAAGTACATGTCAGCAACCTCCAGTTCTAACAATTGGTCTCGCAGTTTGAATACTTTTTCATCTGCGTCCCACATATTGATCAAGTATTGTAGGAGCTCAGGCTGAGCTCGTAAACAAGGTGATAGGAAGAACTTCTTTAGCCCATAGTTCCTGAGGGCATTCATGCAAACCTCATTTTCCATGGCTTGTTCATCCTCTTCACCGTGCTCCCTTTCTTTCCACTCAATCACCATTTTTCTCGGTTCACTACATCAACATGGTCAAAACCCTTAATTAGATCTCTGATGAGCTTCAAATTTCATTCAATTTGATTAAAATCTCGAATTTTTAGGCGAAAAATGAGGTTCTGTCGCTGGCGCGGCTGTTTCCTGAACAGTCGCGCCAGCTGGCGCGAGCCCTTTGCATGTAAAATCTCATTGGCGCGGGTCCGTGCCCGATACCCGCGCCAATGAGCGGAGCCCTAAAAATTTGAAAAGTTGCCACAGAATTCTATTGCATGATGGAAAACTATTAAAAAATGGACTGAAATGAAGGATGAGGAAGCGCCTTTTACCTGGAACTGACGGAACTTTGAATGGTGGCCCGGATCGGTCGTAATCGCCGCCAGAATTTTGCACAGTAAATGGACCAATGTTGCTTTTCACTCAAGTAAAAAGTAAAAGTAATTTCAATTTTTACCATTTAGACTTATTTATAACTTTTTGAGCTCTATTTTAAGTTTAAAAAGTCATTTTTCGTTAAAAATTCGTATGTTTTGTCGAAAATGGATTTTACACTTGCCTTTCTATGCAGCAACAGGTTTTTATGCAACGTAAACGACGAAACGAGTTGTATTTTATACTTTTTCGGACTCGGTAAAAACACGAAAAAGTCACTTTGGAGTCATCTTTCAGCTCTTTTCTGACTCTCAAAACATGAAAAGATTGCCGAGGCCCTTGTCGTTTCGATCTCGTTAAAGTGGCTGCGAAACGACATCTACCCAATATACGTTTACCCCTTTTTCGCGCTGGGATGGATTATTTACGAAAAAGGAATACCCTAGCCTATCACGACTAGGAGGTTTTCCCGGATATTGTTTTCTACCTTTTCGGATCCGGGGAACTATCTACGAAAAGGGACCGTTGGAGTTTACTTTTTGCTGTCTTTTCAAACTCTCTAAACATGAAAAGACGCCGATTTCACCCTTTGTCAGACTCATTAGACCCTAATGACATTGGATTCAATCGAAATGATGTTATCTGAGTCGCTCCTTCCTAGGGCTCGTTAAATATACTAGGATGGATTCGCTCGAAGGGCGGACTTATATTACAAGCATATGTTATCCCCTTCAAGATTGTTATCAAAAATAATTGGGGTACTCGCCAGAAACGGTGGGGGAAAATGGAACCAGTATCATTGTCGTGTTGGCAGTATGTCGCTCTTGAACATGGCACTTATCTGCATTCGTGTCGGGTTGGGGACATCTCATCTCGTTCTTCACTTTGCCTCCGTGGGTTTGGATAATCCCTTTTGACCTCTCATCTACTCATTGCCTCGTCACCATGACCTCTGATCCATTGATGTCGAATACTGCCAAGTCCACTGTCGTGCCGTTTACATGTTCAAGAGAAGTTGACCTCTGCAAATATCAACCTTCCTCTGATTCTTATATGATCTCGATTCACAAAACATTATGTTCCTCTGTCTCGTGTCGATGATGTGGGAAACATTATGGCCCACCTTCGATCAAGATCACTTCCTGTCGACTTCAGCTCATTATCCAGGAAGATGGTCTAGAGACTCTTTCATGGTACCTTGGAGCCTGCATGCCTCAATGGCAGGATCGTCGCATTCGACGTGAGGTTTTCATCATTGGCCTCCGATCGAGTGATTCTACGGGTGTTCGACACTAACTCATTGATTCACATGCCGTAGATTGTACCTATAGTACCTTGAGGGCCATTGTCATTATTGGTGGTTCCTCTCGCGTCTGTTAACAGATTTCAGCATTGGATGGTAATCAGACGATGTTCTTGCATGTTCAACTTCAGCTCACATATTCGCATGCTTGAACTTGTACTTTGTTCAGGTCGAGATGAAGTGAAAGACCCTGGATTGTGTCTTTTGTAATCCAGGCTGCGATATTGTGGATTATTATGATTATTTACATGACTCACTGATGGGATGGCTGCGACCATACCTGAGTCTATTTATCGATCTTCATTGGATGGATGCGTCCATGCCTTGGATTTAGATTATTGTACACTCTGTTATGGATGGCTTCACCCATACCACGCATATATATCATGTATTTGAGACATCAGTTGTACTTCGCTCCGCAGGTTTTCCGATGGTGGTATCTTCGGTTGGCATGTTCTCGTAAAGCATTTCACCCCTCTCTCTCTCTTTCGGGCCTCATGCTTTAGGGGGCATTTGTTACACAGCAATTTGTCACCGTCCCTGCAATCCCCATACCGCACATTGGAGGGCTCATTCTGTGACCTGTGGGCAGAGTTAAGACTTGAAAATACTTTCATTGCATCCCTCTGAAGATGAGCTTTAATTGCCCTGAAGACATCTCCCTGCAAAAAACCCTAAAAATAGCTCTTTTTCCATTGGCATGGTTCCATAGTTCAGCCCTCGCGCCAAGAGGGAAATCCTCCAAAGAGGGCGCGCCAATTGGCACTCTGTCATAAATCCGTACCCGTGCCAACCATATTAAGAGGTGTTTTTAAAAAATAAAAGGCGGAAGTTTCATCCTAACAAATTACTGGGCTGATTTCTATCTTGAGTTGGGTAGTTTGGCTACGAATTTCCATGGAGAGGAAGTGGTTTGCCACCTCTCATGGAAGCTTCCTTGATGATAGGGCCAATCCCATAATTATAGGGATCCCAACTCCCCTTCCTCCTTCTATAAAAGATTGCCCATTTCCATTTTCAAGCTAGTTCCAGAGGGTGGCAGAATTTCTAAGTTCCCAAGAGCTTTCATGCTGCAAAAGCCTTCTTGATTCCCTAAGGCCAAATCCAAGCAAGGAGACTATTGCCAAGTATCTGGAGAGAGAGGCTTGTCCCATCCCTGACAGGCTTTATTGAGACATGTTGTGCTGACGACCCGCTAAAGGAGAGTGCTACGTCGAAGCTATGGTTGTATTCTTCTTTTGACTCTTTAATGATAAGCAACTATCGGTTATGGTTCCACTCTTGTTCTTCATCATGTTCATGAGTTATATCCTCTTTGACTGATATATAGTTGTATGCACTGGATTTTATATTTGTGTTTTTTTTGTTTCTTGCATGTGCAGGTGTCCAATCACGGAGATCGTGAGGGTTGTGATCTGCCAAGGCGAAGGAACGGGAGCACCACCTCTTCTACAAACAACAACGTCGGATTCCAGGTAAGCCTTCCTCGCAAGTTGGTTTATTTACAATTAGGAACCTACAATGTAGCATGTTTGATTGTTGCTAGACCTGATCTGGGCTAGTAGGGATCGCCTCTGTCCGCAGAGGGGATTTACCTCCTCAACACCA